>VUYV01000131.1:1274319-1496205 GCA_008711295.1 Anarhynchus alexandrinus
GATCGCACGTGACCGGCGTCACAATCCGCGAGGAGGAGCGTGGCGTTCTCTCCTGAGCGCGAGGCGGGCGGCGGCGCTGCGTGTGCGGGAGCCGCCGCCATCGATGACCGTTCCCGGCTGTGGCCGGGAGGGAGCGAGCGCGGGCTGAGCGGGTTGTGGCGCCACCCTGTTCTTTAATACAATGGTTCCAAAAATAGATCGCTTGTCTTGTCTGTGATTGTACGCTTACTGTATAGTAACGGTCGCAGATCTATATTCCTCTGGGCCACCTTTTTCCTGGAATGGGAAATTATTAATTTGAAGAAAATTAGTTAAGGTGATAAACTGCCCATCTAACTGCTTTAAGTACTGCTTTAGAAGAGTTTTGTTTTTTATTACTGCAGTCCTCTGGGGTTATCTGTGCTCATCCAGATTAACACTTTGCCTCTCATATTTATACATCCTTTATTTGAAAACAGAGTGGACAAGCAGTGCATCGTGTGTATAGAAGATTACACGGAAGATCATTTGCTCATTTTTCAATTTCTGTTAATATCATTATGTTTTCATATTTCCACTTTCTCAGAGGGAATATGGCAGTCGGTTTCAGTGTTAATGAACCCTTGCCTTTTTTTTTTCGGGGTGGAGGGGAACAAGCGCTCACCTCCTCATCTTTTGTTTTCTTGTAGGTATTTTTGTTGATGCTGTTAATTCCATGGGCCAAACGTCACTCTTCACTGCTGCATTGCTAGGTCTTCGTAAAATAGTGGATGTCCTGTTGGATTATGGCTCAGATGCTAATCAGTTAAGTATAAAAATACTTTTTTTTAAATTAAATTGAAATTAACATTTAATCTTTTAGTGGTTTTAGTCAGTGCAATACACAATATTCACTGTTTATAAATGAAGATGTGCTTAAAATGCATGTTGCTTTTTTAGCCAAAGATCCTCAGAAGTAAGTAGGTGCTTAATTTTCCCTATTTGTTGATGTATCTTGTTGTTTGGGAGCACATAAGCGTTCTAGGTACGTTGCTTTTGTCCCCAGAAGCACAGCTGGTTGAGTGTAGTAGGGGTAGGTTGAAACATCTCTGCTTTAACGTTCCTCAGTCGCTGTTATGATGGAAGCACCCCGGTCCATGCAGCTGCGTTCTCAGGAAATCAGTGGATTCTTAGCAAGTTATTGGACGAAGGAGGCGATCTGAGGGTACATGATAAAAGTGGAAAAAGTCCTCAGTGCTGGGCTATGTCCGCTGAGAAAGAAAGCAGTGCTCAGGTATGTGTGTGCAATACATGTTGAATACGTACTTGGCACGTGCTCACATCTGCATCTTAAAGTGAAGAAACTCCAACATTCCTGGGGGAAATTATTGGCTTTTACATGTTAGATAACTATTTAACATTATTTTTCAATGTCAGTAATGGTATTTTCAAGTTCTCATGATTCAGATGGGTTCTGCTGAAGTAAGGTTTTGCTCAGGTGCAGGGTCATGTCTGTCTCTAACTTGTTAGGACCTTGATGTATAAGTGTGCGGTGAAGAGAACGACAGGCCCTTGTTTTCAACCCCTGATGTATGTAGTTTGTTTGCATGTATGTGCAATTCGGGAGTAAAGCTGGAGTAGTTTTCAAGTCTATCTCAGTCTGTGCATGAACAGTGTCAGCAAATGTGTCA
Source organism: Anarhynchus alexandrinus (assembly GCA_008711295.1). Lineage (NCBI taxonomy): Eukaryota > Metazoa > Chordata > Aves > Charadriiformes > Charadriidae > Anarhynchus > Anarhynchus alexandrinus. The sequence goes on from VUYV01000131.1 coordinate 1,275,969, forward strand.
TTTTCGCTAGCATAGGAGCAAAATATATCAAGAAGGCTTATTCATGACTGTGATACTGATTTAAAACTCACGATATAATACTCCTCTTTCCTGTTATTACAATGCTCCTCTTAAAAAGAAACCTAATATTATAATTTTAAGTGGGTGAATGTCTTGAAAATTAGTCATCTAGTGTTTGAAGTAAGCTTTCATTACATTTTCATGTAATTGATTTTCTCGAAGTTTTTCCGTGTATCCATTTCTTGAAATGCCTATTTAAATATTGGAAGTAACAAGTTATTTTTTCAGTAGTCATGATCTGTTAATTTAAAACGGTATCTCTTACAGTTCTGAAGCAAGGTTTTTTTGGTTGTTTTTCCCTCCCTCTCCTCTCTAGATGCTGGAATTTATTCAGCGTTGTACATCCCACATGCAGGCTGTCATTCAAAATTTTCCCTCTGATCTACTCAGGAAGGTTGGCTCGTCAAAAGCGCTGGTCTGCAGTCCGTCTAGGTTTGGTGGCCTTGTTCAAGGGTAAGAACATAATCTCAAGTACTGAGGGATTGAACTACAAGGACTTTTACTTCCAGATTCTGTTATCTTAAAGTTAATGTGTTCTTGTTTCTTTTTGACAATATCAGATTTAAAACCAATGTGTGGTAGGAATGGTGATTATTTTTTTTTCTGTTGTGAGAGTTCCAAATAGAAACTTGATAGTTGTAAATATCTGTGTATTAAAGAGATACTTTTGAAATCAGCAATATGAAGTACTGGATTTAAATAGGATTAAAATGGTGGTAACATGAAGTAGTTTGTTTCCTGACCTTTTAAGGTCACTGCAAATCTTTTGGGGGGGTGTTTCCAACCATTTCAAGAGGTTTTATGTCAGGTACAGGTTAGGAAAAATACATACTTGTGAACACAAAGTGATTCAGGAAGAATATATATATATATATTTATTTTTAATGGGCTATCTTGCTTTAAACAAATACATATCATAACAGTGTATCTAAAAAGTTTTAATGATTTGCACAATAATTTGGAATTTCAGCATCTGCATTAGACTTTTTATGTGGGACTAGACAAATGCAACATTTGAAATACGTGGCTGTTGCAGAACTTCTGCGTTTTTCTCTCTCCCTTTTTTTGTGTTTAACTCAAAGTCTTGGCATATTAGTTACTCTTATTGCTTATGTTTTTGATACTTAGAAATGTTGGCAGTCCTCTGGGTAGATTTCTAAAAGGCGGAGCTAATGCAACCAAGAACATTTACAGCTTTGGTTTTGGGAAGGTAAGGTGCTATGGGTAATGGTTTTCTAATGGTGTTAGTACAGTTTTTCAGAGTTACATATTCTTCACAGTAATTATCCCAGCTGTGTTATTTTTCATTTTTAGTGTATTCTTATTTCTACTGAAATGGTGGGAAAAAACTGGGGAGAGCACAAATGTTCATGCCTTTAGTTGTTAGTAGTCCCTATCAGAGGAAGCTGTTTTGGAACAGGCAATAGAAGCCCTTCTCTTAAATGTCACCTGTGGAAGTCCTTAATGACTGTTTCTGCTCTCCCTATTTCATCTTCACTAAAAAGTTAAGCTTTTGACATAGGTATCTTAACGTTTCATTTTGATACTTTGGCTGGTGCTCCCGTTGCAGTGGTTGCATTCAGGTTTTTAGTGAGCTTGCGGGAGATGTGATGGATCTTGGGAACTGTTGCAAAGTCCTTTTGGTTATGCCCTGGTGTTGTGTCAGTTTTATCTTGCAGGCAGCGGGCATCTAGGGTACTTGACATCTCTCCCTATTATTGGGGAAAAAGACGTGGTTCAGGCAGATGATGAACCAACATTTTCTTACCATGTTGGACCATACATGATCATGACAAAGTAAGTGGAATCAAAGGGATTTTAGCCCCTCTTGGTGTGTATCTGTTACTATTAAGCAGCAAGTTGTTGTATCAGTTGACTTGTTTCGATAGTTTTCCTTATATATTCTATATTCATCCACTGCTTTCTGCTTGCAACTTGTTTTCTGCAGCCCACTGATTAATGTCTTCTTTAGACCCTCTTGATATCTGTATGTTGCTCTGGTCCTTTCCAGCAATATTAAACCAATTACGGTTATTCACTGATAGCAGCGTTTCAGTACTGATTCCTTGTTCACATTGCGTTGTTCGGTGTTTAGTCCTTGTAATTGTTGGGTCAGACCTCAGGCCTCTGGATAGGCATGTCTGCAGCCCGTTTGCTCAAACCTATAGGTGAAATGAGAGTTGCAAGTGCAGATTGAACCTTTTTTTAATCTTTTGTATTGTGTAGCAAGTAGGTGAGCTGCAGAGGCATCTGAGAATTGACAAATTGGTGGTTTAATCTTCCCAAAGCTCTGACTTGTATCACAGTGGGCTGATGGCCTTCAGTGAAATGAGTTTTAGAGTGTCCTTGTTCTTTACCTTGGATCATGGAAGGGTAGCATCTTGGGGCAGCAAACCTGTCCTGCTACATCCAGTGTTTAACAGGATGAGAATTTATTGTCAATTTGAAAGAGTATATGCTGTAGCTAGGATCATCGAAGTAATGTTACTAACAGTGGGAGACAGCACCAGAGCATTTCAGAATTGCAAAATTATTTGTAAGTAATCCCATAATTGCAGAAAGCATCTCATAGAAATTCTTCCTCTTCTCCTTGCAGCTTAATGTGGGAAGGCAGCAGAGTTACAGTGAAGGAACTCAGCTTTGAGCCCCATCAGAACTGTAGTAAACTACGCTTGGCTGATCTTCTTGTTGCAGAGCAGGAACGCAGTAGGTAAGAAAGAACATGCAGTAGCCACAAGTGCTCCTAGGGTTTGGGTATCTCCAGTGATGTGAGGAAATGTGATTAGCCTCGGGAGGACTGTCAGGCTGTGGTTGCACTTTCGGTCCAAATGAGAAATACAGGTCTCTTCTCCTGTCTCTTCCCACTCCATTTGCTCCTAAGTGGATAATACAGGAGAAGATGGTACTTTCTTCTCGTGTGTCTGGATGAATGCTTCATTGCACGTTTCTTGGATAGCTTATTTATAGATTCTCCTAGTTGTGACAGTAAGCACTGTTTCCTAAATGCCTCTTAATCTATGGTTATTTTAGAATTTGGGGTATTTTAATGAAAAGTTGGAGGCATTCACGTTGTATTGATAAAAACACCTAGAATGCCAGGACTCTTCTTCTTAATCTCAGATCTGCCTTACAATTTTTTTTCCTCTCTCTTTGCAGTCAACTCCGTCATCCTCATTTGCTACAGTTGATGTCTGTTTGTCTGTCTAGTGACTTGGAGAAAACCCGTTTAGTATATGAAAGGGTTAACTTTGGTTCTCTGTACAGCATCCTTCACGAAAGGGTAATTGGAATACTTGTTTTTTAAATAGTAATTAATTGAGAGGAAGAAGTTTAGTAACTACATTTACCATCTTTACTCAAAGAACAAGACAAAATCATCAGTCTGTCTATCTGGGTTTCTATTTCATTGCACAGTGTCAGATACTCTGTGTAAGCTGGTGAAGTTTGTAATTGGCAATCACTTCAGTTAATGTTTGTGTGCAATTGCATTGATTTTCTCGTTTGATGTCAGTCTTAAAATGGCTGCTGTTAAATTCAGTTGAACATCTAATCTTCTGCATGTGGTTGTATACTGCAGATGTGGCGAGACAGCTTTTGCCCTTGAATATTGGCACGTAGTATGTTGCACACTGCCTGTGTGTAAAAGTCAGGGCTTAAACTAAGGTGTGGTTTGTTGTTTTTTTTTTCTTTTTTAATCATCAGCTGATCTGTGGTTTATTTTTGTGATTCCATGTTTTTCCCTTTTTTTTTCAGTTAATTGAATTATTATTTTATTTCTTTAACTGTTTGAATGCAGACATCTAAGTTACTGGAGAAATTGCAGTCAAAGGCAAGAAATTCTAAGTTCTGTCTGCTTCAGAGTGAATTTTGGCATAGTCAGAATCTTTTTTTTTTTCTTAATTNGCCATAATTGCAGAAAGCATCTCATAGAAGTTCTTCCTCTTCTCCTTGCAGCTTAATGTGGGAAGGCTGCAGAGTTACAGTGAAGGAACTCAGCTTTGAGCCCCATCAGAACTGTAGTAAACTACGCTTGGCTGATCTTCTTGTTGCAGAGCAGGAACGCAGTAGGTAAGAAAGAACATGCAGTAGCCACAAGTGCTCCTAGGGTTTGGGTATCTCCAGTGATGTGAGGAAATGTGATTAGCCTCGGGAGGACTGTCAGGCTGTGGTTGCACTTTTGCTCCAAATGAGAAATACAGGTCTCTTCTCCTGTCTCTTCCCACTCCATTTACTCCTAAGTGGATAATACAGGAGAAGATAGTACTTTCTTCTCGTGTGTCTGGATGAATGCTTCATTGCACGTTTCTTGGATAGCTTATTTATAGATTCTCCTAGTTGTGACAGTAAGCACTGTTTCCTAAATGCCTCTTAATCTATGGTTATTTTAGAATTTGGGGTATTTTAATGAAAAGTTGGAGGCATTCACGTTGTATTGATAAAAACACCTAGAATGCCAGGACTCTTCTTCTTAATCTCAGATCTGCCTTACAATTTTTTTTCCTCTCTCTTTGCAGTCAACTCCGTCATCCTCATTTGCTACAGTTGATGTCTGTTTGTCTGTCTAGTGACTTGGAGAAAACCCGTTTAGTATATGAAAGGGTTAACTTTGGTTCTCTGTACAGCATCCTTCACGAAAGGGTAATTGGAATACTTGTTTTTTAAATAGTAATTAATTGAGAGGAAGAAGTTTAGTAACTACATCTACCATCTTTACTCAAAGAACAAGACAAAATCATCAGTCTGTCTATCTGGGTTTCTATTTCATTGCACAGTGTCAGATACTCTGTGTAAGCTGGTGAAGTTTGTAATTGGCAATCACTTCAGTTAATGTTTGTGTGCAATTGCATTGATTTTCTCGTTTGATGTCAGTCTTAAAATGGCTGCTGTTAAATTCAGTTGAACATCTAATCTTCTGCATGTGGTTGTATACTGCAGATGTGGCGAGACAGCTTTTGCCCTTGAATATTGGCACGTAGTATGTTGCACACTGCCTGTGTGTAAAAGTCAGGGCTTAAACTAAGGTGTGGTTTGTTGTTTTTTTTTTCTTTTTTAATCATCAGCTGATCTGTGGTTTATTTTTGTCATTCCATGTTTTTCCCTTTTTTTTTCAGTTAATTGAATTATTATTTTATTTCTTTAACTGTTTGAATGCAGACATCTAAGTTACTGGAGAAATTGCAGTCAAAGGCAAGAAATTCTAAGTTCTGTCTGCTTCAGAGTGAATTTTGGCATAGTCAGAATCTTTTTTTTTTTCTTAATTACTTTTTAAGGTGTTATTGGTTGGTTTGATATTGAGAATGGCCATTATTTAGCAAGTGCAATTCATCTGACTTTTACTACAGTATGTTTCATGTTTGCTTTCTTTGCTTTCTTCTGTACAATAATAGTTTTCCCCTGCATCCAGCTTTAAAGACCTGCCATACAAATTTGGTACTTCTGGTTTTTTTTTCAGCGTACAGAATTCCCACTATTGCACATGGAGACAATTTTGCATGTGCTGCTTCAAATTAATGATGCTTTGCGTTTTCTACACACTCGTGGATTTATCCACCGTTCAGTTACCTCCTATGCTATTCAAATTGTTTCTTCTGGTGAGGCAAAGCTATGCAACTTGGAATACATGATAGAGAGGTAAAGAACTTCCTCACTGTTTCTGTGAAAGGGACAAACACAAGTAAAGTCAAATTTAGTGCTAAATTCTGCTGAAGTGCCCCTCTTGATGGCTAGGGACTCCTGTCTCTGAGTCAGGCAATAGAGTTACAGCAGTGAAGAACTCCAAACTATTACTGCTCGGGTATGTTAACTTTGCCACAGGCAGTATGGCAAATTTCAGGTGGACTTAGTTTCTGTTATAAGTATCTGAAAATCGAAACTAGTAAGAGTATACTTTATACTGGAGTATAAAAATACCATCATAGAGAAATGGAACCTAATCTTACAGAACAGAGATGAAATTCCTCTTTAAGTCACCAATTCTGCTGCTGGGCTAGAAATAATTTGTCTCTTCTTGTTATACTGAACTTGTGCTTATGGAGGCTTACCTAAAGTTGTTGACGATTCCACACCTGATTGAATTGGTAGTAATTAAGTACCACCAGTGACAAAAAGAGTATTTCTTTTATGAGAGACACCATTCATTTCATCTGGGTAAATTACTACTTCTGTACATTTTTTTGCTTATTTCCTGTAGTGCAGTCTGATTAGGAAGGAACTAAATGGCTGGTTAGACTGTAAAGAAAAAGAGTAAAATTGGTAATAAACAAAAATTCACCAATGTAATGTCCTGAAAGGAGCAAAGATACTTCCTAACCTCCTTGCAAATGCAGTTTGTTAATAAATCTTGGTGATTTCTTGGCAATTTCAGATATAGCTTACTGTGAAATGAATAACAAAAACCCTGTAGTTAAATATGAGGAGGAAGTTATCTTCTAGACATACGTATACATTGCAAAATAAATATTGACAGGGTAGGTGGCACCTTCTTGTATTTTGTCCATGGTTAGAGAACTCTGGCCAGAGCTAAAGGGTTGTTTGTAAAATTCCTACTGGGAAAATTTAAACTTCCTCTGATTTCTTTTTGAGTGTAAATTTGTTAAAGGAGGTGTTACTTTCACCAGAAAGTCTTTGCTGTAGTGTGCCAAAATACATTTATTGGTGAGAAAATATTACACATTTTTATTTGCAGGACTCTGGACCTTTTAGGTATTTAAACTAAAAGCAGATGTAACAAACTCAGGTGTTTAATTCCAAAAGATACAGATTCTAGTTGAGTACGCTGTATGTCCCAATTTAAAACTTCTTTCCCTTTATACAGCAAAGATGGCGGAGAACGCAGTGATCTGACACGTATTCCCGTCCCAGTCCAGCTCTATAAGTGGTGCTCTCCTGAAGTAGTTCTTGAAAAAGTTATCACGGTCAAATCGGATATTTATAGCTTCTGTACTGTGGTGCAGGAGGCCTTGACAGGTATATCTATAGGTTTAGGCTTTTGCCACTTGGGTAACCAGCTGAATGTTTTCCTTGCAGACTGTCAGCCTCCTAATGTCTGTTTAATTCCCCTATGTGACTGGATATAACCTTGTGTGATGGCTCACACAGAGTTAACTTGGAAAAAGAACCCTCCAGGCAAAAAAACCTCTCAAATGCTAATGACAATAGCAAAGACTACTGGAAACTTTTGTAAAATGTAATCAGAAAACTTAAAATTGCATGACTAAAGGATGAGATTAATGGTTGGTATTAGAGAGAGACAATTTTGTGTATGGTGTTTTTCTGCTATTTATCTTTATTCTTTATACGAGGATAGCAGAACATTCAATTAGCTCTTTGCAATGTACAAAATGAGGCTGTGCAGCTTTCATCTTTCTGATCACTAAGATACATTATCTATAATAACAATACATTATCTGTAAGTTATGTTATGTATCGACTGTGACTATTTTGACAGTGAAATGGGGTAAATAATTACCCTAAACATTAAACCCTCTATTAACTAGCTGGTAATGAAGAATCCAGAGCGTGGTTTACAGTGTGACTGTCCTCTAGAGATTGCTGTCAGCTCCCTTTAAAGCATCCACTCTTGAAATAAGATAGGGAGGAGACGCCAGACTGGACTGAGTGTTCGTGACAGTGGTTGTAAATTAGGGAATGTGCAGACAATAACGCTTCAGTATCTCTGATTCTTTCTCTTTTTTCTTTGCTTTCATTAACATTGATATGCAGCTTGTGACATAAAATCTATATTTATGTCTTGCAGAGACCCCTCCCTGGAAAGGTTTTGAAGACTCAGTTATTAAACAGCTCATAATTTCAGGACAGCAGTTAGAAGCAGATGTCAGACTACCTATGCCCTATTACAGTATCGTAAAGTCAGGGCTAGAACCTAAACAGAAGAACCGCTCCATGAAACTTCAGGATATTCAATACATAATGAAAAATGACTTAAAGGTGACTTCCAGGATTGTGGCCTTTCACATATTTAAAATGGCAGAGTTTTGTGTCCCTTCAGATTCAAGTTGTTCTGCTTAAATCTAGGTGGGAGGTAGTCTAAACATTGAATATCGTTTTCTGACCATGGAGGCAAACCACTTTAAAAGAGAAGGTAGAGACATTGAACAGTCGAATATAGTTGTCTTTTATTCCATTTTTTGTATTACAGGACTTAACTAAGTCTCACACTGTTCATGCTGATGAAATGTCAAAAGCACAGAGACCTGCTGTTTCTGCAGATGTGAACATCTGTTTGGCATCAGCTTTTAGCTACCAGAAGAGAACACAGGAATTGCAGGGAGAAGAGATAACCGAGGCTGGTGAGTTCCTTCTAGCAAGATGTCATGTGTCCTTCACTCAGCATGTTTCTCGGTCCATAAAGGTCTAATATAAATAATTAAAATGTGAGCACTTACACATTTTATGACATAGTTTGAAAATAGAAAGCAGTTAGCTTTGGATTCTAGGTGCCACCCTAATTGTTAATGTAAACCCAAGACTATAAGTCTGGTTAATATTTCAAGTTCAGGCATGCCGTTTTCAGCAGAGGTGTTAAATGCTGCTTATGTAATCTCTAAAAGACGTTAATTCCTAAGTGTATGAAAGCAGTGTGTTTGATGGACATCTGGAGAAATGGCTCAACACTTACATTTTTCAGACAGCTCTACTGCCCCAGGGTACTCTCTCGTTCCTGAGGAGGATAGTGCTTTAGTTGACCAAGAGGCATCAACCAGTCTACAGCCAGTTGCACAGGACAAAAATGGTGATGTAGCATCTGAACTCCAGACAACCTGCAGTGTCAGTGATGTGGATGACAGCCTCTGTAGCTTTGAAAACAATGAAATCTTCGTCAGTCTTCCAGAATGTCACGAAGATTTCCTGGAAGAAGAAGCTGGATTAGGTCAAACTCTAAAAGACGAAAAAAGGCAACAAAAGGAAGAAGATAAGGTTATCCTCAGAGACCGATATGCATCCCCTGGAGTGCACTGTGAGGAAAAGCTGGTTTATGAGGAAGGTGGCTTTTCAGAATTGGGTACAGAGTACACTACAGAAGAGGAGGAGAGAATAAGTGAGGCCTTTGACCTACGCATGCTGGCACAGGTGAGAGGAGATGCTGGGATAAGAATGGGTAGTCCATCCCAAGAGGAGCAGTACATTGGGAAATGTGTTCTTGATTTAAAGATTTTACAAAGCATGTTGCATGAGGCAGAAGATTCCCTGCACCGAACAGAGGAGAAACTGGACAAAATAGAGGCCATTGAAAAGCAAAAGAAGCTGCTCCAGGAAACCAGATTGAATCCGCTTTCTAAGCAAACTTGTCAAGAAGGACAATGGGACACATCTGATGGTACTTCCCAAAATACCAGTAATCTTTTTTCTGGAGTTAATACTTTTTCATGGAAAGCTATAGGTCCGCCATCAAGTGTCTATATTCCACCACTGATAACAGGTCAGGCACAAGGAGCGTTAGGTGGAGACAGTTTCCAAGCTGTTTCAAAGACAGCAAAGGAAATGGAGGCAACTCAAAATGAAAAGTCAAAGTGGTTTCATGAGATGAGTAAGACTAAAAGTGAAAGCAACCATCATGATCTCAGCTTCAGTGTGGTGAAAAGCCTGGACGATCAAATGAGCCTAGACCATGAGGTAAAGTGTTGAGCAGGGTGACTGTGTTTATCACTTCTGTATACGTTAGCAGGTAGAGACGTTAGTTATGGATGGTGTCTAAGAGGAGGGATGAATCTGTCTTTTAAGATATATGCACATACTATATGCATTATATATAGGAATGAAAATAGTCAACTCAGCAGTGCGATAGTATTATTTCTTCTCCCTCCCCCCCAGCAAAGTACTCGTCCAGTGGCTCAGGAGGGAATAAAATCCTGTACTAAAATGGAGATGGGACTGTCAGAAAAAAGGGCAAGTGGAGATAGATTTTTGTTTGTCTACTTAGTTATGGAGGTCTAAGCTGTCATTAGTAAGGGCTTCTAGATCATTTTCATTATTAAATGTAAGTAGTTGACATGCTTAGCCCAAAGAGAAAGAGAGAAATTCGTGTATGTGTCTGCTGTATGAATAATCTTGAGTCATTTAGGTCCACTCATTCCCCTGGGAACTACATGTTATGATAGTCTGCCTGCGTACACATGAAACCTGCTATAAATCCAGGGCAGAGTTTTTACTAGGCTAAAGTTTGGAGTTGTCATTCTTTCTCATGAGCAGTGCTACTAAAATATAACCAAGGGAATAAAGTTTGCACTGCCTGGTTCTTAGTCTATCTCATAGGCAGCTCAAGTAGTAATTACCAGAATGCCCAACTTGTGCTGAATCATGGCTTGTTGGACTCATTTCAGCATTCACTCCCACATGTATCTGTAAGATGCAAAAAAAAGTTCAACTTGCAGTGTCAGAGAGGAGGTGATTCACATTCTGCAGCAAGTGGAAGTGAAGAAGAGAGGTGGTGAGTTTCGATTGTATTCACAGAAGAGTTAATTCTAGCAGATTCCTCTTGATACAGCCACTGTCAAAGGTAAACACGTCCAGGATCAAGGATGGCATTAAATGTTTTTTCAGTAAGCCAAAAGCCATCTGTCCAATTAGGACCCTACTGTGAGTCATTGTCAGCTGCAGAGCTGACAGGGTAACTGCTGCGACAGGGCAGGTACTTTTCAAGAGTGACGTTCAGATTCCAGATGCCTCTCTGATGGAGGTCAGTGGTCCAAAACGGTAACGGTGCCTGCGGAGAGCAATCTAATAAGTTACTAGTAAGGGTGGTTCTCCTCTCTCTGGGCAGCCTCATTCAATTCTCAGTATAAATACTTCGGCTTTCATAGGTGTAGGACTAGGGCCTATGTTAGGGGCTGTGGGAGCAGAACAGTCTTGCTAAACCCAGTGACAACAGAGCATAGGTTACTTCATTATGTTTGCTGTGCTTTTTAATGTTGTCCCTTTATATTTCTAAGTATGGGTGAAAAGTACATGTGACAGGCACCTCCTTCAACGTTAGGGTCAAATCAGTCAGGAAAACTGTTCCAGTTTTTAAGTTGATTCATGATCCAGTTGGATCAGTAAGACCCACTTGTAAAGGACATATTTGGTTAGAACACAAATATGCCAGATGCTGACATGCGGTTAAATGGTCAAGCAAACGAACTCTAGATTGGAATCGGGGTGGTGGTGGGATTGTTGTTATCCAAGTCTGAAGTTCTGAGTATCTTAAGTTGTCCACTGATCACCTTACTGCCCTGAATAAAACAAATCTCCATAGCATTCATTGTCTGTTAGTGTTTATATATCATCTGAAGGCAGTTGACAGCTTTTGAAATCTAGATTTAATGTCCATCTCGTCTGGTTAATCTATAATAGACCTAAATAACTGTCTGTGCTTTCTAAGCTTCCGATAGCTCAATCTGCTAGTTCTGTTGGGTTCTTGGAGCGTATGTGTTCTCAGCCTTTTAATTAACATTAAAGCAACTTCTAGCCTTTTACTGACTGGGGAATACTTAACACAATATGCTTGTTCGTTAACGGAGTTTGATTTCATTACAATTTATTATAGGTGCTATCTGAAACCAAGATCTGAAATTTACAGTACAAAAATAAGTGAGGAGAGAAGGATGATGCAATCAGAATGGAGGAGTAAGTAAATCAGTGTTAACTCGGCATTAATGTTAGCAAGTCTTAGTGCAGTGCAGGACATTAAAACTCAACACGTTTTGTTACTTAAGAAAGGTCTGTGTGCCTTAATTGCTGAAGCTCTGTTAGGCTGCTCTTGGATGAAACCCAAATGAGTAGGATCCTGTCTTGCACATTCAGGGCATAAAATAATCACAACCACATGAAGATGGTTTGATTATAAAGCTCAAAGAATTTCTAGCCCTGTTTTGCAGGATGTAAGGGAAGGACAGCATATGAATTTAGAACGGGTAGTATAGCAATGACCAGTGGATGGCAGTACAGGCATGAGTAACAGAGAATGCAAACTAACAAAAATTGTTCCTGTACAGACTTATCCATATCAATTTATGCAGGTTTTAAGCTTTCCTTAAAATGGAAGGAAGTGTTTAGCTCTTTTCATGGTAAAGGAGCTTACAGGCTATAACTTTAGCATTTCCAAGTCTGCAGACACAATGCAAAAACAGGGAATGGTTTGAAGGTCCAGATTCTGTTGTGTGAACTGGTAATTTTGTTCTTTTTTACAGCTGAAGTAAAGCGAATGGCCAGAAGAGTGGCCGCAGGACAACTAGCACTCGGCTCTGCATATCCAGCCAGTGAATGTACATCTGAAAGTGAAGCAGAGAGTATAAAAGAAGCCTTTCAACATGTCACTGTTAGAGTCCAAAAAAGTCAAGACCAACAAAGATATGGGTGGCAGGCAGGTGATAATGTTGAGTCTTGGGATCTGGGCAGTGAGGATAGATCTGAGTCTGAGGAGAGTGATCTGGAGTCTGCATTCAGAAGTTCTGGAGGTAAGGTTGAATACCAACAATTTCTTCTCTTTTGGTCTCTCTCCATCTCCCAGCAGATTTCAGCTTCTGTGATTTTGTTACAATAATTGTCAATTTTATCTTCTAGAGCCTTGCCCCCAAAGCAAGTCAATCACTCAGTCATTGGTGAACATGAATAATAGACTAAGATGAGTGTTACATGTTAATAGGTGAAGGTAATGTCCAGTGAGCTTGCAGACCCTTCATTGTCATTGATTACCATGTACCAGCATGGGAGCCCCAAGGCTTTCAAATCCACAAGTATGATTTCACACTTTCTTTCTTTCAATTGGACTACAGAGATGCTTTTTCTATAGCACCATAGTGGGTAGTGCTTTCGTAATAGTTATGAATAGAGGAACAAGGAAAGCTTCCCATGCCTAGATTAACGATGTGAGCATTTAAATGTCATTATTTCTCCAGGTTCCTGACAGACAATGTAGTTTTACCATCTATTCTCATTGATATTCCATCAGTGGTTTAGATCACTCACTTCATATTATTTTTTGCCTAATAATTTTGTTCCATTCTGACATCCTAGGGAGAAGTTGCCAGTCACCATCACAAGATGAACAAGCAGAGTCTGGAATAGCCATTCATAAGAATTCAGTCCTTCCTCAACAAGTTGAGAATCTCTCTAGAGTATTGTTGTGGTTTGGGCATGTATAGTAAGCCAAGAAATCTAGTTGCAGCTACTTATCTGTAAAACAATTTAGCCTGGTCTCTCCATGTTGCACACTGAACTACCAAGACAGCTGATCTTTTCAGCTGTGATCTGACAAACAATCCCCTGCCCTGTTTTTTTTTGTTCTATAAGCCATCAAGGCAATGTAAGGAGCCGGAGGTTGGTTGAAACTCAGAGTGATCAAATTAAGTATAATTTCAATTTGATGCAGTATTGTTTAGCATTATTGACTAAAATGTATATTCTTTAATAGAGAGTGGAGAAAGCATCTCAAATGATGATGTCTTTCACAGGGGCATTCAAGGGAATTACATTGTTAATTCATCTCCTGATGTATCTGAAGAATCTTGACTCCTAATTCTGATTATTTCCTTCCTCCTACTACTCAGGGAAGTTCAGAACAAGAGGTAAAAATAACAGAAAAGACAGGAATGAAGTCTGTGTCAAGAACTTTGGACGTAAGTTACACAACATGTGGTTTTATTATGCTCTCATTTGATTCGAAGAAGAGCTGTACAAAATGGAGAATGACAGTTGTTATTTTCTTTCAAAATATTATCTACAAATAAAGTTTTATCTAAAAGTAAAAAAATTCTAACTCTGTTTCTTTAAAACACACACCCTGGCCTGAAAAAACCCCAGCCAAAACAAACAAAAAAACCCCCCCAAACAACTAAAACCCCACAAACACCCAGACTCCCAAAACACCTTGTTTTCTTAATTTGTTTACTAGGAAATAACATAATCTGTGGCTAAGAAAATTTTTAGGCAGTTGATAATCTCAGGCCTTCCTTCACAGCTCTATCAATTATAGTACTCAATACTCTTAAAACAATCTTCATTAATTTCTTGAAGCTATTGTGAGGACTATTAAATGCAATCCATGCTGTTCACTGATAAACTCCTGAAAAGTTTGTCTTTCCATTCTGATTATTGTGAACATTGTCCTGTGAAAGTTGTCCTGCCCTTCACGGACTGCCTGTGAGAAATTGAATTCACTTCCTTTTTTCCCCCTCCTTCAGACGTCAGATGCTGAGAGCAAATTAGAAGGATGTTTACAGAAGCAGTTACCTGAAGATGCAGGATCAGGTATGCAGGTTTCAGGTAAATGTGCTCGTCCTTTTGCAGGTAATTTTGAGTCAGGGAGACGGAGTCTTGTTGCACTTACATTTTTGTCAGCAGCGCTCCTGTCAGAAGGATGGAGCTTGGTTCTTCAGGTCACTTGGTCTCTTATTCCTCATTATTTTAGTGAGAGTTCAGGATGCTCAGGATTTTGGAAGATGAGGTTTGGGCATTGCAGTCACTGAAATATTGCTGAGTGTGATGATTGTGTACTTGCTGGGTTTCAGTTAAAAAAACTTATTTGCAACCTTTTGTTTGTTTGTTTGTTTTTTACCCTAGGGCTTAGTTTAATCATTTTATGCAACTTGCTATGGTGCTGGAAGCTAAATTAGAATTGTATTTACACATTAATATTCTTATTGCTAGAAGGATCTTGAACTTAAAAACTGTAAGAGCTGACATCGTGTGTGTGCAGAATAATGGAAGGATCAACGTTGTTTCTCTAGTCAGTTGCCTCTCAGCTCAAATTTGTAAATGTTGCGGTATTCCCCAGTGCTTCAGTGGTTGACTGTCTGGCAGCTGTGGTATGTTTATGAAAATGCATCTTTAAAACACATTTGTCTCTTGACAACAACAAAGGTCACAAGAACTAAAAAAATTTAATAAAGTTGCAATTTCCTGTTCAATGAGTTGTGTCACTTTCTTTTGTACTTGCAAAACCCAATAACAGGGAACATTTGTTATTTGTATTCAGGAGGAAAAATACTGTTCTGCAGCACAGCGGCGCAGAACTCTGGCAGTAACACGCTAGGAGTGGATCAACTTAGCCATATGCCTGTAGCCAGGTAGATAGACTTACTTTCATCGTTACTTGCATAAATTAGGTTATAAAGTGTGCTCTCTTTATTAATTCTGCTTATATATCTATTATTCAAATAAGATGCCAGGGGTGTTTTTTAATGATTATCTACATATTATAGTTCCTTGCCAGGAAAACAGTAAAAGGACTTTCACAAGTCTCATGGGGTTTTGTCTTTTACAGTGTTCGGGTTTGGGTTGTTTTTTGGGGTTTTTTTGCTTAATGAGGGAGCTAAAATAGGAAAAATAAGTCATGTATATATTACGATTGCTTTTACACTGATAAACTACAGTCTTAAACAGAGCAAAGATAATTCAAATTAAGGCTTCAGTCATCTGTTTTAATTTTGTTGTGCTTTGGTTTTGGAGCTGAAGTGGAACAAAGATCATGCTTTTTCCCCTCCTGTGGGAACAACCCGATGCAAGTATGCTCACTGTATCTTGCCTGCAGATAACATTAGCCCGTGCTTGGAGACTCGCAGTCTCATCTGTCAAACATGAGGAGTTTATAGCCAGTATTTTTGTAAATTTTAGATTCTACTAGTATGCAGAGATGTTGGCCAGACTCACCACCTCATGCTGCAAGGGGTACTTTCACTTAAAGAGAAGCAGTCCTCGCCTTGAAGGTCTTTCAGCAGTGGCTTTCAGGCTTCTTAAAGCCCCTTCCCTCCCTGTAGCTCAGCTTTTGTTGTGTTCCTGCAGAGTTAGCAGCTGCTCGCTTTCTCTGAGTGAGAGCGAGATATGCTTATACTTTCTGTCCATGTTGTACTCTCTCCCCTCCACTGGAGGAACTGAGTTACCAGCGTCAAAGGTAGGCAGCAAGTGTGTAAATACTTGGCCTTAAGGTAAAAAGTAATGGTTTTGGTTGCTCCCTTCTCTTGGGAACTGAGCTTTTGCCAGTAGGGCAGAGAGCACTGTTGCTCTCTGACCATCTGACTGATCCCCTTTGAATACCTCCTTGACCTTCAATGGGCTTGTTACAGTTTGAGGGAGTAGCTTACAATGCAGACCAATCAAAGGATGATAAAACAATGTAGTGATGTATGTTCGTAGGTCACTACAAAACTTTCAGTTTTGTTTTGAAATGGCGTATGTCAATTAGAAGTTTTCTCCTTACCAGATACAAATCCATAATGTGGCTAAAATGGCATTTTTCTCCTAGAGTGCTTGCACTCTCCATCTTCTAAGGTTTTAAGCAAAAAGTTTTCATGAGCTGCAGTCTACCCCAGAGAGAAGGTAGTCCTTTAAACTTTGAGAGGAAATGAAATACATTTATTTTCGTAATTTTCTGATAGGATCAATGAATATGACCTTTCTTCCCTCGTTCTAGTGTTGAAGCAGCACAAGAAGTGATACTGTGGGAGCCACGAGAAGAATCCAAAGAAAAAGATGTGTAAGAGGCACAGGCTGTTTTATACCAAAGCTTCAGCAAGTTGGTCATTATCATTGTAAAAGTTTTGTGTTGATGCAAAACAGGAAGATGTGACAGACCAAAGCTGAGAGAGAAAAAACTTTTTACAGATGATGGAGATTTGCATAGAAATTACTGATTTGGTAACAGTAGACATCTGTTCATTTCATGGTCTTCTGAGGACAGTGTAATCCAGGGTGTATCTACAGAAGATGTTGGTTTGCTTAATATAATCCCAGTCCTACAGCCACTTAAGAACTTTTGTAACTTTAGCAGACGTTGCTGCCCATGCAGATCTTGAGCAGTTTTAGTTTATCTGCATAATTCTTTTAAAGGCTCCTAAGACCCGGATTTAGTCTTAATGGATGGTTAGTTTTTGTTAAACCTCCAGGTCTTCCCTTGGCTTTGGAGAGAGTTTTCTACCTAGTGGTTCACATTTGAAGCTCTTGCCCATTCTGGAGGCAGTTTCCTGAGCTTGCTTTTATAGGAGAATTATTAAAATGAACAAATCCTGTAAAGGAAGGGAAAGCAAATAATTAACCTTTTCTGTCTCTGAAAGATCATTGAAGATGGTGATATTTAGCCTTCCAAGAATTCTGTGGGAAGTTTTCAAAGGGAATGTGTCTCTTCCTTCTGAAAAACTAGATAAGACTGAACAAAAGTAAAATTTAAAGAACCTGAAAATAGCAGAATTAGTGATTCACAAGTGCAAGAAGTGGATATACTAACAGTCAACATCTTTCAATACTTCAGATCAGTGACGGATATTCAGGATTTGTCAAGTATCCCCTATGAGCAAGACAACTACTACAGGGATATAGATTGTAAAACGCCCAGAGCGAGTCGTGCACCAACGAGCGTCAGCACTCCACTCAGCTCAGGTAACTGCAGAGGGGGGAAAAAGGGAAGACCAGTGAATTACTTAACCTTTCTATGCCAGGAACCAGACCTTTCTGCCAAGACTTGCTAATGTAAAAATCAGTGATGTGAATCATGGAAACTCCATTCACGTAGTACCAATGCAGGAATGTCAGGCTTGGAATAAGTAACCACAAGAAATGCTGTACCTGTTGTTTGAAATCTCGTTGTTTTGGTCTGGATAGTGACAACTTTGTAGTTAGAGCCTGTTTGGTCAAAAGAAATCTCCAACAGAACTGAAGGAGAATTTACAGGGACACAGCTGAAAAAAGCCACTTTCTGAAAGGCCTCTGACAGATAATTACTTGGTAGTTAATGGTAGCCTTCATAAATTGGAAATGGTTTTAGACATTTAAAATTGGAGTGATACATGTAGATTTTTAGCATTTTAAAGACAGACAATGTAATAAGCACTTCGTATGTTTTGAGTGTTGATAAAGTGATCTCAATGTTTGTTGAACTTGTTTAAGAGCAATGAATTATCATTTGCTTTGTACTTTCATTAATTTCGTGTAATACAGTAGTCAAAATGTCTCAGTTGGCAAAGTTTTGCACAAATAATAACTGAGGTGGAACTCTTAGGTAATCAGTTTGGACTTCTGTTTAGACATTATTTATGGACAACAATTTCTTAAAGTTTCCTGTCCAGGTGCCTGTTCAAATACAAGAAACCTTTTTCTGTTTCTGTTGAGATGTGTCCAAGATACAAAAAAAAAATCCAAAAATAATTTTCCAGCTTTGCTATCATCTTTTTCTTTTCTTTTTTTTTTTTTTTAATTCTAGGAGAAAAAATTCCAGTGGCCTTTGAGAAATACAAGGACTGCCACGAAGTACCTTCAGATTCTTCCTTTTGCGGTTCTCAAGACATCTCCTCTGCAGTGTCCAGGACATTCGCTACAGCCTACGAAGAGGGAAGGAGCACTGAGATTTCCTCCGTTGCTTCAGGAGTTTGCTCATCTGAATTGAATGAGCCTGTGAGTCTAGAAAATTTACCTTATGCCAGCCATTCTTTAAAATATTTTTTTAAAAAATACTTTTCCTTAAAATAAATGCAAGATGAGAAGCACAGAAATGCTTCTAGGTCTTTGTGAGTATTTTGGAATCCTGGATCTGTTGACATAATGACAAAGTGATTTCAAGGCAGTCAGTGTGTGCCACTGATTATACAAAGAGTTGGCTTCCCCTTACACCTAATTGTATGTAAATGTTGACCCCCATGAAAGTGGCCTTGCCTGCCCTCCGACCCTTCCCTGGCTGTAAAGAATTGCCATTTGCCAACATTTGATCTGGTAACCTGGAAACACCAAAGTGGTAAGTATCTGCGAAACGGTTGGGTAGAAAAGGTATGGTTTTTTTGGGAAAGGGGGGTTGATCAGTTGGTCTTCTGGTGAGGCAACGGCATGCTGCTTATCTGAAACGCTCTGAATTGACAAGTGAACTATAGGCCTTTCACTATGTGGAAGTGGGGATTAAAATTGAATGAAAATAAATACATGTGCATGTATGTTCAAGTATCTAAGTTTTCTTGTGAAACTGAAGAATTCTCAAAATTGAGTGGGGGAAGATAAAATGAGTACGTAAATGAGTGATTCCTTGAGGAAGAAAACTAAGGTGGAAGCCATCTAGTATTTTGGAAGCAAGTAAATGTTCGGAAAGTCCTTGTATTAGGGGATTAAGTTTGTCCTTTTTATGCACAGATGCGGCATAATGTTATCAACTTTGTTGTATCAAAAAATCCTCTCTCTTTGGAATTGACAATTTCCAAGGTCATTGTAGTGATTTCCAGTAATCTTTTTGGAATTGAAGGTGTTCTGGAGCCACAGCATAATCTTAACTGTCTTTTCAGACAGTTATATATAAAATAGTTGCCTTTATGCCTTTCTTATTATTATTCAGTGATGGGGTTGTCATTTAAAGATTAAATTAGAGTTTGTTCAACCAGAACAGTAGTGACTGCATTCGTTGTCATCAGGTTAGGTCTGTGTCTTTCTGCTTGCGTAGCAGACAGTTGGAATTCATTAAGCCCATTAACAGTGCGGTGCTGCTTTGACTGGCTCTGCGCAGGTACTTGATTGTGTCTCTTTCTTGTCTGAAATCTTATTCTAGGATTACATGCATGAAGCACCTGTTTCCATTTTGAGGACAGTGAGGACTTGCCTACGATTGCAAATTCTTGATTTTGGGGGTGCTCTTTTGGTGAACAGGTGTTCCTGGCTTTAATAATTAAAGATTCAAAGCAGAGAATGGGAACTTGAGAGATGCTGGAACTGTCCTTTCAGAGAATTCCCATCCAATGGTCCACACAGTGTTGAAATGGATAAGGATTATGTAGCTGACAGTATCTTATGGCCAGCTAAAAGATGAGTGCACAGCAGCCTATGCACAATTTTTGACACAGCTGGGTTACGTGGATGCTACCTCTGTTTTCCTATTCTGTGAAGAGCTTATTTTAAAATGTAATGGTCAGCTAAGGCTTTAATTAAGGCCTTACCTCATTTTGGATTTAGTATGTTGAAGGGGAGGACTGAAGACCAGCAGTTCATCAATTTACCTTTCTTTGTGTTTCACTCTGTATGATCTTACACAGGATGGGTTGCCAGTAGTTGCTTCATCCTCGAGAAGCACCAGGAAGGTATCTGGTAAGTCTGTTAACCCAGCCCAAATATATTGAATGATCAATAAACGGAGAAACAGATTTGAAAAGAAATTTTACAGTTTTACTTCTCTTCTATTTTTTTTCCTCTTGGGCATCTCTTTTTATAGGGATAAATAGCTTTGCACACAACTGTGTGCAACTCTGACCTCTAATCAACCTATGCTGAAGCGTAAATATTACTGGCCTAAAATGTGCAGTACAGGATTGAGAACTGAATGTGCAAGTCTAGCTCTAAATGATTTTTCCATTATGAAATTATTTAAGGATATTTGATAAAATGTGAATGAGCCTGGCTCATGCAGGTTGATAAATGAAATATGTCAGCAAGATGCTGTCATAATGTAAGCCTATATCATAGTTATTAAGGATTAATCACTGCTAATTAACTAGGCTTTTTTTTTTTCTATCTCAGCACTGTCACAGGCATCTAACCACTTCGTTGATGAGCTGCCTCCACCAGCCCAAGAGCTGCTGGATGAAATTGGTAAGAGGCACTTCACCCAAAATGGTATGAGGCTTGCCAGCTGTCTTCAATCAGGATTTCTCCCAAATTGTTCACTACTAAAATACACAAGAGCTTCCAAATTAGTTGCGGTCAAGTCAATGATTAGGAAGTTAGGCATCAACAGCTTAAATAACTGGCAGTTATTTAAGTTAGTCCTTGAAGTTTCTGCATTTCATGTAATGGTTAGTTGCTGATGATGACAGCAGCTAGTCTATTGTGTGCAGATGTAATTTAACACTGAGATTAATTTTGTGTAGACTGAATTTTTGAAGGGTGTCCTGGAGCAATGTGTGTGCCCCATTAAAACGAACGCAAGCCAGGCATCTGCATCCCTCAGGTAGTTTTGTGGAACTTAGTGTCAGTGATTTACGTTTCTTTTTGTAATCATGTATATCTTCAAACAGAACACAGTGTAAAAACTCTGCATTATTGTTACTGGTGTGTGTTACAGAAGAATTTCCTTTGGTTATTTGGCTATAAACTCTTCCTAAACTAACACCAGACACTGGGATAATTAAATGTATACAGGTACTGTGCTCTTTTAGAAATGAAGCACCCAGGCGTGTTCTAATCTTTTTATTTCCTCATTCAACAAAACAAGGACATATGGACACTGGTGTCAAGTAAATAAATAATGGTCAGAGACAATTTGTAAGGTTAATATATGAACTAATTATACATTACGTAAAGGTTTTCATTGAAGTTTGTATAGATAAGTAACATGGTACTTCAGATTGTATAGAGTCAATTTAGAAAGAGTGTTTAGATCAATAAGGAAATACGCTGTTTTTAACAGAATATTTAAAGCAGCAAGATTCCATCGCTCAAGACTCTAAAGAGGAGGGATTATATGACTGCAGAGTGCAAATAAATGGTTAGTTGATAATAGTCCTAACAGAGAGATTACAAATAAAAAATTACTTTTGCATTGCTGCAAAATTACTCTGAATACTTGTCACTGTATGTTCAGCTGTACGATAAGCTTCAATTTTTAGCTACTTTCAGTATTTGTGGTTCAGCAGAAATTTGAGAGGATTTTCCCTTTCTTAGTAAGGTTACATGAAGTGGTTTTGCAAATAGTTCCCCCTCCAGCAGCGTTTGCTGCCTTTCTCTGTGTATTCGCTCTCCAAAGTCTACGGGGATCTGGTGCAGAAGGCTTGCAGGTCTGGACTATCAGAATTTATCTTCTGTTTCTATTATGCCACTGTAACGTATGCTGTGTTCAAATATGAGTGACGAAACCCATAAAATGTATAGATGGTGGGCAGCTGACGTAAAATAGAGCTGCAGTTTCCGTTCTGGGAGGGTGGTTCACTTGAGAAAGTGGCCGGTGCACGCTAACTGCTTGTGTTTCTTATTCACCATGATGAAATAATGCCTCTGATCTCATGGTTTAAGAAAATAGCATCCATTGGGGTAATCAATAGTTTATTCCCTGTTCTGTTACAAAGATACCAAAGATAGCAGTAGTGAATCGTTGTGCTTCTGAAATTGCAAACAGTAATAAGTGGGAATAATTTTTGGATGTACAGTAAGTAATGTCAGAGGAGCAGAAAACCTAAATCTTTATAGGCTCTGCATTTGTTTCCAATGAGTCAGAAAGTGAAGAGCAGTTAAAAAAAAAAAAAAAAACAACAAAAAAAGGCAGAACATGAGTTAGTCTGTAAAAAAGCTAAATAGCACAGTCACTTGAGAATGATACTGGCACTTGTTTGTGTTATCCTACAGCTTTGTTAGATCTTTCCCCATTTAAAATTGTTACCCAAAGGATAGAAGCTGCTGTGACTTTATTCATAGGAGTATCTTGTTTTTAGGTGGTAAGGAATGCAGCAGCCCGTATTGCTTGCTGTTCAGTCACTGTGGTTTTGTTGTATTTGCATAAAGTACAGCTATTTCAGACTCCATTTTTGTGACAGCCTACTGCTTCCTGCTTATCATAGCTTAGCAGAAGGTGGCTGAATATATTCACATGCTGTAGGGAACAGAACTTACCGAGATAAGTCTTAGGGGGGGGGATATCATTGGATTTTGCTAAGTAGGGTAACAAAGCTAACATCCACAGGTCTTCTTTTGATTTTTCTCCCGTATCTAGGATTGTAAGGGGAAAGATTAAAGATTAATTTCCACATGCATTTTTCATTTTGGTATGAAGCAAAATGTTCAGTCCTGTGAATCTAAAAATGTGTTACAGTAAAATATTTATCTACGTCTTGCTACTGGCCACCTTTGACTGTAGATAATGTGGATTTGCTTAACCAGTAGAGAACCAGATTACTGAGGAAAGAGTAATTAATTGTGAAGTAGACAACTGGAAGTTTCCCAAGTGCAGTAAATAAAAACACATTTTAATTTCTTTATTATCTTCCTTCATATCTTTAATAGTAAAATCATTCTGTTTATGTGACTAGTTGCAGATCAAATTAACACGGAAGACAGAGAGTCAGAAAAAGAATTTGAGAGAAATGAGGGGAGAAATCATAGTTTATGGACCAAGGAGTCATTTAATCTAGCAGAGGAAACAGAAAGGTATGAAAAAAGGACGATAAGGCATGTTTGGCTTTGAGTTACAAAGATTTAGAATAATGTTTCCAGTATATTTTAACAAGATTTAATGCTTACAGTAAGCCAGCTTTTTAAGAATCCTGATAGTTATGGCTGTTTTCTTTTAAAATGTGTAGTATTAAACTTGCCAGCATCCATTTAAAATCTTTTATTCAACAGGGCTCACTCTACTCTTGATGATATTTTAGAAAGAATGCTCCATGCAGTTCCTGGAGATGAGGAGATCCAAGTACAACCTCAGGGACACGCTCTTGGGTTAGCTGATAATTGATACTTTGTTCAGAAGTTTATTTTGTTTGTATTCTGTGTACAGAACTATGCAGGACTTTTCAGAAAACGTACTGTCACTCTTTAGGCAGTAGTGTGTCAGGGAACAAGCCTGGAGACATCAATCTGAACTCTCTGTGCTAAACTGAGAGGGGAAGGTATGTTTTGTTAATATAATTTCCTGTAGGTAGAAATCAAATACTTCAGTGGACTTGGAAGGCACTGCGTAGTCTTCACAGAAATCAGAGATAATTTGACAAAATGGTGGATTTTTTGAGACAGAGAAGAATGTACATTAAGAGAACAGAATCATGAAAGCTCTTTAGAAAAGACTTTAAAGAGTTTGGGAAGATGGTTATACTGTCATGTCGATATAGGAGGAAATGAAGAAAATGGCAGAAGTCATATATACAACACTTAAAGGAAAAGATTTGTAGTCCAAATAACTTTTTTCCTCTTGGAACCAAAGATCAGAGCGTAGTAACTGAGCAACTCCACAGTAAATGCCAGTGACTAGTCTTAAGTCATTCCTAACATATATCTTACTAAGGAACACAAGATATTCTTGTATTTGGCATCAGGATTTTATTTATTTTTAATTGAACACAGAAGGCAAATGTCCTGATAACCAGGAGGATCTTGCCAACAGGGCAGACCGATTCCTGCAGTATATATGCTGCCATGTTCATAAATGGCTCGATCCAAAGCCCATTTACACTTGTAGTCAGACTACATTTAGTTAATGCTGTTATGTAAGGAATCATTGGAGTCTGCAGGTGGATGTAAAGCTAAAGCACATCCGTGGTCTTGGGGGGGAGAGGCGGTTTGTTTGGGGGTTGGAGGGGGCAGATGCCCATTATAGGTCAGGGTAAAAATAAAAAGGCATCTGGTATCTCTAGAGGCTTCTGCGTTAATGCTGTGTATTCATTCTGTCTAAAAGAAACTTGTGATACACAAAACTCTGTCATTCCAGGGCTGCAAGCCTGCAAGATCCAGAAGATGTTGGAAGGAAGAAGGGAGTAGAGGAAGGCGGAGCTGGGGCCAGAGGTAGAATGCCAAAAAGCTGTGCAGGGAGTTCAGAAGATCCTCTTCATCTGTAAAGCTACTGGATGCTGTACTGGGCAGTATCACATTTATTATATTGTTAGCACTGAATTTGTCAAGCTCGCACGGACTAGTTTTTTTGCTTTTCTTCATTTCCCCCATCTGGGAACTGTTTATACCCTATGATTTTAAAGGCGAGGAAGCTGCTCTAGGCTTAAACTCTCCAGACACACTTGAAAATTTTTGATTTTTTTTTGGTCAGCTGAGACTGAGAACATTGTGGATCGTTTGCAGGAGTTGCAGTGTCTCCTCCTAGTGAGAGTGTGGTTTCCTCTACTGACTCGAAAGCACTGAAAGACACCTGATAATACTGCATCTGTGTCCTATGTAGTGCTCAGCCTGAGTGAGGCACCTCTGTGCTTCACAGTTTAAGGACTGTGGTTACTGTCGGTACGGTTTGGTATGTACTGTGATGTGTATGCTAATGCCATCACATCCCTTAGACATCTGTCTCTTGGGTTTACCTCCCCTGGCTTTCCTCTAATAGAAAGTAGAAGTAAGGAGGAAGACACGAGATAAAATAAAAGTGTTTCCTCTGTTCTCTGAGTCCAAATCTCCATTAGGAAATGTCAAAGCTGCAGCTTGGTATTCTGCAGCTAAAGTAAAAGGTTGCCATTTTCAACATTTCTCAATTAAAGATGTTTCTTGTTACAGGGAGGGGACTGACATACTTGCATTAAGTTAATGTGCATTTAGTGCTATGCAAAAACTATAAAAGGACTGGCCTTTTGTCTGGAAAGAAACGGGCAGTAGTCTTTCATTTTCTGAGAGAACTTTTGATTTTTGCATGAGCCGCACAAAATGACTTAAAGGAAGCTGATCTTCAGTGTTACGGGCATTTAACACTTCTACAGCAGCCAGCCCTACAGCACGTGTTTTGCTTTACAGTTATGCACCCAAAGTTTGAAACGTCCCAAATCACTCGTTACTTTTGGAAATGTTGATGGTAATTTTTAAACTTAGAGAACTGGAGTTAACATCATTATGCTTGTTATTGGCACAGCATTAGCATACGCGACCCTGTTTTCTGCCAGACTGCTAGAACAGCTGAGCTGGTAGGGATTGGGCTTCAGGTTTTGAAAACAGAATTTCTGATCACAAGAGTGCTGTGTAACGCACCCAACAGCAGCAGAGCTGGGGCTGCTTTCCGGTTACAAGTGCAACTTAATGGATCTGGCAAAGAGATCTGTAGCGCTTGATTCAGCGTGCTGCTCCGTGCTGACAAAACCAGAGCTTTCTCTTTGAAGTGTTGTGTGGCTGTATATGTTCTTCTTAGTTCTGAGCTGAATTTACATGTTTTTTAGACATGCATCCTGAAGATCAGAAATTCCACTTACAGGAGCGGCTGTCTTCATCTTCGCCATTCAGGTGAGCCTCTCTGTGAATTAGATTGGGCTTTTGGCAGAAATTTGTGTATTCTCTGGCTGCATGAGATACATTCTTGGTCTCCATCCCTAGGAGACAAAAGAGGCAATACGAAATCCTACCCCCTTCAACTTGTAGTTTGATATAAGAGAGAAAAAAAAAAGGTGTGTTGTTATTTTTTTTTTTTCCCTGCAGGATAATTGTTTTGGATCAGAGTTCTCCTACGTGATTAAAATGGATAGCGGAGAAGTTTTAATATATCACCTGCTGACTGCTGCTTGTGCAGTATACAGCCTGTGAAAGCAACCCTTTTCAGCCACATAAGTGATTGCAAAGCTCAGACTTCCTTTCACCACCGCAGCAAGTACAGAAGAAAATCTCATGCTCTGCTTTGTAACACAGTTTGTCCTGGTTTTACGCCATCATTGCATGTAAAGGCAGTATCAGTAATATTGCAGGACTGACCTCTTTTCTGAATGTAACTTCTTTACGAAGCTGGCTGGGGGGGGTTCTGCATGCTGTCATAAGCAAAAGAATTTCTTGCTCTGTTGCATCGTGTTTCAGTTTTCAGTGTTAGAGACAAAATGATTGTAATTCTGTGGACTGCTGTTACTGCTCAGGCACTTGTTAAATTTTTCCATGCTGGAGTGTGGAGCACTGTTACAGCCCATGTAGTGTATGTTTTTCCTTGCTCGTTAAATTTAACAAGGTAATTTCTTGTTTTCTCTTTTCTTAGAGCTTTTGTGATGTAGCGCTGAACTGATTTGACTGATTAAGGGGATTAATTGCTGTGCAAAAAGCTAATGAGAAAAAGGCAGTGTTCTCCAGAGATTGCAAGCGTAGCAATATGTTCCCTGCCAGCGTTAGACAAGAATATGAGAAAGTCTGGTTAGTATTACGAAGATACTTGTTGTTTAATTAAACCACACTTTTGGTAAGCCTCGTCCAAAAAAACTGTCCCTGGATATAATTGAGGTTTGGATCAGAATTTTGATGGGCACAGCAACTTCATATTTAACTTTTCTTGTCATGAATGCTGTTCAGGTGCAGGAGGTGTGAAGATTGTCCTTGTCCCTTGTTAAGGCACTGGGATTTTAGCTGCCTTCATACAGCCGGGTGTGCCACGTTCCTCTTTATGTAGGAAATTCTGCCTGTCTGTAACTGCTAGTTAATTTGGTTTAACAATACTAATAAAAGTTTCCAAGGTTATTATGCTGCCACGTAGTTATTTTTCTGGGTTTTGGGTGGGTTTTCTTGTTGGTTTTTTTTGGTTGGTTGGTTGTTTTACTTGTTATTAACGGTATTTCCCATCATCAGACTCTGTATACAACTTGATGCTGATAGAGCTGCTCCAGGGAAGATGCTGTAAACTGGCAGAGCTGGGGGAGCTTTTTTCACAAAAGATCAAGAAAAAATAAAAATCTTTCTTCCGTTGAGTCATGTGGTGGTGGTGGTAGAGCAGAAGCGCCAGCAGCAAAGGGGCTGCACTTTCAGTTCTGCACCCGAGGTTGGCAGCAGTGCCGGTGCCTGGGAAACGGGGCTCACTTCGGTCAAATTGCAAATTTATTGTGTGATTCTGTCCTTAGTGGCTTGTTACCCACTACTGACAAGCAGTTGCAGGACTCCCTCTCACTTTGGCAATATTTTGTTATGTTTCATAGAGTTGCTGAATTAAATAAAAAGTAATTAAAACTTGTCGGGCTGCAGCAGTGCAGAGGAGTGGAGCAAGCACACGTGCATTTTTACACGCGTGTAATTATCTATCACTTTGGTTTGCAACATGTGAAATCTCCTTAGCTTCTTGGATTTCTCTTTCTATTTTATCTGTCAAACCAAATGGTGAGCAGACTGTGACCCATTTCCCTATCTTTTTTTAAATCTTAATGTGGAGAATTTTTATTTCTGTTGGTAGAGAGCCTTTCAAGTAGTCCCATCGCCTGTCTGCTCTCCTTATCGAGGCCAGAATGCAGCAGTGAGAGATTCCGGTTTTTCAGCTGCTTGTACTTTTCCAGATTTAAGTTTGGCATGAATGTAAATCATCCTAATAACATAAAGCATGGACACAAAAGCTGTAATTAACAGGAAGAATTAAACAAGGACCAGTGAAAGACAGCAGAGAAGATCAGAGGGGGCCCATCTAATGCTGCTTTTCAGCTTCCCTGAGAATGAAAGGCCAATTAATTAAATTAAAACAGTGATACTGAGCTGTTCTAATTCCTCTCTAAGCCGCTAGTGTGCAAGTTGGTAGGAAAGCAAGTGGAGAGAGGGAGGTGGGGACGGGGTGAGGACAGAGGTCTTGTCCCCCTGCATGGGGAGGCGGCAGTGCCTGGAGGTGCTGGATTTCTCTGGACCCTGCGCTAAGTTTGGGTGAAGCAAGGAGAAAAGCAAATGTTCATTCTCTAAGCAGCCGTGTTTCAGCTCCCTTGTACCTGTCATCGTGCTGGTCTTGGGTTTGGGATTTTTGTTTTGCTCGTTTTGGAGCAGAGAATCTCAGAAAAAAACCCAAAACCTTATTCCCCCCAGTCTCATCCCAATCTGTGCCAGTGCGAATTGCCTTTCTGGCTGCCTGTACCGGGTTGTGGACTGCGTGCTCGTGAGGCACAATGCAGTGAGGTGATGAACAACTTTTAGCACTGCTTCTTCCCTCGAACCCCTCCTGGGTTTGCTGCAACAGCGAAAGCTGTGGCAGACGGCAGGGGGAGATGAGGAGTGAGGCGTGTTTCGGGATCGGCCCCGTGGATGGTGTGTGATGGAAATGAAACTGCGAAGGGGAGACTGACCCGTTAAAACTTGTGACACTGGATCAGTCTCGTTTTGAAAGCAATTTAAGAGTTCAGAATCAAATTTTGAAAGACAATTACCCATGAAGGCAGCCGAGCTGCTGATAGCATTTTTAAAGACAGAGGAATTTGATAAAGCCGCGTCCCGGGGGATCGCTGTCTGCGGCACTGCCTAAACCTCACGCTCAGGAGCCTTATCCGTAGGCTGCTCCAGCACATACACCGCATCGCAGTCCGCAAGTGTAGTTGTGGCTGGCGTAGAGAAGCTTTGGGCTTTGAGACTCCAGATCAGGTGTGTTACTGTGGAACTCCATGGAGGAGGTTTTTGTCTGTTATTTTTTTTATGGGCTTTGGCGTCTTTTGCTTTCTGTTAAGGTCCCGACCCTCCGGGCAGCGGTGGCTCTGCTGCGCCCGGTCCTGAGGGTCCCCAGGGCCTCTTCCAAGCTGGGTTTTCACCCTTGCTGGGAAATCAATGGATTTAAGACCTTTCCTTATTGCCTTAAATATAAATAAAATACAGAACTGCATAACTTTGTGTCTTTGAATGTTTTTTTTTCCCTTGCTATCCATTATGACAGTGTATGTGGCCTTTGCCACGAGAGGGGAAGCGCCAGCCGCAGCAGCGGGAGCTGCGGTGTTTTCTGTCGAACCCTCTGTCGGTGGGTAAAACACACGCGTGGGAACTTGTCGGTGTTTAGTGATTGTTTATTAACGCAGTCTGCACTTAAGCCATCCTGCTGGGTTTTTGCCAGTTTCACAGCGTGACCTGGAACTTCACAGGGCCATTGGGCGGTGCAAACAGGACTCGGTCTGCCGAGGGAAGGGCAAACGTGCGGCTCTGTCCTGCGACCGCTTTGCGGGTGGTGTCACGGCTGAGCGCGGTCAGCCCGACTCCGGGGCCCAACAGCAACTCGGGGTGTTTCACATCGAGGAAAAACTACTCTTTATTTTTTTTTTTTGTTCTTAAGAGACTCCCGATCCCCCGAGGCTGGACGGGAGGGGTGTTTCCTTAGGAGAGTGAAATAAAAGTTTGCAGTTTATCCCGTGATCGGGTGGCTCCTCTCCCATGAGAAGACCGTGCCGTGTCTATCGGGGGCGCAGCGTGAGCGTTGCTGGGGACCCCTCTACCCTCCGAGAGCCACCCATCTCCCGGGGGAGGGGTGGCTGCGGCGCCGGGCCCTTCTCTCTGCCCGTGTTGGAGGAGTGGGATGGGCTGAGCCTGAAGCTGGCGTCGGTGCAGGGGGGGACCTGGTGGCAGTTAGACGGGGTGGGACGGTGTCACCTTATTCCGCAGCCTCTCTGCAGCGGCACCTGCGCGGGGGCTGGGTGCAGCTGGAGCAGTTCTTCCCGTCCCCCAGGGGTGGTGACCGCAGCACACCAGTTTCAGCAGGCAGCTCTGAAACTGGGCAGGGAAGGGACAGGTTACGTGTGGTGGCAGAAAGCTGGTGTCCACCTCGAGACCTGGAGGCAGAGGCTTGAGGAGCGGACGCTTGTTATATTTTGGGTGAGCTCTGTACCAATTCCCAGCCCAACTCTGCAGACCCTGGCGGTTTATTGACAATAAAAGTTTCATTCTGTTTGCTTTGTGTGTTCAGTGAGCAGTTTGTGATCTAAAATTAAGTTGCCCGATCCCATAAAATCATGGAAGCAGAAAATGAGCTCTTGTTCGGGCTCGGAGGCTCCTCCCTCCCTTTCCATTTTATTCCCCAAAACCTTGCTGCTTACACAGCAACTCCCGAATCGAGCCTGCATCTGTCTTTCCAGATAGGGTAGGTGGTTCCTCCACATTTTATGAGGCCATTAAGTCATTATCCAGAAGTCCCAGTGAAGCTGTGGTTTCGTTAACTCATGGCTTTCTCTCTCACCTGTTTGTTCATGAAGACGTAGATGATGGGATTGTAAACTGTGGCGGTCTTGGAGAAGTAGGAGGGCAGGGATGCAAGAGCCGGCTGGATGGCGATGTCTTTGTTCGTGGCCACCACCAGGGCAAACGTGGTGTAGGGCAGCCAGCAGATGAGGAAGGCCATGACCATCACGATCACCATGCGTGTCACCTCCCGCTCCGCCTGCTGCGTCGTGTCCGATTCCTGCTGCTGCGCTGCGGCCTGAGAGAGAGAGAGAGAGAGAGAGAGATGCCTGACAACTCCCAACAGCATTTCCATCCTTTAGGTGCCTTAACTTCAGTGCCAGGAGATGTCAGCTCCATCAGCTGTCACAAAAACCTGCCATGAGGCTCTTCATCCCCAATGGAGATGTGCCTTGACAGTATTTTGTGAGCAGAAAATCATTAACTCACCTGTAGCCGCCGTACTTACCGCTCGCAGGGTCATCAGCAGGTTGGCGTAGGAGAAGAGAATCAGGCTGAGGGGCATCACAAAGCAGGTGACAAACAAGGCCAAGATGTAGCTGTTGTTGTTGCTGCCACCGGTGTACCAGTTGGGCCCACAAGAGGTTCTCAGACCTGGAACAAATAAGTTTTGAAACAAGCCCGAACTGATCCCAGGCTTGAACAGAGGCTCCAAAATAGGGAACGCCGGCGCTGCCTCCTCAGTGATGCTGCCCAAGATCCTCTCCCTTCTCCATCCCCAATGACCTGAAGATCAGCCACTGCAGCGGCTGGCCGACTCCTCTGTGGAGGAGACTGATCTGTTGTGGTGGGCAGCGTTACAGGAAGTCTCTAAATAAGCAGATTTGGGCTGGGTGTGTGCTGGGTGCTGCGCGGTGTGCCCCAACAGACAGAGCCGCTCGTGGCTCTGATGGCCATCAGATGTGTAAGAACGGCTGCAGCGTGTTGTGCAGTGGGTAACTTCTGAAGGACAACCTCCAAGAGAGGAATATTGACTGAGCAAGCAGGAGGTGTTAACATTTTAAATACCAGAATAGGGACTCTCCAACTACCCTGTGCTTGAAAATGATATTCCAGAAGCAGCTGTGGAGTTGAGCTCATGTCTGAAGCACATCTCCCCTACCTTCAGGCACGTAGCTGCTCCAGCCCAGCAGCGGTGGGGTCGTCCAGAGCAGTGACCAGCTCCACGTGAAGGCGCAGCCGCTGATGGCGTGCCGGTGCTGGAACCGAAAGTCTCCCAGGGGTCTGCAGACCACAACGTACCGCTCGAAGGCCAGGATGGCCAGGGACCACAGCCCCACAATGCCTGGTGGGAGGAGGAGGGTTTGTGTCTCAGGAACAGGCTCCGCTACTGCTCTGCTGCCCACAACGGGACGCGGCAGATGGTGAGATTCTTTTTCTTATGGCTGGGAGAGCTGTGAGGATATTTGGCCCTTAAAAATGAAGCTGGCAATGAGGCATCTGGGACACCTTGTGGTCATGGCCACGGTTTCTCCAATGGAGTGTCCTTGACAAAAGGTTTTGTGCAGTGTGTCACATTTCTGGTGCGCGCGCGCACACACACACACACACACACACAGTGTGCCGACACAGCAGCCAGCACCCAGGGAGCACAACCCAAGCAAGGACTGCCGATGTGCCCAAGTGACATTTCCCTCCCTATGAAGACCAAGACAGAGCGAGTGGTGACCTGGCACAGCCAACCACCTACTTGACCCTTCCCTGTGCTAAAGAACAGCTGAAGGACATGAGCGTTGCATTGTGCACGGAAGCACTGACTTTCGGAGGGGCAGCAAGCTGATGAAACATTCCCCAAAGCTTCTTTGCTAAATGTAATGACACCGACCAAAGACTGAGACAGGTCTCGAGGTTCGTGTCCTTACCCGTCAGGGAGACCATGAAGCCCTCCAGCTCACACATCTGTTTGCCGAACACGAAGAAGCCGTTGATGTTGTTGGAGAAGCTGACGGAGCTGCCGCAGAGCGTCACCAGCAGGTCGGCCACGGCCAGGTTCACCAGGATGTAGTTCAGGGGCGACCGGAGCTTCTTGTACCTGATGGAAACCACAATGACCAAACCGTTCACAACCGAGGCGGAGAGCACCACGATGCCCATCAGCACGGCCACCGACAGGTACATCCCCCGCGGGGCCTGGTGGGGCCACTGGGGGCCATCAAAAGGCCCCGGGGTTCTGTTATCTGGGGGTTCCTGTGAGCTGTTGGAGGAGTACATTGGTCTTCCAGAGCGCCAGCGCCGGTGGAGCCGATGCAGGTGACCGTCCCCAAAAGCAAAGCCTCTTTATAAAGCAGGAGGACCTGACGCACCCCTGAGGAGCTTTGCGTTAAAATACCTTAAGCTTTTTTTTAATCTGAAGACTTTGTCCCCCCACCCTCCCCTTTTATAATCAGCTCTTTATTCCAGAGGGGATAAAGAATGACTTAAAAAAAAAATCTGATGACCGAACAGTGCATCATTTAATTGAGTAAATAGTTGTTTTGGTTTTCCCTTGTGCTTCCCAGCTGCCTTCCCCCGTGAGCGTGACCCCCGCCCGGGGCTGCCCGGTTATTCCCGTGCTGTGGGTTCTCTGGGCTGCGGGTGCTCCCGTCCCATCGACCTGTGCTGGGAGCGCAGGAGCTAACCCCCCCCAGAGCACAGGTACCCCCCGAGATGTGCGGCCCTGGGGGGTGCGGGGTGCGGGGCAGGGTGAGCGCATGGAAAGGAGCAAAGGGAAATGCCCCCGACCACGCTGGGCTACCGGGGCGGCCACATTGGCCACTGCCAAAAGCCACAGGCTGGGCCCCGTCCCATTCAGCTGCACTGGCTATTAATCTACTTAATAAACATATATTGAATATATTAATGTTATTGATATAGGTGTTAATATACTTTAGTAATAAATATAACATAAACTATATAATATATATAATATTATATAGAAGAATGAATGTGTGTATATATACATGGATGTACGTATGCTGAGAGCATGCAAGAAAAGTGTGAGAGAGTGTGCTACCTATAGAAATATCCTCTATGCACATAGATATTAAGTATATAAAATATTTATAAGCATATAACAATTATATAAAAATATAAGATAGTGCATTTATATACTTATACATGTGTATGTGTTATCTATTGGTAAAGCTCTCTATGTTTAGACAGACAGACACACAGAGATAGAACTATAAATATAATAACTACACTGATAGACACACACGTGTCTCTACGCTGTGCCTCCCGCGGTGCGCAGGGATGTGCTCCCTGCACTGACCAAACGGGGCCAATGGATTACGAGCCTGTGCCGGGGCCAGCGCTGGCCATGGGGCACCAGCCACCCCCATGGCAGCAGGGGACCCTCGGCCCCGGGCACTGCTTATATGCACATACATGCATGAGTGTATATATAATGTGTGTATAGGTATGTATATTTGTATTGGTGTAGGGGGATATATATGTAAAGAGTGTGTGTGCGTGCACGTGTGTCTATAGCTCTCTATGAATAAGCTCAGTTTGGGCCGTATTTGTGTATTTTTGGGCCACGCGGCAACGCAGTACCTGCCTGTGCCACGTTCATACGCTGACATAGCCTGAAGCGGTCGGTGTAAGACGGGCAGAGACCATCGGCAGGTTTTTAATTTCACCGCAACAGTCCATGCCGCGGCGTGGTGATGCCGAAGGGCGCGGTGGGGGCTGACACCACCCGGGCGTCCCATGGGACGCGGCAGCCTCCAGGGCTGCCCGAGTATTAACCTCTGACAATACCCACTCAATCAATCCAAACGAGAGCAGGAAAATACACATGTAGGGTCACAGCTGGAACAGCTGTGGGGCGGGTGGCACCTCAGCTCCCTCCCAGCCACAGAGGTGTCGCTGCCCCTTCGCCCCAGGGAGGACGGTCACAGTACCTGAGATGGCAAAATGTGTGCTGAGACGGCCATGTCTGGAACACCTATCTGCTGCTGCTGCTGCCTCGCGCCTTCAGGGATGCGAAGTTCATGGAAACTTCAGAAAGGCTGGAGGGTTTTTCGTGGTGTTTCTTTTTAATCCTCCCTTGACTAATGTCCCTCCCACCCTCCACTGCTTACGGTCCCTGTGCCACCTCACAGCTGGTGCGGTACGGCGGGGTCCCTGGTGACAGCGGGGTACACCAAGGCCGTGCAGCGGTACACCAAGGTTTGGGGTTTGTTTTTTTTCAGCAGGCAGAGACTGGAGAGTGGAGACCAAAGCCAAGCAGCATCCGATGCTCTGGTTTAAAACCATCTCCTGCTCTCCGAGCCCTCGCTGGGCCCCAGCTCTTCTTCTGCTGCCTCTGGGTCACCGGGTGCTCCATCAGAGCCGTGCTGTGACGTGCCGAGCTCCTGCGCCCCCGCGACCACGGTACTGACCTGGGGAGACTCAAAAGCTGCGCCACCAGCATCCACCTTTTTTTTGTTTTTTCCCCTTTTATTTCAGGTTCTCATTATAAATATTAACAAATCTGACAAAAAGTACACAGATAGATAATACTGAAATACAAAAGTCTTTTAGGATGCAGGTAAGGACAGGTTCTGCAGCCTTCACATGGTAGCAAAACATCAGTATCAAACATTTCACGAGGCCTGGCATGACGACCACCACTCTGCATGCAGCTGGGACGGACAGACGGACCGTCCGCTTAGAAAAGACTGGGATACAAACCGAAGGAACCCACACACGCACGCATACACACACACACATACACACACACACATATATTGTGTCCTACTCCACCTCAGGCATAAACCAGTTTCATGGCAAGACGTGCTGAAACAAATGATGGATTGAAAGTAACTTTGGAAGAAAAGGGAGGCAGAGCCGACCCGGCGCTCCCGCAGCTCTCCTGGAAGCTCAGACCCAAACCAGGTTGTAAGGTGTTGGACCAGTGACAGACAGAGAGGATTACCGGGAACATCCTACTTGACACGCTGGCCGGCATTCAACTAAAATCCATGCATATCTGGAGAATGCATTACAAATATTAAGTTATTAAAAAAGCCCCTATTGGGTTGTTTGGGGTTTTTTTCCCTCCCCATATCAAACAAGGTGTAACACGATCGTCACTTTGAAAAGTAAATGTAGGTTTCCAGAGAGCCGATTGCTTTCAAATAAAAAGAAGTCGGCAACACACGCGCACACACACACACACACACACACAGAGCACAGAAGCTGAGACCAATGGGGAAACAGCAGCTCTTCCTAAGAAATCATGGTTTAAAGGCTTCAAAAATTTCTGGCAGCATTTCGCAGAAAGTTTTAGCTCATCCCACCGGGTGCCAGCTCTTGCGCAAACACGATGTTGTGCTTGCGCAAGAGCCGGTGCCCGCTGGGATGAGAATGCAGAGACCGACCAGGGTGGGTCACGGAGGATGAGAGCTGGGATTATTATTACAATATAATAATATTATTACTGTGCCGTACACAGAAATTTGGTTCGGATGCTGTTTGAGGCAGAAAATGGACCAACCTGACGGCCATGCCGGAGCTGAGCATCTCTGCCGGCTCAGCTCGCTGCACGCCACCAGCTCGCAGCGTAAAGCACCTTGGTTGGGTTTTAGGTAACGGCATGAAAAGGAGGAATCAGGGAAAAGCCATAGAAAAATTTAGCCTGAAAGCCAGCTTTGCTGGAAAAATAGCCGTGCTGAAGCCGGGCTGGGGTGGCTCCGGGCGGGAAGGCATGGTTTCATTAGGAGAGCGGGTGCTGCGAGGGCAGTGTGAGGCTTCGC
The DNA here is from genome assembly GCA_008711295.1 of Anarhynchus alexandrinus. Classification (NCBI taxonomy): domain Eukaryota; kingdom Metazoa; phylum Chordata; class Aves; order Charadriiformes; family Charadriidae; genus Anarhynchus; species Anarhynchus alexandrinus. Next base: position 1,312,262 of record VUYV01000131.1, read on the forward strand.
TGCCGGTCCCGGGAAGCAGGAACGGCCGGCGGCTTCGCTGAGTGTTTTTTATTTTGCCCCCTCACTTCTGCAAATGCGAAGCCGCCCGATCCCGGGGACCGCGAGAGAGAAGCCATGGTCTGCACAGCGCTTTCAGCTTGCTGGCTAACTTCGCACGGGTTATTGGAGAGGACGAGCACAATGTTTCTGGAAGAAAAGCAAACAGTCTTCCTAGGGGACACAATCATTCCGACGGAGGAGCTTTAAATGCATAAAAGACTGTTTAGGCCCAAACCACAGAGACTGACAAACCACCAGAAATATGGCACAATTGCCTTGAGAAAATAGTCCCGGGTTTTAGTGACGCCTTTTGCTCATATTAGATACACGAACGGAGACTGATGCATTCATTTTTGCCACTGAATTGCAAGGCAGCGAGAAGGTAATTCAGTACAGCAAAGAGTTAGGAGAGGAGTCAGAACCGCAGTGCATGCAGGCGTGTGGTGTCCGCGTGCGTGTGCGCACACGCGTGTGTGCGTGCATGCTCGTGAGTGTGTGTGTGAGCGTGTCAGGGTGCAAAGAGGCATTTTGGAAAAGCCTTAGGGGACGGGACCTGCTGAGCAGAGCAAACCGCCGCTGCCTTCTTCCTTGGGAAGGGTTTCCCTGCAGCCGGGCCGTGGCGCGGGGTGTCCCGCTCTCCCGGCTGCCCCGGTACCACGATCCCCCGTATCCAAAGCCGTAAACGAGAGAAGTCCAAAGGCTGTGGCCGGCAGAACTGTGCCCGCCCCGGGAGCGGTTCCGTGGCGTTCAGTCGCTGAGGACGGCCCCCGGCAGCTCGTTCGTTAGCGTGTGCCAGCGCTCAATTTTCTTGTCCTTGTTTTTCAGGCAGTCGAACCAGTGCTTCAGCCGCTCGCCTTTGGCATTGATTCCTAACACGACTCCACCTTGAGAGACAGACAGGGAGAGGGAGAGGTGGGGGTGAGCATCAGCCCTGCAAGGGATGCTGAGGGATGCTGAGGGATGCTGGGGGATGCCGGGGGATGCCATGGGACAGCAGACGGAGCCAGGTCATGCAGCCGCTCTCACGGCATCCGATGCCACGACCTGATGTGACACATGGGCAATCACAGCCCGTCTTCCCCGGCCCCTCCCGGCTGCGGTCTGGGACGTGCCCCGGGCAGCTTGTTCTTGTGCCAAGGGCTGGATGCTCATTGCAGTTGCAGCAGCTGTCAGAGATACTGGGCACTTGTTAGCAATAAATCACAGTGACCAGTAACAAAATCACAACAAGCCTAGACAACCAACAGAGCCAAATGAAACCTCCCCGTTAAACCTGTTTGTTATTCAGAAGCAAAGATCTGAAAACAGAAGGGGAGAGGGAGACCTGTCTTCTCCCTGCTTGGGTGCTCCTTGCACAGGGGACGCCTGAAGCAAGGAGCAGTGGGACAAGCTATGGGAGAGGAAGCTCAGGGGCAGGAGAGGGATAAAAGCAGAACAGAAATCCAGTGTTAAGGAATATGGGGATGGAGAGCAGACCTGGAGGCTGCAGAAGAGCAGCAGATGAAAAAAGAAGAGGCACAGAAGGTGAAGATAAAAAAAAAAATGCTGAGGAAACCTTCTGGAGTGCCCCACTCACCTATGAAATCGTTTGATTTCCCGATATCGTAGTCCCACACTGTGACTTCCAAGGTCTTTTTCGCCAGGTCACCGTGCTTGATCTCATAGCAAAACTCCTGGTGGGGAGCAGAGACAGAGTCAGGACCAACCTGTGCTGGGTTTGGTGCAGGACCCCCGGGAGGGGGCTGGGGCTGTCCATCCTCCTCCTCGGGCTGTTCCCCTTTGCCACTCACGGGGAACTCAACCTCGATCCCTCACCTAATGACTGATGTTGGGTTTTGGTTTTCCTTTTAAGTCTGAGGACTGAGCAAAGCCCCCAGGAGAGAACCACAACCAGTGAAAACCCACCTCATTGAACTCGGGGTTCAGCGTCTTCTTCTTCACCGCCGTCTTATGCTTTGATTTCTTGTCCTCATCTGGTTTCAAGTAACTGCAATGAAACCAACGCAGCACAGTCCCACACAGGTCCTGTGCCCCCTCCCAGCGAGGAAGGCAGGGAGGGCCACCCGTGTCCCCCCCTGCAGCCCAGGTACGGGTGGGGGCACCTGCGGGACCAGCTCCTGAGTGGAGGCAGGGTGAGATGGGTGGCTGAGCCCCCTTCTGCCCTCCCCTGCCAAAATGCTGGAGGTGGTTGGAAGGAAGCAGCGTTCCCCCACCTTAGCACAAGAGGAGTCGCTGGCTGCCATCGGAGAGCACCGATTATCCCATCTCCAGTCCCTAGGGGACACTGGCACCGCGCACATGCTCCCGAAATCAAACACTCTCAGCACAGAACCAGTCCAGAGTTGGGACCATGTGAGTGGTCTGCTCACCCCGAGCCTTGCCGGGAGACAGAAACCACACCGGGTGTGTAAGGGTGGTACGGGTGTAACAGATTTGTGCACCGCTGTTTAATCCAGATATTTTGCGGTGCGGCAGCAGGGCCAGAAAGCAAACGAGATTAATGTGTCATCAAACAGAGAGAGCACCTGAAAGCTGGGCCAGGCCAAAGTCAATCCGTCATCATTTCATGTTGGTGCTGCTCCTTTAAACATCAGTTCTGCTTCCTCGTTACACTTTCCAGATCTTGCTCATAATTAAAAAATTAGGGCTTGTACCGAGAAGCATCACTTGTCTATCTGCTCTGATTCAAGCCCTGCAGATACAATCTACTGCAGATAGCACAAGGGGCATCTACAAAATGACTGTGTACAACAACAATTATGTTACTTCAGGGACTGAGCCTCTGATGAGCATTTAAAAAAGCAAGAGTGGATTTTTTATGCAAACACCTCCACTCCCGAAGAACAATTAAATAGGAAGGCGAAACCATGCTGCCAATAAACTCCACGACTGGCCTCCCAGGCACGGCTCATCCCGGTAGCTCTGCCTTAACAAATATCATCCCTGAAAGTGCCGAAGTTTGGGTGAGTGCAGTGGGGACAGTGACGTGGGAGGGCTGCCGGCCCCTCCTCACCATATCCCCCTGCTTTGCAGAGAGCGAGTTTGAAAAACGCCATCCACCCAAAACCCAGGAGCTGTGGCGACGCAGGGCCCCGTGCCAGCCCGGCTCTGCGTCAGCAAGCCATCGCCTGGCTCAGCATCCCTTAATAGCCCCTGGATGACACCGACTTCCCTGAATCACTTGGGTAAGGCCAAGTCGCAGCAGCCTATTACAGTCATTTTAATGGCTTGCTTTTTTTTTTTTTAATACTGCTGCTATTTTTCAAAAGGAAGGTACTCCCAGTCATTTACATTGGAAAGTGTCAGCGGGACCTGTAAATGCGCCCTCGGCTCTGTTAACCAGGCCCTGGAGCCACCGGAGCCACGGGCTGAGATTAAAGTGCTGTCTGACCTAATTACACTCACGTTGTAATTAGAGCTTTTCCAAAGCGCAGGGTGGTGGCCCTGCTGCTGGGCTGGGAGTCTCTTCTCCCCTGGGGACCCGGGGATGGGGGTGATTAATTGCCCATCCCTGGGTGAGGGGGGACGTCTGCGCCCCAATGCCGCAGCCCAGGAGGGCCAGACCTGCCCCAGCAGCCGCCCCCATCCCGGCAGGGACGGGGCGGGCTTTGAAGAGTGAAAAGGTTGGGGGTATCACCGGGAAAGAAAGCAGAGGCACCTGGAGGTGCTAAGCAGGGACCAGGACCACTGGGCACAGGCATCACCCTGCCTGGGGGATACCCATCCCTGTGCCGCTGGATGGGACTCATCACCTGCCGGGCTGGGGCCATGCCATCAGCAAAACCCGACCGTACCTGTCTGCTTTGGGCCACCAATTCTGTCCCCAGGGCCGTGTCCCTGCCACAAGACCCTCTCCCAAGCAAGGGCAGTGCCGGCGGGCAGTGCCGAGCCTGGCAGCGGGGCACCATGGCCACCCAGCCCCTGCTGAACCGATGGGGACAATGTGCTGCCATCAGGCAGGCACGGCCACACGCCATGGGACAGATCCTGCACCCACGTTACTTTGAAGCGCTGTAAAATAATTGCCGGGGAATAACATGCCCCAGGCAAATGCAAGCTGCTGCCGTGACACCCTCATTTGCATCTCCTAATGAGATCAATTAATTCCCACTGCAGGGAGAGGCAAAAGGGGACAGCACAGCTTCACCAAGGGCTGGCAACGGCAACGTCTCGCCCGGCCGCGGAGCAGCACTCACGTTTTGACGTAGGGGTCGGAGTAGCCGTTGGCATCCATGGCGGCCAGGTGGGCGCAGCGGATGATGCCCACCAGCAGCCCCTGCTTCTGCGAGCTGTACTTGAGGGAGATGAGGATCCGGCCACGCTCCTCCAGCGACTTGTCCTCTGTTTTATCTATCTGGGGGAGGGAACGCACCCAGTCCGGGGGCTGCTCTGGGACACAGCCACGGCCGGACCCCCACCTCCCCATCCCCAATCACGTTTGAGGGGTCAAACTGCCCCACGCTCCCACGTGCTGCAGGGAGAAGCTGCTCTATCCACAGACCCACGGTGGGGTATGCTGCTCTGAAGTCCCCACTCACCGGCAGCTGCTTCTCCAGGCAGATGTTGAAGTTTTTGGTCTGGTTCGGCTTCAGTTTCTTCAGTGGGATCCGTGTCTCCCCAATGAACTCATTGTGGCGGAACTTGTCCTCGTCACAGACTGAGATCCTGCAACGAGCACGGAGTGACTGGGGCTGCCAGGGAGAGGGGAGGCAATGGCACATGGGAAGGGGCTGCTCCGTCACACTGCAGGTCCCCCCCCAGCGAGAGGACAACTTTGAGGCCACCGTTCCCCAGGCCAGTGACCGGGCACCTCCTTCGCAGGCAGCTGCAGGGCATCAATCCACTGCTACAGCCCGGCCAGGGCAGCCCATGATGTTTAAATGTGACACCCAATATCTCGGTCTGCTTTACCCCTGCAGCTGAGACTGGAGGCTGCTGGGATGGAGGCTGGGCCAGGTCTGGGGAAGCAGAGGGATGCGGGAGGCTGCACTACACCATGTCTCCCAGCTCCATCACACAGCCGTCCATGTGGAGCTATCTGCATGCCCCAGTTGGGCCCCACAGCCACCATGGCTACCTCTCCTGCTCAGACCCCATCCTGGCCAGGGCTCCTGCACCCCTCGGGATGGCTGTCACCCCCCTGAGGATTGGAGTCCCTTCAGGGAGATGCTCACAAACTGTGAACATCACAACCCTGCGGTGCTGCAGTCCCTGTATCTAACGCCAGCCCAGGCACCGTCAGAAAAACAACCTGGGGCCTCAAGCATCCTAATGGCTCTTCCATTAAAACATCAAAGTCATCGGTGTCTAAAGAAAAACTACTCTGAGCTGCTGCCAGCCCAGCTGCATCCTGCCTGGCCAAGGAGGCTCTTCCTAAACCTGCTCTCGGACTCCGCGGCCAGCAGCAGCGTGCCTCCCCGCAGGGCTCCCTCCCTCCCCACCCGAGAAACTCGGACACTTTTCTGAGCGTAGCAGCTCTCAGAGTGTCCCCTGGTGCTGGGGACAGGGCTGCCTGGTCTGGTACACGGAGGGGGTCCTCCACCTCCTCTCCCACCATGCAGACAAGACCGGGAGGGATTTGCAGACCCAGCCTGCGAAAGGCATCACACCTCGGCCAAGCGAAGCTCTCCCAGCCCCGGCGGGGTCCTGCGCAGGGCCAGCTCCCGGGATGCACCCCGTGACGGCAGCCTGCGTCCGACCAGGGCAGTGACGGCGATGCTGAGCAAAGGCTGCTTCCCGTGCGAAAGCTATAAATGCCTTTCCCTGAGCTGGCAGCTAATGAGTCATTTCTCTGCTGCTTCCCAGCCCGCTCCGGGCGTCAGGAGAGACGACAGAAGAGCAAAGTTAGCGCTTGCAGGGAGCCTCCGCTCACAGGTCCTGAAATCCTAGAGAGAGAGGCCCAGAAGGGTGGTGGCTGCCTTCGAGGGACCAGCTGTCCCCAGCAGCGCTGCCTGGAGCTGGGGACAGGGAAAGCTATCCCATCCTCCTCCGAAGGGAACATCCCACACCCCATACCCCCACTGGAGCCACGCAGCGACCGGCTGGGCTCCCCATCCATAAAGAAAAGGCATTTCCCTTCCATTCCCCTCTCCCCTTTTTAAAATTTTCCTACAGTGTCTTCTTGTCCTTTTGCTGCCTGATTTTTTTTCTCTCTTTCACCCACCCACGTTGGTGCCCATTTCTGACGGGTGGCACCTCTGCCTCCAGGGACCGTGCTGTGCCTTGCTGGGTTTCCACAAACAGTGCCTATTCACGACGGGGTAAAAGTAATTAAAGATAATCGGTGCCCTGTGATCCCACCTCAGAGTAACTAATTGCACACCACACCTCCGGCCTACGCAGCGCCTGGACGGTTTATCCGTGGATGGTTTATCCGTGGATGGTTTGACCACCCTTATGCTCACCAGTGATTATCAAGGCGGCGAGGGAGCCCCAGGGACGGCTCAGTCGCACGGCACAAGGACCGTCAGAGCCGGGGAGCAGCAGAGGAAGGGAGTTTGGAAAAAAATAATACAAGTGGGAAGACAGGGAATGCTGCTCTCCAGAAAACCGTAGCTGGATGCAGCGTTACTATAGATACCCGTGGAAAAAAACACCCCACCACAACAGCAAAATCCTCAAAGAGAATCTCAAATGCAGGCACAAGATTTCCTATTTCCTTTCTTCCTCTCGCCTCTCTTTTAACGAACAAAACCGAAAAAGGAGCAGCAGCAGCTCCAGACAAGAAGCGGCACTTGCCAGGCGTGCACAACCCCACACCCATCTGGCCAAAGCTCTGGGGAGGGAAAGCGCACGTGGAGTTAGGAAAGCCGGGCTGGAGGAGAGGAGCGTGGCCCCCACACGGAGCTGACAGCCGGGGGTCTATTTTTACAGCCGGCAATTGCAGAGCGGTGCCGTCTCCTGCACACCCGGGGGAGGCAGGGTTTGGTGACGGTTTTACCTCTTAAGAACATGAGTAACAAGATCTTCCCCTGACAATGTCTAGATGCGCCCCAGACGCACAACAAGATACCGAATGCAACGTCCTACCTGCTGTGAAGCCCCAGAACCACCCGGGACGGTGGGAAGCCCAGGAAGGGAATGGCTGGAAAACTTCAGTGGTGGTGGCAGGGTTGCCCGGGATGCCCCAGAGTGGTACTGCCACCGTGACCATAAGCCCCAGCCTGCCACAGGGTCACAGTGCGCACGTCCCCTTTGTCCCACGGGGCTGACAGCGCGCCAGGCAGACCCGCAGGTGCTGCATGATGGAGGCAGCCCAGCCTGGCACAGCACTGGGGCCATGGCCATCTTTGTCCCCGCCAATGTCCCAGGCTAGGTAAAATGTTTGTACCATCCCCTGGGAGGCAGTTTTTGGCACATCTGTAAGACCTGGGAACTGCCGCTGTCTCTGAGCAGCACGATGGAGACAGAGACACCTCCAGGTCTCTCCCAGTCCCATTTGCCCTCTGGCATCTCTGGCCACTTCTCAGGTGGGGCCCCACACTTTGTGCCCATCTGTGTGTGATGACCAGAGGCGATTCAGACGCAGAGTTTCATGTCAGCCCTCCCAGTCCCTCGGACTCAGCCCCTGAACCCCAGTCCCTCTGGCAGGCTGCAGTTCATCTTCACTGGGACGGTATTTTTAACTCGGGCAGGCTGGCAGTGCTCCGGCCCCATAAGCGAAGGCAGCGAGCGTGAGTTAGATGAGCCGGCAGCTCCGGCCCCGGCCCTCCCTTTGGAAACAGCCATAACGCAATTACACCAGCTTGAATTTTATTACGAGAAATCAATGTGATGGAATTTTTATGCCTTGGGTTAGAAAATCAGCTCCATGACAAACAGCAAGAGACGCCTCTGGCAGCCACGTTCACCTGCCGCCCCGAGCCCTTTACTCGAGCATCACCCCTCCCTCGTCTCTCTTTATTAAACCCCATCCCTCGAGCTCAGCTTGTGATTTGACAACTTCCACTGAGGGGTCCTGATCTTTAAGTTAAGGGCTGTGAAAACCACCTTGGAAGAAAACTAAGCAGCAAGTGAACAACCACTGCTCATTAAACTTATTCTCCCTCCTACTCAGCCCGGGCTCCTGGGTTACAGTCCTGACTCACCGCACAGCTCAAGCAACCCCGCTCCGCTGACTCACGACTTCTGCTCGCACACACGTTCCTTGAACCTCTTTCCCGTCATGGAAAGGAGAGAATGGGGGTCAACGAGGACCCTTTTCCACAACGCACATGCACGCAATAGGCAGCAGAGCCTGAAGACGCATCTCCTGTATCTAAGATCCCTTATGGTCCCTATAGCAACTTGGGAAGCTCTTGATGGAGGAGCCGACGCACGGGTGATGCCTGCTTGGCTTAAGGACAGACAACGCCTGGCAAGGAGAGAAAACAGAAAAAGGTGGCACCCTGGGACTGTCCAGCTCTCCTAAAACCAAAAGGAGGATTCAGTGCTGGGCTCCAGCACCAAATACCTCAAAGTCTGAGCACAGAAACCACAGTAAAAGTTAGATGAAATGATGAGTGTGCCTGCGGTGCTGGAGCAAACCTCATTCAGTGCTTCTGGAGTAAAGTAATTTGGGACCCCAAATCTCTAAGTGTCTGCAGTACGCCTATTAGACCTGATCAAATACTATTTTCTGAATAATATATTTAATGAGTCATGATGTTTGTCAAACACATGATTAAACAAAGAATTCCTGGCATTCGTGGGCTAGCTGAGTATCATATGAATAATGCATCACTTCGCCAATATATCTGGATACGAATAATTGTATCCAATATCTGGCTAGCTCTGGTATTTATTATGAATACAATCTATTTATTGCATATTACATGTATTATTTAAATGTAGGCGATTGTATTCTGCCTATTCCGATTTCCCCTGCAGCATTTCTCTGCCTCCCCCCATCACGCACCCCGGCTTCCCACCACCGGAGACGGTGGCCGAGCTGCTGCGGCACGGCCATGCTCAGAGCGCAGATGGGGAGCAGTGGTGCCTGCAGACGGGGCCTGGGAGCAGGGACTGCAGGGTGGGATTTACCCCAGGTGCTGGCAGGGAACCTGTCCCCAAGCCCAGCCATCCGAGTCCAGCGTCTTTCGAGCGGCTCTGAATTTGCCTTCTCTCAGGATGGTGGGTGGTTTCATTGCTATTAAGCCTTGGGCTAGACTCAAGGATATTTAATTCAATGAATGGATGAGACCTTTCAAGATCCTCCCACCTGCTGCGTTTCATGAAATCTGAAGTATCTGGTGTTTTTTGAGGGGGTTGATTCATTAACAAAATCCTGCTTGCCAGCGCAATTAGCTGGGCTGCCTTCACCTCTCCTTCTCCCTTGGGGGTGGCCCTGCTTGGGGAGGTGAAAACAAGAACGGCTCCTGGGGCTTGGATCTGTCACAGCAAAATCACTTGATCAGCTCAGATGAGCCCACACGGGGACCCGGAGCCGCCTGTCGGGGCACAGCGTGGGGCTGGGGGGCTCTGGCAAGAGGGGGTCCGTTACTCTGCTCTCCAGGAGGCAGAGGATGCCCCTACTCTGGCCCCTGCGACACGGCAAATGCCACTCATCCCCTTGGGAGGGCTGCTGGCACCAGCGGAGTGCCCCGTGCCAACACCGACCCACCATGCTGGACGTGTCCCACCAAGGGCCCAGGTGGGCAGGGAAGATTTTTGGGTGCTTTTCCAGCTTTCCCGCTGCATCACCCGCTCTCCAGGCAGCAGGGAGGCGAAGGCTGATGGCAGCTTTGATCTCCGCCGATATTTTTACATTAAAGAGACTTTGCAATCGCGTTCCCTGCCCCTCCGTGAATCTCAGCACCAAGGAGGCAGCCAGGGAACAATCACCTCCCAGACCGAGGGGAGCATCACTCATGCTCTTTCAACTACCAGCAGCCACCGTGCAGGAGCCTCGCCTGATTAGCACAAGGCAAGCCAGCGTCCCCGCAGCTTTGAAGTTGGCTTTTCCTGGTGGAGAAGGAGGTATTTTGCAGAGATGACGGGCGAGCGAAGTGAAGCACCAAAGGCAGGACAATACATGGCACAGGAGATGCTTCCTGCGGGAAGCAGCACTGGGAGGGTGAAGGGCCGTTGCCGCTGACGTTATGGAGAGGCTCATAGAGGAGAAACAGCTCAATCCACACCAAAATAAGAAGTCCTCAGCGAGCCCCAGCTGCCAGGGACCCCAGCCCATCCATCCCTTCTCATACAAACCAAAGATCCCTCCCCAGCTGGGCAGCGAGGACACAGTTCAGCGGGTATCTAAATGAGGAGGTGCAACATTTCCCAGCCTTGCATTCTTCTAGTCGATTAAATATCCAGTGTTTGAAAAGAAGAAAATCCAAGCAAGGAATTCAAATAAAAGATGGATTTTTCAACCTTGTGGCTGGTTTGCAAGACCATCTCATCTGATCATCTCATCTAAACCTGCCTCAGGATAAATAAAATCTCCTTTGCCAGTATCTTCAACTGTGAAGATGGAGATAAGAAAAAAGGGGGCTGGGGAATTGGTACTAAGGAAAATGAAGAGCACTTGAATTTTAGGCTCTGGCTCCCCCATGCAAGATAAGAAATGGAGCCACGGTTCTCAGAAGTTTTGTTTTAGCAGAGGAATTCCCTGGGCCACAGGCAAGAGTTTGAGTTCCCACCTGGAATTCTGCCAAACCCGTTGGGCAGAGCAGCTGAGCACATGCCCAGTGCCCGAGGGCAGGCTGGGCGCTGCCGCCGCGACGGCCGTTTGTGCCGGTGGCTGAAGCTCGGCACAGCAAAAAGCCCCGAGCGCATGGAAAGACATGGGCCCACCAAGGGTGCACCAGTGCCCACCCTGCAGTATGCTGGTTTCAGAGACGGGACTAAAATGTTTGAACCTTTACACTCCCATCTATGTGTGGGATGTCTTTAAAAGGGATCAGAGTCCTGACTAGAAAATTTTTTGGGTCCACACAAGAGAATAGGCTGCAAAACCCCTGGGAAGACCCACCACAGCCAGGGGAGGAGATGGCCTACACAACAGGCCACAGCCCCATGGCAGAGGTGCCAGCTGGGAAACCTTCTCCACCCAAAAGTTTGTTTCTTTAATTCTTTGGACTCCGGAGCTGTTTCCAGGCAAAACCAAAGCTACAAGCCCCAGCCCTACAGCACACTCCACTTCACAAACTTCTCCACTTTTCTGCTTGCACAACCTTACCAGGGAGGCGGCAGAGCCACCTGAGCCCATCTAAAAAACCGTAACATCCAGCCCAGAGTTCTGTGGCTTTTAGGTCATCTTTGGCATGCCAATTGCCATGGTAACACCAAGGATACGATTCCCCTTTCTGCCCTGCGCAGGGTCCTGCCCGCCAGCCCACAGGGACGGGTGCAGCTGAGGTCCCCAAACCTTGACCCTCATTAATGCTGCGGCGGTGGAGCTGGGGGCTCCCATGCCGCCATGCTGCTGGCAGGGACCAGGCTGTGCTGAATCCTGCAGGACAGAGCCTGATAGATGCAGTGCCAGTCCCCAGCACTATGCCTGGAGGCGAGGTGGGGATTCGCGTGGCCCACCTGGCTCTCCGGGACACTGACTGCCCTCGTGGCAATGTCACCATGGGGCTCACCATCTCCCTGGGAACAGGCTCCAGCAAACCCCATCAGGCTAGCTGCAAACGCCAACAAGTCAGAATTGCACTTGGATATTCCTTTCCATGCAGAGAGGACTGTGATCCTTAATTATCACCTAATTCACCGGGGCTGGCTGCGGGCAAGGAAACCTCAGCTGCAAAGTGCGATGCTCCTGGAGAGCGCTGGAGACCCCAGTGTGCCCCAGCCTGGGAACCGCCCTGCAGAGAGGCAGCTCCGACGGGTGCGAAGGCGTGAGATGGATGGCTCTGGTGGCATGAGGAGATGCCAAACCCCCCGGGGATGCTGCTCCTGCATGAGCAGAGAACGCTTCACAGGGAGTTTCACCCCCTGCAGAGCACCCGGCTGGGAACTCGAGCAGGGCAACCGCACCGCAGGTGAGCCCGAGGCTTCCCTCGCCTCCCTGGAAAGGTGCCCTTTGAAGCTACTTTGTGTAATTGGTCATTAACAGACCTCGCCAGCAATCTCCTGAGCTCCCCGTGGAGCTCCCAAGACAGAAATGCTGTCTCCGTTCAGCCACATCCCCCCACGGAGCGAGGGGTCCCCGTGCATCACTGCGGGTATGGGGTCCGTGCATGGCATTTAGCTTTGGAGGGGGCACGAGGAGCCCCGTGTGCTGAGCCCTGCGGGAGCCCGTGGCCACGCTTGGCTCCCTGCGAAGCACTCGCAGCACCCAGGCTGGCAGGCAGGAGCGGGGACGTGTGAACGAGGGATTTCTGTGGGGAGAAGGGCGAATCCAGCCCAGCCCACGCACACGTTTCTGCATGTCACCCCCACCATCGAGCATCCCTGCTGCCCCTGGAGTGGGCGAGCACAGCCCTTCCCCAGGGAGGAGCAGTTACCAGGGCCCCAAAAAGGTGGGGGTCAAGCCCTTCTGCTTCCCGGTGCATTTCAGCAAACAACTCAGCTGAACATCTCTCTACAAACCGATTTCCACGCTTGAAGAGGTTGAAAACTTCAAAGCCTGGAGTGAAAAAATAAAAAAAAATACCCACCAATAATAATAATAAACCAGAGGCTTTCCAGCCCGACAAGCCTGCAGCACTTTCAGCATGACTAATATTTTCCATGTGAAATAATAATCTGCGGCGCTAAATTTCTCATCTCTATGCACATTGCAGACAACAGGTGGGCTCTGCCCAAATTCACCTCTGAGCAGGACCTTTTACAAGGCAGCTTTGAGCTCTCGTCATGGGGAAAATAATAAACTCCCAGGGTACCTGCAAATAAGGAAGGTGAGATTCCAGCCACGGAGCTCACAAAGCCCTGAGTCCTCAGAGTAGGATGCAAAATCCTCCTTTGTTTGACAGCAGATATTACAGCAAATCCTCCTGCGCATCAGTCCCAGATCAGAGCGGTGACGGAGTGGCCGAGGCCGCCCAGCACCCTCCCCGGGCAGGATCTGTCCGTCCAGGTCAGCCCCTGCCCTCACCCAGGTGGGACGGTGGCCAAGACATGAAAACCTTTGCATTCGCAGGGTCTGACCCCGCAAAGCAGCACTTCCAAGCCCGCACAGCCCCATCGCACTGCCCCTGCCCACCTCCAGCCCCACACAACATCTCCCAGCCCCTGGGAGATGCTGCCAGGAGATGCTGAATGTGCAGAGACTGAACCAAACCGAGAGAATAGAATAAATGCATACAAATGCTCTTCATTTAGTCTGACAATAATTCACAGATGCCTCCAGCTTTCTTCCAAAAAGCTCAGCGTTAAAAAGGGCCCAGAGCTTTCCCGGGGAGATTTTCTCCGCAAGACATAACTGCAAAGCCTTAACACGTGCCTGTGAGAGCTGGGCATGAAGAGGTTAAAACCAAATAACAGCACCTCTGCAGGCAGGAGCTCAGCGAGTGAGTTATGAAGTTAATGACAAAGCAGGAGCACCCTCCTCACTGGCTATTCCAGCCCAGGCTCCCTGTAAATCAAGCGTCGGTCACCGTGGGGGTGATGGATGCGTGCACAGCACGCGCGCACGTTATAGGTTTTGGTGGGTAATAACTCTGCCACGAGCAGCTGCCAGGAGCGTCTTGTGGGGCTGAGGCATGGGGGTCCCTGTGAGCCCCCCAGGAAATTGTCACTGGGATGGGAGGGATGCCTGGAGTGGCCCCAAAAGGATGGGAAGGGACACGCGTCCCCCACCCCGGTGCTGGGCTCAGTACCCTGCTCACCCGGCCACGGCCCTACCGTAGGGTCTTGCGGATCATGTCCTCATCAGTGATGCCATAGTAGGTGAGCGTCTCGTTCCAGGTGGGGTTCAGCGTGTTGCGCAGCGTTTTGGTTCTCAGCTTATTTGCCTGGAAAAGCAAAGGAGACAATGGTCAGCGGGACCCAGCCTCAGGCTTGTTTGGGCAACGATGGGCACAGAGGGGGGAGAAAAGGAAGCCCAGTTTGGAAATGAAGGGGCAATCGGTGCTGTCACCTTTCTGCCCCAGCGCCATAACCCAGCCAGTCCTCCATGGGGTGGCCCAAATCCACCCTGACCACAGCGATAAGCAGAGGGGCAGAGCCAGGGCAACTCACTGGCTCATTCGCAAAGCAATCCAACCCCGCATCCCGCATCCTGGAAACAGCCAGCAAAATGGGAACCTTGGCAGAGCGCAGCGAGAGGACGGGGATTTCATTTATGCAGCAGGAGAGAGAGAGAGAGAGAGGGAAATGTTTTTTCAGGTTCATTAAAAGATACCAATTTGCTGTTCTGGCTGTTTATTTGCATTCCCGCTCCCAGCACAGCTCCCGTTCCTGCCTGACTCAAAATAACTTCCTTGATATGCATTTTGTTAGCACTGGCAACTCTTTCCAGCGCCACAGCTCTGCAGAGGGGGAGGCCGGGGACAGCGGGGCTGTCGTAGCCGCTTGTGTTCCCAGCATGGATGGGGCATCCTGGCACAACCCCCCCAGGTTGGGGGACATTAACCTTCTTACCCCCTGAGTTACCTGCTTCTGTTGAGGACAGAGGGAGAGCAGAAGCAAAGGGCTGCAGGCTTCAGATGGGGCTTCTTCATCAGCCCCCCAGCTTGGGACAGCCTGACAGAGCAGCGATTTTCCCTCTCATTAGGCGTAAAGTCAGAAAGTTCAATCCCTGCCTCAGCCACTGCTGGGAATAAGGAACTCTCAGGAAATCAACACTTCAAAGTTGTCTCATGTGTCTTTATGGGAAGTTGTTACCTTCCTCATCTTTGGTTCACCAGCCCTGAGCTAGAGGCGAGCGGGATGTGAAACACGGGGTGAAGAAAAGATCTTGTGCTTGCAGCTAAGAGAGGGTCACCTTGCGGCACATCCTTTCCCCACCAAAACCACGCCAAACACACAACCTCTTCCAGATCGACTAGACATGGCCACTGGCTGGAGGAGCTGCCGGTGCAGCAGAGCCATCAAGGGACCACGGCACAGCATCTCACTCCCAAACGCTTTGTGCGAAGCAGCTGCATGCTCTGGGTGCGATCGCTTCGAGATAGAGACAGCCTCTGTGTTTTGTGCTGCGTTTTCATTTAGCTTCCCAAAGCCATTTCTGCCTCTGAAAGAAACCCGTGCAGTGCTGCGACGGCTGGGCGAGGAGCTGCGAAACGCCGAGCGCCAGGTTAGCAGAAGGATACCCCCGGAGCAAGGCGCGAAGCTCCAGGAGCCGATGGGGATGCAGGGGCAGGGATTCAATTAGCAGCAGCATCTAAAGCCCTGCAACGCCAATCGCTTTGTGTGTCAATCAGGCGGGGAGTTCGTTTGCAGCGCAGGAGGAGAAGGCGCTGGCCGGGCTGCGGAGGGGCAGCCAGCGCTGCTGCTCCCACGTACCGGCCTCGCCGAGGCCATCCCGGCGTGCCCAGAGGCATGGCCAGGGGCGACAGCAGAGCAATGCAAACCGAAGGAGACTGCAGACAGGTGCGGTCATTTATGGCCTGCTGTCGCCATTGATTTAATACCTCATTTGCCTTAAATCTTTCCTGATTTTGTAAAGTTGCTTTGAACAAGGCACTTTGTCATCCCAGGTTTCATCCCACACCTACTTTATCTCCTCTCTCGGTGATAATGTGGCCACCATGCCAGGCTCCAGCCTGAGCAGCAAGATATGTATCAGAGAGGGAGCGCAAAGCCTGCTGAGGGGTGACAAGGACAGCAGGGAAAGCACCCTGATGGCACCCACTGTCTGCTCAGACCTGCTGGGGCCCGATCCTGATTTCAGGAAGGAAAGTGGCTTCAGCCAAGGGGGTAATGTGATGGGCATCACCCAGCAGCTAATGCTGCCCTGGGCAAGGGATACAAATGAAATTGGAGGAACTGAGCTCTGGGAGTGCCTTTTTCTCCCATCTGGAATGACTTAGCAGTGAATAACCAGCTCACGTGGAGACCTGTGCATGAGGTGAACGAATCCCACCCTGCTTCCCACAGCTCTGGCCCAGGCTCTGCCGCAGGTGCCCGAGAGCTGAGACTGGGACTGAAACACCCGAGGGACCTGGGGAACGTCCTGCTGCTGGAACGGTTGTGCAGAAACATCCAGCCCAGGACAAATCTGCGATCCCCCCACCTCTGCTCACCTCTCCCAGAGCAGATTCGGGCAGTGCTGTTTGGAAACAAGGCACAGAGACAGAGCACCCACAGAGGCAGAGGGATGTGGGGACAAGGAGAGGGTCCCCCCGCGGCTGCTCCTGCCTTGTGCAGTCTGCAGCTCCTGCGCTACCCTCGGCTCAGAGCTTCCCTCCCGCCTCTCTGGTCTCCATCACCTCCAGCAGAAATGCTAATCAATGCATTTGCAAAACATGGAAATGACAGATAATATCGCTGATGAAAGCGCTCCTGGCTCTCCTATTTCCAGCAGAACTTGAAATGTGGTTAAAAACTCCCTCTACCGCCCCGAACATTATGAATTAATTCAACCGAACCGTAACAAGTAAATATACCTCCCCCAAAAAGGTCTTTCCTTTAGTGTAAAATAAGAGTGCAATTAATATTCATAACACATACATTTAGCATTTAAATTCAACATCCCCATCAGTTACACTAAGCTCTCACTACACATCAATATCTTTAATTACTCTTCTCTCGAGCAAGCGCTGAACCTAAGTAGATGGAAATATTTCCCTTACGATTTATACTCTGCTTTATTATGATCTGAGGGGTATTAAATGCAAAAGAAAAAGGAAACAAAAAAAAAGAGCTGGTTTGTTTATAGCTCCAGATTGTTTCACTCGGTGCTTCCCGGGGGCTTCCGGAGTGCAGGGTTCGCATCCCCTGCTCCCACGGGTGAGGAGTCAGGGCTGGCACCCAGCTCCTGGGCAGTGGTTTATCGGAGAGGGACTTACTGCCCTTGCAAGGATGTTTTTAGCCCCAATTCCTACCTCCTGCAGCCACTCGCTCCTGCTCACCTGAGTGAGAGCCAGGCAGGAGACTCCAGGTCTGGCTGCAGCAACCAGCAGCCCCTGGGGAAGAGTTTCTCCCCAGGGAACCTCCCGGGTCTGGTTTCAAAGGGAAAGGTGCAGCCCCAGGAAGGGAAGGAGAAGCGAAAAGGCATCTCACCTTACTGGCTCCGGGAAGCAAGTGCAATTTGACGTATGGATCAGCCAAACCATTATGGTCCATGGGCTTCAGGCCCTGGAGAGGAAACAGCAAAAAGCAGGAGTTAGGACAACAGCGAGATGCTGGGCAGGCAGGGTGGCTTCGCTGAGCCCATCTACTGATGCCCGTTTCCCCGGGGTGTCGTCAGTCCATGGAGTAATTGCCCTGTTTCCCCAGGACTGGGGAAGGAGGAGAGTGCGGTTGGTGCAGGACCTGGGCTGCGCAGCAAAAGCTGAGCACGCTCAGCACTTGAATGTCGTCTGCAGTTTGTGCCGAGTAGGAGCTGCGGGAAGACTTCTCATCCACACTTGGCACTGGCCGCAAAGCACCTCTCCGCTCTTCCAGCAGCTGACTCCGACACCCTGATCACAATTAATTTGGGGGTTAAGTAAATCAGAGCAGTGATTTTCAAGGTTTAAAATTACAGGGTTTTGTCATTTAATAATTGCTTATGAGCAAACATACACCTCTGCTGTTGTGGTGTTACTTTTAAGCGCTCCCAGAGGGTGTGATAGCACCTACCTACTCTTCGTTATTAAGGCACAGCTGAAGGAAGAACAGCTTTCAGGCCAGCGGGAGGCTGTCGCCAGCCGACTGCCGCGGCGTTTGCACGGAAATCGGGGAGTACCAGAGCACAAATGCAAGGAAACACTCGCTGCGGCCATTAGTGATGGATTTTCTATGAGACCCTCATAGCCCTTAAAGGATGACGTGGATCATGTTTGTTATAGGGATGCTCTGGAGTTGATCCTGAGCAGAGGGAGGAGACAAACTTGCTCTTCTTCTAAACAACCAGCGGGCTGAAAATTATCCAAGGGTGATGCACAAACCCAGACCAAAGGCATAACTGCACAGACTGCATGGAAACAAACTCCACGGGGTAGGGGAAGCAACACAGGAGCATGAAAAATGGAGCCTAATTTTTACCAGTCCTAAGTGGAATAGATAATGGCTACACCAAGAAAGTCCTTGGATTATTTCCAGCCTAGCTGCGGGATCCCTGCAGGAGTTATTTCTAGGCTGTCTGAAGGCAATCCTCTGCCTGGATTGGAGGAGGGTTTCTCTGCAGAGATACCCATCCAAACCCGGCTCCAACCCGGGCACGGAAACCAGACTGGGTGCTGCTAAAGACTCGTCATGCCCTTTGTGTGATGAGCGGACTATTCGGTGCCCGGGATTAATGAGTGTGTGCAGCTGCCAGGGATCCACCTGGCAGGAAAGCATTTGTACGGGCTGCTGGTGGAAAAGCTGCGTGCAACGAAAATGTAATGATCAAGGCCTGGGTTTGGGCAAATCAGTGCGGGAAATGCTGGGGTAAACCGCTTCCGTACTTTACATGTATGAAAAAATGCACCCAGCTTAGCACGCAGCAGCAAGGCAGCCCCTCGGGATGCCCCCGTCCCACCCCTCCCGGATTTGCACAGCTCGGTCAAGGGTCCGAGCTGCGCCTGACCTTGGTGAGGGCTCTGCTTTGGAGATGAGCGTGCTGCCCCGGGGCAAGCCAGACCAAATGGTGCCCAGCAAAGAGGATTTTGCTTTTAAAGCAGAGCCAAAAGGATAAAAATATCAGCAGCAAATGCAGGCTAAACATCCCTGCTTTAACTGCAGTGCCTCTCGAGTGATGTCCCCGGCCCAACGAAAGAGCAAGGCAGCAGATACGGAGGACGGGAGGAAGATGGTGGTATGGGCTGCGTCTCCATGGGCAGAAAGGGTGGCAAGGGGCTGGGCTGGTCCCCAGGCTCCGGAGGGGATCCAGCCGGCCAGGCAGGCAAACTGCTCTCAGCTCAGCAAAGGCTCCCGGGGTGGAGGTGTCCCACCTGCCTGATGCTGCGTGGCAAATGAGATCAGAAGCAAGCAAGCAAATTCCCATGAAAATGGATGGAGAAAGACAGGCAGCTCTGTAATTCACCCATCAATTCAGTTCAATTAAATTACCTTCTGAGGAGGCTATTAAAGGCTTTTTTAATAGATGTGCTATGGAAGATAGAGTGACAGGAGCCTAGAAAATGGCTCCTAATGTCACGTCTACCTCCCTCCCATGTCACTCGATACGAGTTTGGCACAGGGCCGAATTTAACATGAGAGCAGCCCCGATGACTCTGCCCCGCAAAGGTGCTCCCATGGGACCTCACTCCTCCCGGGGACCCACAGGGTGACCGGCGCCATTGCTTGCCCTGCATAGAGGGACCTTCAGCCTAAAGGGAGCCCCAAGGGAGCCGAGAGGCAGAGGAGGACCACAGGGCTCATACATGGGGGCAGAGTCTCCCATTGCCTTCAGCCAGCACAGCCCTAGCTCCAACTGGTCCTCCTGCCAGGACCAATTTACGGTCCTGTGCATCACAGCATGGGAGATGGAGCCGAGACAGCGGTTCATCTTTTCCCTTCCTCTACCCAACACCATCATCCCTGCTGCAATCCTACGGAGACCGACAGCCCCTCTGCATCCCAGCTGCTGCCAGCTGCTCTCTGTGCCAGTGACATTTAGCTAATCAATAGGATTTAATTACGAGTTGGGCTAATCGGGCTGCCGATTAACGCCACACTAGAGGCATACAGAAATCACAGGGGACTGATTCGTTCCATCATTCACCCCATGATGAGCTGCCTGCCTGGTGAGCAGGCTTCCCGCTGCCCCAAAATCAGCCTGCACACCTCTTCCCAGTCTAAGGCATCCCATTCCAAAACGGGGCAAACTCTGCGCTTCCACCCTCACAGCCCAGAGAAGACACAGAGCTTCAAGACAGGAATTTCCCTGCAGTGATAAATGTTTTATGAGTAAATCCATAAGTAATGCTCAGTGCAGACCTCCAGCACTCGGCTTCGGTTGGAAGTGGGGGAGCATCCAAATGCTCAGCAGGGTGGAAACTCTCGGGTGTTTTCTAGCTGCAGTTGCAGCCAGCGGCACAGGGAGAGCAGCCCAGGTACGCTCGCACAGGCAGCATCTGCCCTGCATGGCTTGCCTGGGGCCAGGGAGCTGCCCGCACCCCTGCCTGCACCCCTGCCTGCACAGCCAGCTGAGGCTCGCCCTGGGCATCTTCCTCCCAAACGCAGGAGACCGACGGAGCTACAGGACAGCACAGCCCCACAGTGTCTGCGTTGCCTCACACCCCTATAGATCCCCGTGTCGTGGGTTATTATCTCACTCCATGCAGCAGCTTGGGCTTTATAGGACTGAGCAGAAAATGAGACCCTCACTCAAGCCATGGCATGGCATGGCATGCCAGGGCACAGACCCTGGCACCTGCACATTAATCGTATCCTTTTCTATCACATTTTATAGGCGAGGGTGATGCCCAACACAGCCTGGGGGCCGCCCGGCTGTTTCCCACACATGACAGTACAGATCAACATAACCTCGGGAGAGCGCGTGGCGCTCGTGCATGGCAGCACGCAGCAAGGGGAAAGCCCTCCTGCCAGCCTGCCACGCTCCCGCAGTCCAGAAACGGGCTCCCACACCGCCCTGATTTATTCTCCCATCGATCCGAGCTCAGCCGCAACGTGCCTGAATTCAGCCGCGCCTGAAGCGTGAAAGGCATGGTACAGGCAGGGCTGCTGCCAAGACTGAAAGCCATTAATGCGAGGCGGCCGCTGGCAGCCTGCCCGCTCCTGCTTGCACAGGGCCCTGAGCTTTCTGCCGGCCAAGGAGAGGCGGCAGGAATGCTGGGCACGCCACCAGAGCCCTGCTCCAGCCGGGGAGTGATGAAGTTTCTTGGTCCTTACCTCCCCGGTGCTGTGAAACCCCGGGACAGCCGTCTGCTTTGGCCCCACGGTGCCGTACCGGAGAGCCCTGATGCCCTGGCAGTTGCCTGGGGCTCACGCCAGCGTAGTGGGGTGACAACCTGGTGCCGGCGCAGGCAGCGTGGGGAGAGGTGTGGCGGCTGCACTACTGGCCAAGACTGTACCCCAATTGCATCGGCTGAAGGCAACACCAAAGCGTAGGACTGTCCTAAGAGGTTAAGGCTGGAGGTAGATGCTCCTTGAGCATGCTGTGGTCTTCCCTTGTCCTGCAGAGGCAGGACACGCTTCACAATCCAGATGTGGATGAAAGGCAGTCCCGCACTCAATCTGTTCATCTCCAGGAGGAACCAGGACCCTCACTTCCCTGGCCAGAGCCTGCAGAGATGCCGGGTGCTCGTTGCCTTCCAAAATCAGCTTCCAGATATCCATCTGTTGGCACAAAGTGCCTGATGGCAGGGCAGATCTGTGTGCTACTGGGGAAACTGAGGCACCAAGTGCCTTGCTCCTGGTGTAACCACACAGCCTGGGGATAGCCCTGCTGGTTACCAGCTTCCACAGCTGTACCTCCCACAACAAAGCAAGCCTCCTTTCATTCCCTATTCCAGCTCCATCCAAGCTTGGGATATAGGCAGTCCTGAGGGTCTGGAAACACCCTGCGTCTCGTGGATCCCACTGAGAACGTACACCAAGAAACACCTCAGACGTCCCTAGGCAGCCAGCGCCAGGACAAACCCCCCACGCAGAGCGGTTATCCCGACCTCTGCACAATAGAGCAGCTGATGGCTGCAGAGCAGAAAATTGGTGGCGGAGCATGACTGATTGGATTTAACCTGTCACCGGCGCCTCCGAGAGCCCACTAACCCCCTTCCCACTCCCCAGGAGCCGATAACGGGACTCGCGAGGGACATCAGCAGACATAAAACAGCTGGAGGTTAAAATAAATAGAAAGAAGCAAAAAGATCAAAATACAGAGAGAGAGTTGTTTGGGGAAGGTTGTTGAAGGGAGAAAGAAAAACACTTCTCAAATGGCTGAAATAGTCCAGATTTTAACAGCTACTGGCAGCGACTGAGGCTCCAGGAGCTGCTGGAGGTGGGACATGTCCCGAGGGCACTTTTCTTGGGGGCCTGAGACATTGTCCCCACAACATCAGCCAGGCCAGCCCCAGCCCAGGTCCAAGGACAACGCATGTCCCAGCACTGCACTGTGGCTTGTGTCTGTGGCCCCGGCGCTCCCTGGCCACCGCGTCGCCTCCTCTACAGCACTACTTCTATCCTCTACACAGCCACCGCCGGCTCCCACTGCCGGCAGCCGAGGTCCTGGCCCTTACCTTTTTGTAGTCAAGTTTTGGCAGCTTTCCCCAGGCGAGAGATGAAATGAGAGCGAGCAGATGGCAATGTAAATAAAAGAGAAAAATGGGAGAATGAGAGCAGAATGGAAATGAACAGGACTCGAACGCTTGAATGTCAGAGCGGTGAAGGGGGGTGCACCCACCCCGCAAGCAAGGGCAATGCCGGCGCCGCGTGGTGCCCCCCGGCCCTGTGGGATGGGATCAATAACTGCTATTCCCGTACAGCCGGGTGGGCACGGCGGGGACCAGGGCTCACCTTCGCCAGCCCTGCCTCTGCTCTCGCTGCTGTTAGATCTATCACTTGCCGCTTGCCGGTCTCCTTCCTCCCTGTCTTCCACCCACTGCAAACCCAATTAGAAATCTCCTCCTTGGCACCGCTCCCGAGCACACCAAGGGAAGCCTGACCCAGAGGCTGCCGGTGAATTCACGGGCAACAGGCAGGGGGGTGGCGGGGAGGGAAGCAAAACCCGCCGACTGCCCCATCCCTGTCCCAGCAGCACTGCCCAGGGAGCCGCGGGAGCTGCGCTTGTCCCCCAGCCAGGAGCAGCTCCGGGTCTGCTGGGGCAGATGCCTCCACGCTCACTCCCAAAGCCAAGCTTTCATGCCCGAGGTCCTGTTCCTGATGGGAAGAATCCTGGAGCAGGGACATGCATGCTCAGCACCCAGCTCAGCACGCAGCACAGCGGGCTCTGGGGTCAGGGCTGCAAATAAGCTAGTTGCAGCTGGAGGGGAGAGGAACATCTTATGAAGGCAAATGGTGCAGGTTGATCATCTCGGGGCTCAGCTCACAGCCTGTTCTCCTGCAGTTTCTCCATCTTCTGTAAAAACCCTCTACCCCTTCCCAAGATCTACAGGGCCTTAGGTCTTCTTCCACCAACCCACCACTGTTGGGACCCAGCTGTGTTGATCTGGAGCCCTCACTGCTCTGGACCTCATGCTGGGTAAAGCAGAGAGGAGCTGAGTAGTGCCCACAAAAACCTTTCACAGGCCCAGAAGCAGAATCGGGACCCCAGTTATGTTTCTGCTCCAAAATGTGCAAAAGAACCCTAATTGCTTCAATCACGCAGACGGCAAAGGCGCTGAGGCAGAGCACTTTGTGGCAATGATTAGCAGCATTTAAAAGAGACATTTATAAACTGACAGCCGGTCACAGCGTCAAGTAAATAACAACATCGGGTTGGGTGCTTTTCTAAAAAGCATCAATAGCTGCAACCATCTCGTCATGGGGATGAGCAGCCATCTCCGCCCCACTGGAAGCGCCCTGAAAGGCAGCGATGGAGGGGAAGGAGAGGACAGAAGCACTGGGTGTCGGGATGAAAGTGGAGCTGGCAAAGGAATGGCTGCACTGGGGCACACCAGAGCCCCCAGTGCAGCCCAGGGACGGAGGGACACCCGTCTGTCCCCACACACTGCCCTCACTGCTGCGTTAGCTTGGCACAGCCGCTCCGCCCGGGTGGCCTCATAACACAGGACAAAGGTGGCCAACTCCAGGCATATTTGATCCTCGCCCAGTGCTGAGACATACCTTGGCTTTATTGATCGTGCAGTGGAGAGCGTTGTTTTCTTGATCGTAGAGCAAGCTGAAATCCAGCGTCCCCAGTGTGGCTGCAAAGGAGAAAAGATGTTATTAACCCGCGGGGCCCGGCAAACACTGACTCTTCTCCCTCTAAGCACAAAAGGAGTGGATGAGGATGCTAGAGAAATGGCTACAGACATTATAAAACATAAAGCATCCTCCTGTGAGCCCTGTTATGAAACATGGCTTCATGCTGGGAGGCTGGTGGCCATTCCCCGCGTTGGGCTGTCGGGGCTGGCACAGCCCTGGGAGAGGAGTGAGAGGGATGGATGGCTGAGGGTTGCACGGGCACTGCAGCCAGCGCAGAGGATTTGCCTCTGTGGGCTTTCACACAGGTCGCCCCATCTATCAGCAGCCCCACTGCAGCCAGCAGCTCTCTGTCCCCAGGGAGCTGAAGGCTCTTCTCTGGGAAGATCCGGGCACAGCTGGGACACAGCCGAGACCCGCTGCCGGCACATCTCCCCCCCCTCCAGTGCCGCTGGCGTTCCCAGAATGCATATTTGTATACCGACACCTTCAAACAAATGAGCCACCAACGGGATCCCTTCCCAGCTCCACTTTGGCTGCAAACTGTAAATGAAACCCAGTGAGAATGGAAAGACTTTTATGGTTAAAATGAAAAACACCAACAGCTTTTAATCAGAGTAGTGTTCCCTTACGGCATCCGCAACACAGGAATGGCAGCAATGGGGCAGCTCCTGGGATGGGACCACAGGGAAGGGGCAAAAGACCAGAACAAACCAGAAGAGTCTGGCAGCAAAAGTACATTTGATTTGAGAAATTCTTTCCCTTCGGACAATCTGAGCAAGTTGCGCTAATCCAAGGCAGAAGAAAAGCCTTAAAAAGACATGCTTTCCAAAACATGATTTAACCTTCTCCAAGGCTCCTGGACCTGATTTGCACACCAAAGCCCAGACGCAGAGCAGCATCTCCCCCGGCATAGCTTTGCCTGCCACCAGCCTTGAACTTCCAGGGCGGCTCTGGACCCCACAACCCACACTTTTCTGTGCCCACCATCCCAAAAGGGGTCTGCCCGAGCACTGCCCTGCTGCTGCGCAGCATCCCACCACTGTTTCCAAGGTAACTGCACCTTCCCACCGTGCACGCAGGTTCAGAGCAGGGAAAAAAAATCCCAAACAAAAACCAGAACAATTTTGCTTAATATCAAAGCAGGGTTCGCTGCCTGGGAGGTAAGTTAGACAAACTTTATGGCAGGAAATAAGGTGCTTTTTTCCAGTGTAAATAGCCTCTGGATCAAGGCGCCCCAGGAGGTGGTGGATATTCAGGGGACTGAAACCTTCCTGCTGCAATTTCACAGCGATCTTCCAGCCCAAACGCAAGAGAGCTACAGGTTTGCCTGCTAGCAAATAAAAATCATTGCTCTGGAGCAAATACCTTGCCTTCAAAGCAGAGAAAATATTCAAGAGAGATTTCTGCCAGAATAATGTACACCCACCCCCACTACCCCTGCCTTCTTCTGGAGTAATTTCATGGCACATTAGCTATCGGTTTAGGTAAGTCATAAATCAGTGGGGTTTACCTGCCAGGGCTCAGGGAAGATGGAAGTGATACAGGGTGAGGCCAAACCTGCAACACCTTGTGCGTCACCTCTGGGTTTGGCCCAAACGGGCATTCCCCGAGCAATTACCAGCCAAACACGCTCCCCATCACGCAAGGAGGAGGAAAGCACAGCAGTACCCCAGCGTGCTGGGTGTCCCCTGCCCGCGCTCGGCGATGGGGAGCTCACGGCCACGTACAGCAGCCGCGGAGCATCAGCTTGGGGAGCCGGCACAGCCCGCTGCGCTGGGGCGGGTGTAGCGGGAGGCTCCACGGCACACGGGCGAAAGCCAAGTCAGCAAAACTCAGCAAATCTGCATTTTCGCTCGAGAGCGGAAGATGAAGCCTCCGGTTTCGGAGCCTCATCATTTCCACCTGCCCTTTAATCAGCCGCTTCCTGCCCGCCCCACCGCTCGGCCCTCCCAAGTTCAAGCTGTTATTTTATTTTTATCACAGAAGGGGGCCTGCGGCTTAGCCTGCTGGATTTGGCAATTTATAAAACAAATTAAAAGCTTGGCGTGAAAACAGGCTTCGGCCAGGAAATACTGACAAAGCCTCCTGTCCCCTCGGCGCCACAACCTGCCCCAGGGGTGAGGGCAGCGAGGAGCCCCGCTACGGCAAGACGGGCAAAACCCAGAAGCACTGTCACACAGCAGCAGATGCTTGTTTTACACTTGGGGACTAAGGTCCTGCTCATCAGCGCTGGTGGTCCATGAGTAAACCTTGAGCAGTTCCCATTCATCTGGGAGCTGCAAGGAGGCAGGAAGGCACAGACAGGGATGCGCGGCTCCCCCAGCCCTGCCAGGCTCCGTCCCCAGCTCTCCTCCAGCCCTAGAGGGGTTTTCCCCTATGCAGGGATTTTTTTCACTGGTGGTGAGTCTCGATTGCCAAGGAAGGGTCTGCCTGCGGCAGAGGGATGTGAAAACATCAGCAGAACATGTTGTGCTAATTGCTTTAAAAATGCGGCCGTATGGAGATGACAAAAGGGATCAGGCTAACTTGGGGTTTGGCAGCTAAGGTGCTGCTACGGAGCTGAGGGCGAGTGCTGCCAGAACCAGGAGCCAGCGGGGCGGTGGATGCTGAGGGCACCTCTCCTGCAGGACCAGAGCGCCTGTGGCACTGTCGCCACCCCGCTGTCTCCGTTACCTCCTGGGCAATGGATCCAACACAGCGGTGAAGGTAGAGACAAGGCTCAAGCTAAGCGTCCCCAGCCAGCCGCTCCCAAGCAGACTGGCCCCAGGGTTGCTCGGGGGCCTGAGGAGATGGCAGGAGACCTCCAGCTGAATCCAAGAGTGGCAGCCACCCTGCAGCCCACAACAGCTCCGTGCGAACCCCCACGGGACCGCAGCCCAGTTGGAGAGCCAGCCCTGCGCTCCCGGAGCGGGGAGCACGCCGAGCGAGCGGCCAGGCAAGCCAACACCAAAACACCGGCACGGCTCTCACTGCTCTCATCCCTCCTGCAAAACCGCTGGCAGCACATCCAGCCCTGGCTGCGGGAGACCCGCCGTCTCCAGCTAGCAGGATCGGGTCCAAAGCCTCTGGGCTGCAGCAGCTACCCAGGGACACGCCTGGCTCCGAACAGGGCCCTCTGCAAAGTGGCCGTATCGCCCTTCTTTGATTGCTTTCCTCCTCCCACCCATCCTCACAGCTGAGATGCAACTTGATTGTGCTCTTAATTAGGGGAGTGAGTGCCTAAAAAAGAAAAGGGCAGCAATTAGACTCGAAGCGCTGTTACTAGACCTATTTAACTCGACTGGGCTATTCTAAACGCTGCCCTCTAATCACACAGGCTGCAAATAAAAAATATAAATAAATGTCTTTGTCAGGCATTACAAAGGCAGCTTTGCGCTCTCCAGACAGCAGGCAGGATGTATCATTATTATTACGATTATTCTGCTCCAATGATAAAATAACCATTAGGAGAGCTGAACTCATTAGCAGGTTCTGACCCTCTTTCCTCTCCATGAATTGGGAGAGATTGATGGGAAGGTGCCAGCCAGGGTCTGGCATTTAACACAGGCTCTAAAAAGGAAAATAAATCTGACTTGCACAGGAATGCGGCCTCTTCTCCCACTGACCTTTGGGCATTTTGATTAATTCAGTGGGCCACAAAATTATTAGAGGCCAGCATAACCAGCAGATGCGTCTCCAGGCTTAGCCGTGGGATACGGCGAGCGCGCCTGGAGCCCGCGGGCAGCGCGGCGTCCTGGCACAGCGCCGCTACCGCCCTTGTTGGTGGAGTCGGCAGAAATTGTTTATTGCTGACATTTCCCACCAGCGCCCAGGGTGACGGGGAGGCTGAAGTAGCTTCTATTTATACCTGCGGGATGAAAGGCAAAACGCAGTGATAAATCTGTGCTCTGCTCCCTTATCCAGTCCCTGTCCTTGCCGGCTACGTGCCCTTGCCTGGCCCATGCAGGGTGGCAGATCCACCCCCTCGGTGGCCTGGGACATCCCAGGGAGAAGAGTTTCTCAGCCCAAGAGATGCTCAAGACATGGAAGAGGCACCGGTGCTTGCAGCACGGACCCACGAGCTTTGGCACAGCCCGCAGAGGAGGGAACCGATGATTGAGTGGGCTCCTTACCTTCCAAAGTCAGGGCAGCTTTCGCATCGCGACTGCCATTAGAAAGCCCAGCAAGTCTCTACGCCAGGAGAAATTGAGGTGTGCACAAAAAGTACCACTATAGAACTAATTAAAAAGAAGTCCAAAAGCCTTAAGTCCCTCTGCTTATCAGCGTTGCTGCTCCCAAGATAATCTGCTCATGGATTTTGTGCCAGGGAGATCAGAGTGGAGCAGTAAAAAGACTGCTGGGGATTGTCTGGATTAGCTCTCCCTTACAGAAAGCACAGGTTCAGTAACCTTCAGACTGGATATTTTTTAATGCACTATAAAAGATAGGTCCCTATTCTTCCATTGCTTTAATTTTCCTCTGCAATGGAGATAATTTTAAAGGCCCTGAAAGGCAGCAAGTAATTCTGTGCACTTACAGCCCCATGTAAAATGTCGGTAAATGACTCCTCAGGAGGAACAGAAATTATTTCTTGCCATTTCCAAGCAGGGCTTCTGAAGATCGCTTTGGCG
Organism: Anarhynchus alexandrinus; assembly: GCA_008711295.1. NCBI lineage: Eukaryota > Metazoa > Chordata > Aves > Charadriiformes > Charadriidae > Anarhynchus > Anarhynchus alexandrinus. The sequence continues at coordinate 1,340,734 of VUYV01000131.1, forward strand.
GGTGGCTGCCCGTGCTCCTGCCTCCCCGGGCATGTCAGTGCCTTGTACAGGTCCAGTGGTACACGACGGTGCAGGGAGCACCAGGGCAGCTTCAGAACCAACTCCCTGGGCCACACGGGAGTGAGCCCTGGAAAGCCCCCAGCATAACCCCTGGAAAAGAGCCCCATCAGTCCCAGCAGGTTCCTGTAGCTGTGGGACCGAGCTTGCCCAGCACCTGCAGCACTCCCGGTCCATGCACAGACCTGCTTGGGCTGCTGCTTGTGACTTGTGTGCCTCTGCGGGGAGGGGGTGCATGGCCTGTCAGGGATGGATCCCACATGGTGCTGAGATCCTGACGGCTGCAAGCCCCCAGGTCTGATGGTAGCACTGACCTCTGGCACGAACCTACAGCCGCAGGCATCGCTGTGGGTTTCAGCATCAGCCCAGGAAGGTGGTGAAGGCAGGTGGAAACGGGACACTTCTGAAGGTCAGCATCACCGTGAGCTACTCCATGAAAAAGGTGTCCTGTGGAAGGTTTTGGGACATGTCCCAGGGGCAGCACACCATGCTGGGACATGGACATTCCCGGCGGCACCTGGACCACGTGGTGCCAGTTGGTCCATTGCTGCAGGCAGGGAAGGATGTTCCCAGTCCTACACAAAAACCCAACAGGGACCAGATCCAGCACACAGGCAGGAGACCTTCCTTTCTTGGGACCTCCACGGATATGGTTGAATTCACCAGGACCAGGAGTGAAGAACAACCACAACTTTTCTTTCTTGCAACTGCTCCCTGCTTCATCATGGTTTTTTTTTTTTCACTTAATATCTATTGCAATTAATATTTCTTCATTTCGGAGACACAGCGCCAGCCCCTGGCAAGCTCCGGAGCAGGGAGCTGCTTCTTCACGAGGCTGGTTGATGGATGCTCATCAGCTCTTCTGTCTTCTCCAGGAGGAGTGTTCAGAGGAACACTTATCTGCTCAGAACAGTTCAGAGATGCAATTATGTTTTACAGCACTAAATGGTCCCTGATGTCAGCAGCAATTAGACTTTCAGCTATTTCAATTTAGAGATGGCCTTCAAATCTCTCCCTCTCTCTCCCTTTAATGAAATACAGTATTGCAATTAACAACCCCCCAAAATTGCCTTCAGTGTTAAATACAAAGATGAAAGATCTGGGAACCCCTTGGGCTCGAGCGTGTTGGAGCAAGGGGTGTCAGTGACGGGATGAGGACGCAGAGCTGCTGCGGGGCGGGAGGCTCCCTCCTCCAGCCAGGCATCATCTCCCCTCCTGCACGCTGGGACCAGAGGAAGCTGAAGGACTGGGGAGGCTGCTGGGGAGGGAGGGAGCCAGGCAGAAGGAGTGTTCCTCGTTAACCAGCAGCCGTGCGGTTCCTTCATTAGCAGAGACTCTGGAGGCCACGGCCCATATGCTCCCTCCCTGTTGGAGGAGGGATGCCCGGACGCTCGCGTGCTGGCCTCACCGGGTGCCTCGCATTTACAGGGTACTTCAGGGTGTCCCTGGCTACTGCCACCACCTGGGAACGAGCATCCCCAGGGGCTGAAGGCTCCTCGGGGGGCCAGAAGCACCTGATGCACAGCCTCCACCTGGACCACCGACAGGGCAGCCAGCAGGAGAGGGTGAGAGCTCCCTCCACACCAGCGCCTTCCCGATATCCAGGTATCCTGTGGGAAAGCAGACAGGAACTAATCCGAAGTCACCTCGGTTAACACCTCACGTCTCCCTTGGGAGGGCTACAAGTTCCCTGATGCCCTTAAACCTCAGGTGCGACACCACCTGGTACCTATGCACACTTCTTTGGTGTAGGCAGCTCAGGTCGCGATAGAATTGGCAAAACCATGCTCCAGTCTCTGCTGAAATCAGCTGCGATTTGTTTAGTTTCCTGAGTAAAAAATACTTCTTTTGGCCCTATCTGGTTTGAAAAGACGATTCAAAGGTTATAAATAGCAGTGGAAGCATATGCTAAGGAGCTGCGTTTCAGAAGTAAATATCCTCATCGTTTTAATGCACGTTTCCCCTCGTCATCTCTCCCGCCTCCTCCTGTCTGGCCAAAAGCATTGCCAGGTGACTTGCAAACCCTGCACCCCTTAAGACCTTCATTCTTCTTTACGTCTTTAAGCAGCCAGTAATTAATATCTGCATGACGGCTTTGCCTGCCTAATTATCTTCTTTGCTCAAAATAAGAGTCTTCCTAAATAACTTCTGTGGCGTTGCTTGCAGCAGGCGTCACGAGCAGCCGCGCACCAGGACAGGCCTCTCAGCTGTAGTTTAGAGAAGTTGTTTTTATGCTGCCGCAGCTTGGGAGCTCGCGAGCCTGCTCCTCCCATGAATAAAGCTGGGCACGCTATAAAATTGGCTGGGTTTGTACATATATAAACAGCCCCAGAGCACTGGCAGGAACAGTATGGGGCAGCTCTTCCAGAGACGCCAGCTCCCGCTGCATCCCCCTGCTCTCGGGCTGCCTTCCCATCCGAAAACCCAGAGCCAAACCCATACAGAGGAGGGAGGAAATTCCAGCACCGGCCGCTGCCTCGCTCCAAAGCCAAAAAGCAGCTTAGGGGAACGGAGCATTTCTTCAAGGGCTAGAAACTTGCTTGCACATTACAGGAGAGGATGGCCGCTCCCTCCAGTGCTGTCCCCTGTGAGAGGAACCATGGCAGCGCCCCTTCAGAGGGACCATGTTTTTCTGCCTCTGAGCTGCTTGTGCAGAGATCTGAGAGACCTTTAAAAATCTGTCCGGTACAAATTCATGCTGGTGCTGTGGATATAAAAGCACAGCCACCGGAGGGGCAGCGATTTGCATGGAATCAGGGGAGATGGGAGGCGAGACCCAGCTCCTCGCAGGTGGCACATTGCCATCTAGCTGGCATTTGCTTATTTTCCGTGTGAAACAAGTTCCCCTGGCAGTGTGCTGCCCGCCTGGGTGGGAAGCATCCCTGGTGGCTGGGGACCCCAGGGGCTGAGGCACTGCTGCTGTCACCGGGCAACAGCCAGGGGAACCAAAGATGAGGTGAGAGCCAGGTGTCCTGAGGTAGTAGCAGTGAATCGCCCTCTTCCCAGCCCCAAATCCTGGCTGATCCTCTCAGCTCACAGCAGATGCTAGCACTGGTCCAACGGCACCAAACCACCCTTGTGCAGGGTTTGCACCAAACACGCATTTCCCCACCTCTCCTGCCTCATTCCCCCTCCTCAGCAGCTCCGCTGGGGACAAACCCGCTGTGGGAAGAGTCCTGCTCTGTACAGCTCGGGCTCTGGTCCTGGAGCATCTCTGCAGAGTGGGGACAGAGGAGGCACAGGGCAGTGATGAGTCCCTTTCCCAAGGGCCTCCCAAAAGCCCTGGGATGGTGGAGGGTACCGACCATGACCCTGCAAATCCTCACAGTAGTGCTGTTAGCGGGTGTGATGGGAAAGGCCGGTTCCGCGCAATTCCCGGTGCTCCCAGGGCCAGCCCCGACATCTCCACTCATTATCTGCTCTGTCAGCTCCCCACTACTCGCTGCATTCAACAGGCTGCTTACAGCTGCTCCGCAGGGACCACGCTTGTTTTCCTCGGCACCTCCACAGTTCCCCTGAGCACCGCACTCCCCAGCTCTGCAGGGCTGCAGTGCGGTACCCCGAACCGCTGGCCTCAGCCCCATGCGCCCCATAACCATCTCCTTGAGCCTCTGCATCCGCCTCCAGTGACCAGTGCCATCTGCCCGTGGCAGTGTGTCCCCTCTCACCCCACTGCACCTCGGCTGGGTCCCTGCCCAGCTCTGGAGGGATCCCACCTGCCTCCTGCAGCCCTGCGATTCTTGGCTTTCCAAAGCACCAGACACACGCATGCGCACACACACGTGTCCCTGCTCCCTGTGGATGCCAAACTGCTGGATCAGGCCACCCTGCTTGGATGGGAGCAGACGCTGATGCTTCTCCCAGGGCTGCTCTGGGGCTGCCCATGTCCCAGGGAGAGGCTGTCTGGAGGAGGGGAGCTCCTGCCAGCTCTGCAGACACCTCCCAGGATTGCTGGTGGGGTCAGGAATACCACTCGGCAAAGGATTAAGAAATATGGTGCAGGGAGCCAGCCCAGGCGAGCTGCAGCAGGGCAGCTCCGGTCCAGCCCCTGCCCGATGCCACCCTGCAGTGCTGCGGTGGCTGAGGAACGCAGCCCCATCACCCATCAGCCTGGTGCTGCTGGAAACCCAGAAACACCAGGCTGGAAAAGGAACCCTGGGCAGGAATGAGCATAGGGGAAACCCAACCAAATGCTGCATTTCCCCAGGCAGGGGCAGCTCTACTCCTCTCACCCAGTCAGCCAGCACCACTGCTTTGGTGTTGGAGGAAGGAAACCCACAGGCAGGTGGGACAAATGGGAAGGAGCCATCCTCTTCTCCTCCTCCTGATGGATCCTGCCATGGCAAAATCCCTCTCCCTGCACCTCTCCGGGGACTGTGCTGGGAGCATCTTTGGGGAGCGAGGCAAGACGTGCCCCTGCCCAGCAAGCCTTTGACTCATGGACGCTGCACCCAGGCTCCAACACCACCATCCTGAGAGACCTCCATCAACTCCCCAAACCCCCTGTGTCGCTGCAGGGAACTGACACTACCTAACCCCTGACGCTGTCCTGCCATACAGGCACAGACAGGTTCCCCAGGGGAAATTTAGTACAGGTGACTAATGCAGCAGCCCTGAATCACCCACCAGGGACGTGGGGGAGCTGAAAGACACTCCCCAGTGTAGCCAATGGCTCAAGTCAGGTTGTACAAATCCCCTCCCAGCTCCCCGCCTGGGAAATGGGGCCAGCGAGCCCTCGTCTGGATTTGCGATTTGGCTGCTAAACATGGAGGAGTGACAGTCTCATCCCGCACACTTATGCCAACCAGTGCCCTGAGAGCAGCTGGGACCATTCTGTGCTGTCCCCAGAGATGTGACACCAGCAGTCCCACCTCCCCACTCCGCTCCTGGCACCACTGTGCCTTTGCCAGCAGAAACCCCACCACATCTGGCAAAACAGCCTCAGCAGTTTGCCTGACACCTGTTACGCTGCAAGAAACACTCTTCCTAACACCAGCCGGGGCGAGACAAACACCCGCCGGCCCCCGGCACCAAGCTGAGCCGCTTCCAGCATCTCTGGCGGGGCTAAATGCAGAAGGCAGCACCGCAGGCAGTTTCCCCACGAGTCACCCAGTGAAAGCACTGTGCCCCACAGCCCCAAGCACTTCGGCTCCCATGCACACCTCTGCCCCCGAAGCCCAGTTGTTCCCATTTCTATTGCTGGGATGAGCAAAGATGATCTAATAATTAGAGCAGCAAATAACCTAAATCCAGTTAAAGTCACTGTTAACTGCCCAGCTGGGACAAACACAGCTTAGCAGAGATGTTCTCCCTGGGAGCGCAGCGGCTCTCACCTCCTCCAGAGAGATTGTGACCCCAACACTGGTATAGGGAGGGAGGGAGCGTCAATCTGGGTTTGCACCCAGAGCCCCAGCCTCTCCCAGTGCAGTAGCTGGTGGTCAGCAGGCAGAGGGGGGCATGGGGGCGGCCGTGCCGCCTTGCAGCAAGCACAGCCCTTTGAGGAGCTCTCCCTGGGGTCAAGCTCCGGGGTCTGGCAGAGCTGGCAGCACCCCAGGCCAGCCCAGCGCCTGGCAGCGAGGCAGCGATGCCGAGGCAGGGCTGTGACATTTTGCACAGGGAAAGCCACCGCCTGCCCGGCGCTGGGCCGTAAACAGCTCAGCGTCGTGGGAGCTCAGCCTCCCCCTTCCCCCAGGACGAGCACGCAGCACCACTCAGCAGCACTGACTCCCTTCCTCGGCATCTGCCGGCTTCAAACTTTGTGCTCAGCCCCTTGCAGGATCTGGCCCCTAAAGGCTGGGCTGAATCGAGACCTTGGGTTTTAACCCACCTCAAGGAAAGCAGCCCTATCCCAGCCACCGTGGCTGGCAGAGCCAGACAGCAGCTGCTTTGCAGCCTGCCAGCTCCACCGAGCTGGGTGGGAAGGACGTTTTGGGTGGGGAGGGGTTAAACCTCACTGCAAACACCTGCATCTACCAGATCTGAAGCCTTCTGTTCAAAAGCCCCCCCACCCCAGTCTCAAACCTCGTAAGGGGCTTTGTCTGCAGCTGGAGGGTGAGGAATGACACGCCGGAGTTTGCCGAGGGAGAGGGCAGAGATTTCCCGGGCAGGCAGATGTCATTCTGAACAAATCTCCCCTCTCTAGCGCTGGGCAATGCTGGAGCATATCGCCAGCTAATCAGCAGGGTGGCTGGAGCAGGCTGCACCACCGAGACGGATTAACCAAAGGGTCTGAGCCCAGCTGGCAGCCTTCGGAGGCAAGGAGCCGAGCAGGGACAAGGCAGAGAAGTGTATCGACCGCAATGGCAAAGCACAGCAACTGGTGGCTCTTGGGAGACTTCCCTAGTTTGGGTTCACCGGCCAGCCTGGCTGCAGCAGGGACACTCCCAGGGCCTCCCTCCACCCAGGGGCAGCGCCAGAGCGGTGCTGTGACAGCTTCCCTGGCTACAGCCGAAGGCTTGTCACTGCTGCAATGTAATCCCAGGGATGGACAGCGTGGCCGGCATCTGGGAAGGGCACACGGCTCAGGCTGCAAGATGGGGGACGCATCCTAAGACCCACCCTTGCCCTCAGCACCCGTCAAACTCCCATGGAAACTTAGGAACTCACTGCAGTCGTCGGACTCGTAGCCCTCAGGATCCACCACCTCCTCAGGTGCTTGGTACTTGGCCGGCTGCTCAGTGGGTGTTGTGCCATACGCCCCGAAAAGCTGGTCCACGTCCTCGTCCTCTTCACGGGGGGCTTCAGCGGGGCTGACGGAGGGCTGGCTGACGGCGGAGCGCAGAGTGCTGCTGCGGCCGACGGCGGCGGGGAGCCCGCGGGGGAAGCGGGGGAAGTAGTCGGAGATCTGCTTGATGGGTTTGATGGGGCCGGGGCAGACGTCAATAGCCATGTGCTCCTGGATACTTATGGTCATTTTCTCTCCTTTTCGGAGTGTCATGCATGCGGCTGTCGGCGCCAAGCCCTCCCGGAGAAGCCCGGACCGTGCGTGAGCGAGCCGCGAAGTTTCTGCCGGGTGAAGCCGAGGCAGGCGAGGTGGGAGGCTCCGGCGGGCACCTTACGTGGTTCTCGCGCCCTGAGCCTCAGACGCCGCACGCATGCTGCTGCCGCCAGCTCTGGCTCTCGCACAGCCCCTGATCCTGCCAGCGCTGCCTGTGAATAAGTGAGCGAGACGGAGAGACGGATAAGAGGCAGGGGGTGGGCTCTCGGGTGATGTCACCAGCTAGCAACAAAGCGGTACCCAGCAGCGGAGGAATGAGGGCTGTGGCCGCCCTGGCCACACGGCCACCAGCGTGGGCAGCCAGCCCCCCACCCCTTCCTCAGCAAAACCCTACCCTGCCCGGGGGGAGCAAAGCAGAAGTTGGGTCAAAGCCTACCTCCCCGCACCCGTTCATCCCAACTCCCTGCCCAAGCGGGCTCAGTCCCTGCCAGACCCCTCCGGAGGGGGGAAGGTCACTGCACGGGGTCAGGAGCCGGTGTCCTGTTGCATCGCATCCTTGGCATGCTGTGGAGAGGGAAGCAGGGCTGCCCCAGCCCCCGGGGACCATGGCAGTCCCTGGTGCCCTCCTGGCTCACTGCGGGGCCGTGCCAGGGATGTGCTCTGCTGCATACTGAGCAGGGGCACGGGTGGCATGCTGCCTGCTCCCAGTGCCAGCCACGCCGCTGCTTGCAGGGGCAGCCCAGATTTGGCACCCTGCTGCTGTAGCTGGCCCCAGCCCCCAGCGATGCCCCCTCCGGAGCTCAGCACCAGCCGGGCGCGCTGGGCGAGCCGCACGCAGCCTCTGGGGCTGGGAACGCACCAGGGACTGAAGCAACACATGGCACTTGCTCAGAGCCCGGCCGGCACAGCCTCTCCCAGCCGGCTTGTGGCTGCCGGCATAGAGCATCGCAGAGGAGCGAGCGATGGGCTGGGCCAGGGCCCACAGCCAGCTCAGCACTCTTCTGGCAACCTTTCCAGGCAGGGACAGGACCCTGTCACCAGCTGGGAAGGGGACAGGCTCCCTGCAGCATGCCACAGGCTCCCTGGTAAATGCTGAGCTGTGGTTTGCTCAGGGAGTTGGTCTCAAATCGGTGTTTTTACCTAATCTCCTCCTGTGTTAAAATCAATAAATCTGTGGTGCCACAAGCTACTGGAAGTAGACTTTTGAGCAAGGAGTGCCAGAAGAGAAGTGCTGTGAGAACACGGTACAAAATGCTGCATAGAAACTCACCCTGCCCAGGAGAACGTGTTTGAAATATTTTGTAAGGGCAACTCCCCCAGGGCAGACTTTCTGCTGGCTCAGGAATGGTGGGTCTGGCATGAAGCTGGGACACACTGTGCACATTGGTCACCCACCACCATGTCAAGCCGATCACCGCTGGTACTGCCAGGTAAGCTGACAACACACAGATCCCATATCAATGCACAGAGAACTGCAGTCTCCTGCAGGCTGGTTATGCAGATGCCTATTAAAAATAAAGCTCCATTCTTTGGAAAATTTTCCCCAAAACCCAGCAAAATGACACTCAACCTTTTTGTCTAATGAAGAATTCAGTTTTCATTCAGATTTTGGTAAATGTTAATGAATGTCCCTGACTCATAACATACTGACACTAGCAAACTAACCTAATTTACTTCTTGCTGGGAAGCAAACATTTCTCTCCTGAAGCATCCAAACTTGTCATCGCTCTCTACCTAGACATGATGCACACGGATGCTCTAATGACCTGGGAGAACAGGAGACCGCTCAGCTGCTCCTTCCTCCCTCTGCCGTATTTTCGCTTCGAGATGGCTCCTGCCTATTGCGCAGAGGTGATCTGTGCTGCTCTGCCAGGAGACAAACTGCTCCCTTGCAGCAAGGTCCAACAGCAGATCCAGCTTGAGACAGTTTAACCCCCTTCCCACATGCAAGGACTCCTAGTATTTCGATTCAGATGGAAATGCCACCTGCTTTGCATTCGTGTGGTCGAGGCTGTAAACCTTGGGGGGTGGCAAGACAACGGGTGGGAACGTCATGGGAGGCATAAAGAGCTGCCTCCGGGTTTGGAGCAGCCTGGATGTGCTCATCCATACAGGCTCCATCTTTGGGTGCAGCATCCAGGATGTGGTGCGGACTCAGACAGAACGAAGCAAAAATTGGGCCTGATGCCCAGAAAATAGCAGCAGTTCCCTCTAAGAAAGGGCAAATAAATAAATAAATAAAATTAAGTTATGTATGAGAGCCTAATGTCATTATTGCCATTACAAAAATATCATTATTTCAAACGTTGCCTCAAAGAGCACAAGATCCAAATAGACAAGGATTGTTTCACAGGTCAGAAAATCAAGGCTATGGGAATTAAGGTGAGCCCCCTGAGATTTGCCTCCTCCCACATGGTGCAGCACCCCAAAGGCTGCCCCACATCGCTGACACCCCATAGCTGGGATCAAGGCCCAGAAGCACCGACAGGAGATGCCGATGGGAGATGCTCAGCTCGCCCAAGGATGCAGAGAGCAATACAGAGGGCAAAGGGCACCTGGGGACCAGATTAATGGAAAAGCAAAGACAGAGCTGAAGCAGGCAAACCTCCCTGCTGTCAGGGCAGGACTGGCCCCCAAGGGAAACCCTGTCCCCAAACCTTATAGACAGAAAGAAACAAAAACAAGACTTACTGCTAATAGCCCAGATGGGACTTTCTAGTCTCTGACCGATCCCAAGCCTGCTGAAAGCAGCTGGAGCCTTTCCTCAGCTTTTAATGAGTCCCAAAGCAGCTTGGTTTTGAAAAACTACACTTTTCCTACCATCTCACACTGCCTGAATGTTTCCTCCTGGGCTGCATAGCCCAATATTTACTGAGGGCTCCCTGAACGTGGCTGGGGCTGGCTGCGCAACCAGGCACCAAGCACTGGCATACATGACGCACGACAACACAGAAGGTAAAAGGGACAAAAATAGAGAGTTGGGCTGGGAGACAAAAGCAGGGCTTGGAGATACAAAGCCAGTTTCCAGGTAAAGCTTTTAATTCCCACCGTCTGTCTAATGCCCTGGAATGTGACTTGATTTGATCCCTCACTCTGCCAGGGTGATTCAGAGCGACTGCGGTGCCCACGCACGTGGCCTTCATTTCCCTGAAAGGGGGAACGCTGGCTTCCTCGCCAGCCTGGTGAGAGGGGTGACAGTTTAAACATCACGTGGCTGCTTTCAGCAGTGGGACCAACAGCTCTGCCTGGCAGGGAGCAGAGCCGCTCTGCAGGGGGATACTCCATCCCTGGAGGAAGGGAGGACATCCTTTAGAGAAGGTGAAGATGGCCATCACAAAGTAAACATCAAAGCAGGAACGGGATGACGAGAAGAGCACGTCGTCCCTGTCAACAGCTGTGTTTCCTCTCAACGGTGCGTGCAAGTCGTGACAACATCCTGAGCTTAGCACACATGACATTGCACTTCAGCAGCTTGTTATGAGGTGCAACAGAGTGGTTCAGCTGCTCACATCAGAGGAGGGCATGGGCTAGTATGCCAAAAGCATCCCATAATGACAGCTGGGATGTGGGATGCAGGAGCCGTCACAGCTTAGACTTTAAGGGTTGTCCTGAACAAGGGGCATAAGCAGAGACTTAAGCATATCCCAAACAGAGCCTGTGCCTCTAACTCACCCCGTACCCTGAGCAGAGCCATGCAGCAGCCCAGTTTCCTTACGGGACCGGGGAGCCGTCCTGCTGGTGCTGTGCAAACAGGTGAACAGAAGGAGCATTCCTACAGCAAACAAAACAGTAGCACGTAGATTAAACACACATCCAAAAATACAGGCTGTCCTCAGGACACACTTCAACCAAATTTGTTTCAAACACTAAGCATCAAAATCTGCTGTCAGTTACTCCAGGTTTAAATCGACAAGAACAAGGGCAAATTCCAGTTTAATCAATTCCTTTCCAAATGAAAAGTGCAGCAGCAGGACTGCACATCCCCATGGCTTACCAGAGATTCAATGATTGACCCATTGGTTCTTTATTTAATACTTTGTCAGCTCAAACCCAAACGATCTCACAGAAACCCTCTGCTCTGCCAGTGCTGCTGGAGAAGACTCGAGCCTGAAGAGTGCAGGAAGAGCTGATGCCAAATGAAAGCCTCCATTTGGAGGAACTACCTCTGGACCTCATGCACCCTTGAGCTCAGGGGGACCCAGTGCACGTTGGGAGCAGGGAGGTTTGACAGCCACCCAGGGAGGTGACACAAGGCAGCACCAGCACCTACCTAGCTTTCTTTTTGCTTTTTCCCAGCCATTGTTAAGCCTGTGTTAAGCCACAGCGGGTACCCGCAGCCTCAGGCACGAGAGGGTGCCAGCAGGTAACGCCAGCTCAACCTGGCTGCAGGGGCAGGAACAGGGGATGCCCACACTGCCAGCCCAGCTCTGCCAACGCTGCTGGAAGAGACCCCTCCATCCCTTTGGGATGACTCGGGACCTACATTGCTTTCAGTCCATCCCGCTGGTAGGTATGAAACATATTTCTTCGTCAAATGAGCTTAGCTCCAGCATGGCTGTGTGCATGGGAAGGGGGTTAATTGAAAAGCAACATGTGCCTTGCTCCTTGGCTCACACAAGGCGCTGTCTTCTGGCTGATGCACAGCTACCGGCAATGAGGTTGCTTCCCCTGAAAGATCTCTGCCCTCGATTGCTGGGGAGGCTTGGCTGAGCCCATCGAGTGCACTGTGGACCCTACCTGGTTAAACACCCTTTGCATTTGCTAAATAAAAGCAATAATAATAATGATAACTAGGAAACTTGGCTAAATAATCCTAAGAGGCTTACCCCAGGCTGTGCCGATTAAGGCTCCCCAGCAGTGCCGATATCCCAGTGCACCCTGGCCCCCACTGCTCCTCTGCGCGAATAATATCTGAGGTTATCTGTGCTCAAACAGACCCTGCTAACAACCATCATTTGACCAGATTTAACCAGCAATTACTAGCTGCGAACAAAATCACTGTGGTAAAATACAGCCCACACTCTATTACAAAGCAGACACAAACAAACCCTTTCAGAAAGCCAGGCAAAGGGCAAATGCCAGCAAGAAAGAGCCCTCTTCCCTCAAAACATTGCTTAAAGTTCCCAGAGACCTTCTGAAACACCTGACTTATGGCAAGGGGGAACGGCGTCTTTCCTAGCAGCACTTTGCTACCTACAGATGGACCTGCAATGGAGCTTCCAAGAGGACAGGAGGAGGTAGGGAGGCATCTGCTCCCTGTGCATCTTCAGCACCATTCAGGATGGGCCCAGAATAGCTAAACTTTCGGTAGCGGCTGATGTTTAATGTGTAGCATATGTTGCCATTTCGATGTGAATCCCAAAATAGTTGGTGTTTTGTTTTGTAATTTTAATGCACTGGTTTTTGGACTCCTGTGAAATGTCTACCCTCCTGTTCGGGGAGGGAACATGCTGTGCGTGTGCACCCTGACATACCATTTCCAACCCATTATTCACCTGCAAATCAACCAGGGTAGATAATAATTTGCTGTAAATATTAGCTATATGGAACACGTATTAAATACACACGAATTCACTAGGGGTGGATCTGTGCGCAGTGAGAAGGGGAAGCTGCAGGAAAATCCGACTGAACGGTGCACAGGTGGAGGAGGGTGTGCTGCCCCTGAGCATTGCTGGGCTGCATGTGTCTCAACATGGAAGCTAAAGCCACGGGGCTGGGGAGCCGCTGGGGAGCCGCCGGGCAGCCTGCAGGCAGGGCAGCTCGCAGCCACGCAGGCATGGCCCATGCACCCACTGCTCCCCAAACCCAGGGCGAGAGCAGAGGGACCCCCATCCCACACGCCCATCTAACCTGCACAGGCAAACCTGCATGCCCAGGATTGGTCTAGCTGCTTTTGGGAGTCTCCCACCGGTGGAGAGGGGAAGCACCGTGAGGTCCATGCATTGGCAGGTGGCAGCACCCAGCTCACTCTGCTGGGTTAGAAACAAAGGATGATTTAGGTTCAGCACTTGACAGAAGCGTGAGCCACATTCCCCACTCCGGTATTGCCACTGCATTGCTCTGTCTCACAGCCAGCACCGACCAGAAAAAGCAAAACTTGCAGGAGAGAGGGGGCCCAGGGCAGCCCTGGGCAAAGCAGGACCCCGAGCCCCAGCTGCCCCGAAACACCCTCCTGCACAAACCCTTTCCCTAAACGTCTTTGTCCTGCTTCATCCTTGCTGACATCCCATCTTGGGACACAGCACTGTCCAGGGCCAGTCCTCAGGGGTATTTTCTTAGGAATGAGCCTTTCTTGACTTTTTCCTCTTCTTTCCCTCATGGTCTTTGGGTTCTCCTAACTCCAGAGCCTTAGCAGGGGTTTGCTATCATGAGGCCCAGCAAAGCCACCTTTCCGCATCATGCTGGCTCTTTTCGTTATGTGCCTGTAAGCTAAATGCAGACCAAATCCCTTGCATTCAAGGGAGGGGAGAGTTCTGTGTAGCATCAACTCTTATTAGGCTAATTTTATCTGCTCTCAGTGCCTTTCCGAGCTGGAGTCAATGTCCTCTGAGATTATCCAGCTGACTTGTCTTAGTAGTTTTACCCTGCTTTTACCTCTTCCCGACTGTCTCTCAGCTGCAGGAGGATGACAACATCACTTCTCAAGGCTTTCCAGGCAGTCAGGAGCAAAGCCCAATGTTTATTCTGCAGCAGCACCTTACCCCATGGCGGCTGGGACATGCAGCAAGCGTTGGCCTGGGGAGCTGAACTCGGGCTAGGCACCGCTGTCTCCAGCACACCCGGCCCTTCGGGATCTATAGATGTCCAGAAACAGAGTTAACATCAGCATTTAGGGCCTGGCCCTGTTGCCATGGAAATTGATAGACTTTCTGCTCACATTTTGGTGGGAGGAGGCATTTCAGGAGTCACCACTAGCTTCCAGAGTTAACACACATGAAGCCAACGGAGGGCAGAAAGCAGCCAAGCTTCAGGGAGGCAAGGGGAGGACTGCTCCCACCCCACGCTCTGAGAATCTGGAGCTGGATACAAGCAGAGGGAAAAGGCCACTGATAACCGGCAGCATCAAGACACTGCACAGCGAACTCTGGGGATTCATGAAATAACATCTTGGTTTTGCAGAATTAAAGAGCAATTTGGCTGCATTAAGGCAGCATTATAGCTGCTCCTCTCCCACATACACATCAGGCTAACGACATCCTGTCAAAAGCAATCTAACCAAAGCCCCCGTTCAGTGCTGATACTTAGTGCAGTAAATGTACCTGTCACAGCCCTGCAATGGCTGGCAGAGCTCTGTCCTGGCTGCTGCGCCTCCCAGCTGCTGCCGGCATGGCTGGGACTTGTCCTGCCTGTCCCTGGACCATGAGGTTCTACCAGCATCGGTGAGCTGCCAGGGCATCAGCTGCCAGGGCAGCCAGGGCATTTTCCTGGCCCCATCCACAAATCCCAATATCATGCCCGCATTGCAAAGAGCAGCACAAATGAAAGAGCAAAATGAAAAGCCCCGGAGTTGTGCAAGGAGAAGGGCAAATCTGTATCTACTACGGGGTCAGGCTGCTGGAGGGGGCAAACAGCCCCAGCTTCCCTGAATTGGGCAGGGCTGTTCATCTTTGCACCGCAGAGACAAACCCGCTGGTTTTGGGACTGCAAAATACCCCGTGGATGTACGCGCAGGAGGTACCTGAGGGAGCAATCCTGCCGGCTGGGGAGGCAGCGGGGTGATGTGCTGAGCCCTTCCCTGGGGCAGGCAGCTCTGAGCTCTTCATGGCTGCCAGCCGGCACAAAGCTGCAGGAGCAGCCGGTGACGAGGAAGCCCCGCAGTGCCCCGGCAAGCGGCTACACCGGCACCTGCGGGTTAGCAGCAAAGAAATTGAGGCCACAGCCGAGACAAGCAGACTCCTGCCCAGAGAGCAGCTTTACCGGCGGTGTTGAGGAAGGCAAGCCAGCCCGCAGGATCCCTCTCCTCCCAGATCTACGGGCTATTTAGCCGTCTGACCTTATGTCACCCAACCCAAGGCGACACAGGACAAATTTCCATTCCACCGTGGGGAAGCCCAAGCATTTTCCGGCTCTGTAGTGAACCAGGGAAAACAAAATTGCAGGGCAAGGGATAACCACGAGCCAAAAAGAGGGGAGATGGAGGGAGAGGTGGACAGGTAAAGGGACATGGTTCAAAATATAAACATCAAATTATACCCATATAAGGGAGGGGGGCACCTCCCAGGTCATTAAGCAGCCAGAGGAGTCACTAGATGGCCCTGCTAGTCCTCTTCATCTGATCACGGTGTGGATGTTAAGAAATGCTAGTTTAGCTACTCTGCAGACATTTGGGGACTGTGAAATCTGCTCGGAGTCTCCTTCTGGGAGGAAGGGCCTCCCGAGGAGAACGTGGCAGCCGTGTGGTATCCTGGCCAGGCACGTGGTGGGGACTCCCCAGGACACGTGGCACTTCTGGGCCTCGCCAAGCAGACGAACGGTCCTTCCCAGTCCCGCCATGACCTGGGTGTCCCCTTCCCTCTCTAAGACCAGCTCCTCTTGCCAGAGATATTGCAAGTCTCTGCCTCAGAGTAATCATGTTGACAGTGATGGGTGTAAGAGCCAGGGAACCATATTAATGAACATCGTGTTGCTGGATAATCATGACATTAGCATTATTGGATTAGAACATTTGCATAATTTGGGCACGAGCCGCTACCTGCACCGAGACATATGTTTACATGAATTTACATCCATTTGCATCCCAATGAAGCTCGTCCGACTGCATCCTCAGCAGCTTTCTGGGTGACCAGTCACGGCCATTGGCAGCTCAACCCCAGGGACCATCTCCTGCTGTCAGGCACAGTCCCAGGCCACTCAGATGCCAACAAAACACCAACATTTTTCCTTCTCAGGGTCTTACTCATACAGGTTACACCTCAGCTGGGACAGGCATGTCCCTTGCAGGGGTCAGGAGCAACACACTCCCAGCCTCAACATCAAGGTCACCCAGGCTAAAACTGTCCCCTTCCCAGTCCTCACAGACTCTTGCCACCTCTCGAGAGCCCAGGTCCCAGGATAATGGGCAGTTAAGTCCGTCCTACTCACAGCTGTGAAAAGAGCGCAATAAAACACTCCCAGCAGGCTGCAAAGCTTGGAATTTAAGAGGCCAATAAAGGGAACCCAAAATGAACTCTTTTCTCCGTCTTGTTTTTTTTTTTAAATCACATGATCTTTGATTCAATTACTTGATTTTACAGGAAGGGGGACAGAGATTCAATTACTTGATTCCTGATTTCTTAACATAGAAATATGGACTTTGTAACCATGGACCACAGAAAGGCAAAAAACCCTTCAAAGCCGCATTGCAACAATTTGGTGGCAACATCAGATTTATACGGCTGTAAGAAATAAGCACTTTCCCCTCCTGGCCTCCTCAGCAGAACCTGCTCCAGCATTAAAGTAGTGCAGTAATATCTGAGCACAGAGTCCTGCAGCCCACCCACAAAATTACAGGGCGAGAGGCGGTGAGCGGGCAGTGGAGCAGCTGCCTGACTAAATGCCCCTAAGTGCTTTTCTAATGTAGAGCTGCATGGGGAGTTACCGAGTCCCTTTGCAGGCCTGGTAATTACAAGTCGGGAGGGACCAGGAGGTGCACGCTCACTCCCCCGACATCTCCGGCCCCAGAAATTGCTGCTGCGCTCCTTCCAAACACTGACATGAAAACAGACAAAAGACCGGGCCGACGGTGTCCAAGCCATTTCCATCAAGACTCGGAGTAACCACAAGCCTCGCCACCGCTGAAAGCTTTGCAAATTACAGTGACTTATCTCCAAGTGCTGGCCTGCAAGATGCAGAGCTAAACCCCGAAGTGCCCTTGGGATTAAACATGCCTGAACCAATCAACGGCAACAGGAGCAGCAAATCCTGCGGGGAGCTCAGTAGGAAGTTTGCTGGGATGCAGCGAGCTGGAGCTGCCCTCTCTCCCCTTAGCTGGTGCAGGTAATGATTCTGACATGTAAATAAAAGCACTGCTCAGACAAGATCATCTGATATTTTTGGGGTCTGTTCATCCAAAACAACTCACATCCGCTTGGTTTCTTGCTGATTCCTGCAGTTGAAGAAACTGGAAAGAAAAGAAGCATCATTAAGCTACTGCTTACTTGGGGGAATGCCCCATCCCTGGAAGTGTTCAAGGCTGGGATGGATGGGGCTTTGAGTAATCTGGTCTAGTGGAAGGTGCCCCATGGAAGGGGAGTTGGAACTAGATGATCTTAAAGGTCCCTTCCAACCCAAACCATTCTATGATTCTATGATTTTGACCCTGGGGAACCCTATTCCCAGCCTTGTCGTGCCCAGACGAGCCCCCATCCTGTTTTGCCGCCGGATCGGCCCTGCACTTGCCAGCAGGCTGCATGACATCTCCCCAGTGAAGCAAAGACCAGCCCTGTCACTGCAGCACAGAGGAAGGCGAGGAAGGTGGCCTGTCCCTGCCCTGCCTGGCTCCCACCCACCACCACTGCTACCCACCTCATACAGCTTCAAAGCCTGGCATTTAGCATATTGCTCTGCTCTAACCACCCAAGCTATTAAATGGGGACATTTTAAGACTTTTAAAAACCATGTCAAGACCCTTGGCTGGAAGGCAGATGAGAAGCTCCTCGTGGCTTTGGTAAGCTTTTATCCTTTAAGTAGTTTGCATTGTATTTCACTCCAAAGAGGTGCTCGGTTCCCATATCTGGAACCTTTTCGACTCACAAAGCACATGAGAAATAGAAACAAACCTCACAGAGGGGTCAGAGGGATTCCATCTCAATGGGAGGGAGAGAACCAGAATTTCTGGCTGAAAAAATCCTGCTTGGAGGAAGAACACGTTTGCACATGATTGTGTCATCAGGCGCCGATGCCAACTGCTAATGCCTAATGACTCCGTGTCACAAGCAATGAAGGCTGGAGCCCAACATCATGGCAACAGGAGGAGGGAACGTGCTGGTGCATTGCTGCCAGGATATGGGCTCAGGCAGGGGCAGAGCACTTACATTATTTATGACCACGTACATGGGACACTGAATCAAGGCTGCTCGAGTGTTTGATCAGCCCAGGGCTGTCAGTGTGGCTCACAGCTGGAGACACCAGATAACAGGAGAAAATTAAACCCCTTTTCCTCCCTCCCCTCACCTCTCTAGTGGGCCTCTCTCAGAAAAGAGAAAGGAGGGAGGAAAGAAAGCCCAATAAATTAGGTCCACTGCTGTAAAACCTCTAGCCCTGCGCGTCCTCCTGCCATCGCTGGGGATGTCAGGCAGAGCCTGGGGCATGCAGAAATGAAGGTTTGGGGATGCAGCCCCTGGCGCAGGAAGGGAAAGAGCCCAGGGAGCAAGGCAGCTGTGCTTTCCAACTAGGGAGGAGCAAGCACAGCCCAGCTCAACTCCAACTTTTGCCCTGACATTCCCAGCCAAGCCCTACACAGAGCCAAAACAAGGCAGCACCGCGAGAGCAGAGCCAACACCGG
Organism: Anarhynchus alexandrinus; assembly: GCA_008711295.1. Lineage (NCBI taxonomy): Eukaryota > Metazoa > Chordata > Aves > Charadriiformes > Charadriidae > Anarhynchus > Anarhynchus alexandrinus. The sequence continues at coordinate 1,359,210 of VUYV01000131.1, forward strand.
GAGCAGGCAGCTGTGCTCTCACGGCTGCTGCCCAGGTAGAGATGCGGGACCACCCCATGCACAGCTCTGGCTGTCCTTGCATGGTGGTTTGCAGACCCTGACCAAGGTGGGGCTGAGGTCCCTTGGGCATCCCTTCCCCGCTACAGAGTGGCTGTGCTTCCACGGGCTGCTCCCCATTGAACAAAATCCCTTTCTCTGCTTTTCCCACACACTGGCGACTCACCCACCTCCCAAATACATCAGTGTGGGACTGAGCCCATGCTGCAAAAATCTGATTCCTGTACGCTTCCCTCTCCACAGAGGCACTGAAACGGGCTGCATCTGATTTCTTCCCTTCCTTTCCAGTCCTTTCACCCTCCTTTCCCTATCTTCGAGGAACAGATGCACCCATTCATAACCATGCAAAAGAAAGTGCGTATTTGCCTTTCCGACTGCACTGCAGCTGGTAAAGCACAGGAGGGAAAATTATGTTTTGTATGAATACACAAATTATCTGCACTGATCTTATTACACTTGAATAGCAAACCGACAGAAAAAGAAAACATGAAAGAGAAAGGCATTGTTTGGGCTGCGCCAATGTAGCATCATTATTGTTTATCCTCTCCAGCCACTCCATCATCCTAATCCCACCGTCTCCCACAGTGACAGGTCAGTAAGAGTGATCTGCTAAATGGCATGATACACAGGCTGCCAGAATGAACACAGGCAGGATGCAAACCCAGCAAGGCAACGCCTGGGAGACGGCAGCACCTCTGGATGTCTCACCTCCAATTCCCAGGCAGGTCCAGGCCAAGCATCCAATAACTCACAAACATTATCAGTGTTAAAAAGATCCATGTTATAGTAGTACCAATTAGCGTCAGAGCGCTGGAATACACAGGGGTGATATATAAACAAAGGCTCAGTAACTCCCTAACCCAAATCCTTGCAGATATTCTTACTCATCACACAAATAAATCTCCAAAGCCCATAGCAGACCTGTCCAAGAAGGGACACAAGGCAGAAGGCTCCTCTGTGCCCCGAGGATCATCCCTTACATAGGACCAACACATATGGCTCTGCAGGCTCAGCACCACGCACTGGTGGTCCTGGCTCACTGAGGCAGCACTGGAAGCAGTGCAGAAAAGTGTGAGCAGCTCACAGCAACCCAACATGAGGCAGCCCTCGCGTTCAGCCCCTTGGAGGGGAGCTGGGTTTGTATCCCAGCCATGTGGCCGAGTCCTCTGCAGGGAACGGAGCTTGTCCTCCCTCCCCAGACTTCCTCCAACACAGCAGGAAAGAGAGCCCTTCTAAAATTTCCATCTGGCGAGTGACCTCTGTGCTCTGGGAGGACAGGAACCAAACCCCATGATTAAATACATGAACTGCACCACACAATACTTTGTTGAAATAGCTTTGCAATCCCTTAGGCCTTAGATGCAAAGACGTCCACGACCGCAGAGGGCTCAGGCAGGACGGTGCAGGCAGCTCCTCCCTGGTGCAGTGGCATCTGATTAGCCTAGGTGACAGCAGCTAATTCCTCATGCTACAGACAACACAACAACTCCGACAAGTACAGGAAAACAATCACAAGGTGGAAATTCAAACAGAACACAAGTCACCTGCTATCAAAACAGGGAAAATTTGGCAAGTTTCCTACTTAGCACTTACTACATCAAGGCTGCTCGATGATGCTAATTAAACAGGTACCTCCCAGACATAGCCAGAAAGATTTATATCCCTAATTTGTGCTTCTCAGTTTATTTTTCTGTCCTCCAAGGCACCATTTTAATGGCCATGGTGTGATTACTTGGAGGAGTTTAATTTTGCATGAGTGTCATTTGAAGATGAAGGTCTGTCCTGTCAGTGGCGTGATGATTGCCCAGATCCTGCCCCCTGCTCTCCCACAGCGGGGCTCAGCTGTTCACAGAGATTTTCTTAGTCTCTTGAGCTTGGCTTCACCACAGAAAAATAAATAACGCTGGGCTCAGACACTCTCAGTGATCTGGCTGCTGTCCCCATTCAGGGGTGGAGGATGTATCAGTTCAGTCTGGGGATTCTTTTGGGGGTGAATGAGCCTCAGAAATATCCAGCCCAGAGACAGCGCTGAGCTGGGGGACGCTGTGCAGGGTTGTCACTACAAAGCAGCGCAGCCTTGCAAAGCGAGGACCAGCCTTGGAGACGTGAAGTCTCCACCCAGCCCCAAAATCCGAGCCCAGAAGGCAGCTGCTCCAGGGCAGCTCCCACACGTGAGGGGTTGCTCTGACAGGATAGGACAGCCGGAGCAGAGATGTATAATTGCTAATAAATAAAAGCATCCACAGTCCTGTGATAATTAGTCAGATCTACCTCTGAAAGCAGAAGTCAGTCACACTCAGGAGGGGGAAGGTGTCTCTGCCAGCACCCCTTGCCCAGATGGCCCCAATAAGGTCCTGATTAGCAGCAAGTTTCCAGCCACAGATAATAACTGCTTACAGTGATTAGGCTGGTAGGAGAGCTGATGAGAAAGGGAGGTGGTGATGCCTGTTTGCTGCATTTGGTCAACTACAGAGTAACAGGGAAGCACCTGGGAAGGAAGTGGCATATAGTTGAGGGCTGAGAGAGGGCTCAGAGCGTAACAGTTGCTGTTAAACTGACACAGTCCACAACAAAAATACTTTAAAACCACAATCCATCCTTCCTGGCAAAATATGAATACATCATGCAGAGCCACTCATTCCAGAGAGGGAAAACAAGAGCAATAATCCCTCCAAGATTTTACAAACAGCTTCCAGTGCCAGACAGAAATCAGTGGAAGGAAAAAGAAACACAACAGATGCCTTCAAACAAACCCACAGAACCTCTGCAAAGCGTGGAGGTGAATGTGTACAGCCCTCCACATCGAGGGGATTTGAATTCATCCCTCAAAGGTGCAGCTCCCAGGCACCGGCCAGAGCAGCATCCTCGGGTGCTGCACAGACATCTGCAGGACTGTTCGGCAGCAGGGCACAGGCCAGCAGCAGTGGGCTATACCAGCCATGGGGCTGGCCTGGCTCCCTTTGTGTTTTGCTATGAAGATAATGAGAGGAAATACTTCTGGAAGGAGAGAGGCGCAGGGCAGGGATGTACAAGGACGTGTGAGGCTGCCTGTGTGGCTGCCACACATCACTGGCAGGCAGCATGCATCGTGTTCCCATCTCTGCACTGCCATGGAGCTACGTGGCAAGATCCTCATCTCGTGCCTCTCAAGCATAGCTGGCATTTCTAGCACTACCTGAATTTACTGCTAATAAGAGGCAATGGTCAGGAAGGAATTTGAACGAGCAGCTCAAGATAAAAGTTTTCCACAAGATGCTTACCTCTCACCTGCCACCTTGTGCCTGCTGAAAGTCTCATTATTTCATTGCAGCATCAGCCCTTCAAAAAAACTTCCCTGAACTCTCCTTGAATCACACACACCTGAGGAAACAAGGCATTATGATTGGAAGAGCAGAGAGGAACAAAGCGACGGGAGCGGTGGCAGGAAGAAATGGGAGAGGTAGGCTGGTGAGACATTGCTGCCACCAGCCCTCTCCCCTGGAAGGAAACATCTTCTGGGGAGGATGGGGAGGAGGAAAGAAGAGCAACTGCTGCTAAGTTTTATTTTACAAATGAACTTTAGCTATCTGCAGAGATTATCTGCCATTTTGTGTCACTGTCCAAGCACTCCAGCTGATAGTCCAGGGCCTTCCCTGTCCGATTCAGTAATGGCCAGAAACACATTGTCTGAACGCCAGCTGGTAGCCCATTTGCTTCAGCTACATTGAACTAATATGCATGGTTCCCACCAGGAAAGCATCCGCTTTCCCCTCAAACTATAACTGTAAAAAGCAAACATGGAAACTTGGCAATTCATGGCCAGTGTTTCTGATTCAGAGATCCCGCAGTTGACTTTCCCATAAATTGGTTGTTGTCATGGCAAGCGGAGGGGGGAAGGAACAACGTAAGAGGTGGTTAGTCCTTGACACGCTCCATCCTTGGACTAATGGCAGCTCCCCAGCAAAACAATCCCAACAGCAATTATCAAGGCGCTTTTAAAATGGGAAAAGCAAAAACAGATTAAAAAGCCATTTGAAACCTTGAAGCTGAATGCCGCGTGGAAAGGAACACAGAGCAGCCAGGGCTGCACACGCTTGGCGAACAATGCGGAGATGCTTCTCTGTAGGCAAAGCTAAATGGACCCCAATTGTCAAACCAGAGCAAGTGACAAACCTTTGGAGGACGAGGAGACAGCACTTGACGGAATGACAACCGGTACGCTTTATGCTTAGTGGTTACAACATGGAAAACCTTCCACAGAGGGGCTGAGGAGCAGACCTGTGCCCCCCTGCCATCACCAGCACGAGGTACCAAAGAGTGACAAGACAAAAGACGAGTTTCAAGTGCAGAATTCAATTATGCTCCAGCAGTGTGAATCACCATGCCACTGGGCTGGATTATTTTCTTTCCTCGCTGGACCCAGCCCAACAATTTGGAGAGTATCTGCAACCTGGGAATGGAAAAAAATTTTTTACTGTTTCAAGAATGGCAAGCGTTTGTTACTGAGCCAAAGCTTTATTGTTTCCAGTAGTAAAACACTACATAAAAGTTGTAAGGGACGGAGACGAGAACAACAAAATAATAAAAGAAACACAAACGACCACAGCAGACTGAGCACTATTCACTGAGCCTTTCTTGCCCACTTTAAGCCAACGAGAAAGGCAGTCAACTAGTACAGGTTTCAGGTAACATTCCAACCAAAGCTACAAAACACAACCAAGAGAGATGCAACAAAGAGAAAAGTGGTCTTTAATAGAAAATATGTGCACAGAGCTGTGGATGCTCCTCTGTCACATTCATATGTGGGTGATCACATTCTCCTGGGCTAGATCCTTCCCCCGATCCAAGAGGAGTCTTTCCATAGATGACTGAACGCTTCTGGTTCAAACTCAGGTGGAATTACTCCATGGAGGTAAAATATAGAGGTAAGAAAGAAAGGTTTCCAGTCTCACTGGTACAAGAGCAGTCCCAAATTTATCTCTGAGTGTGTTTTATAAAATCTAGTCTCAGTTAAAAGTCAAACTCACGCCTCAAAGCAGCAGTCAGCCAGTAAGGATTACCAGGTTTCTGTGCAGACCTGGCAACCCACAGTGTGGTAAACGGCCCTAAGAAGCGAGGGTCGGGGTGAAACCACGTCTGACCTGCCTGCGCTGCCCCGGAATGAAGCACAAGAAACACAAGAAGAGTTAGAAATGACGTGCTCAATTTTAAAAACTCTTTCCAACTCAGTGTAGAGCTTTTGATGAGAAAGTAACAGGTTTAAAGAAAATGGAGTCAATTTTTACATGTCTTTTTCCTTCTCCTTCTTCTATAGAATTAACTTAGGCTGACAGGCCAGGCTGTCTGAGGCATGGCGGTAATGACAGCGCGAGCAAGACAGCCTCAGTAGGACTGTCAAAAGCTCCAAGGCAAAACAGGACTTTTTTTAGTGGCAAAACACTTCTGCAATTGAAGACCCTACAGGTCTCAAAAGAAACAGTATGACTCCAGCTCTGAAATCATACCAGCATTTCAGCAAAAGCTGACTTTTGGATTTACTTTTTCAGAAACGGCTAACAATTTTGGCATTACCCCTTTCAGAGATGCAGGTGGTCAAGTCTCAATGGCCAGGTTTAAACAACACAGACCATGACATAAAGCATCCCTCAGTGGAGAACAACATCATCCCTTTCTCTCTTCAACACCGATACTGTGAAGCCCATGTTCAGTGGTTTCACTTTATGCCATTTCAAAGAGCCCATGTCATCCAAAGGTTTTGTTTTCATTTTTAAAAGGGCAGAAACAGATCATGGAGGAAGAGCTGGAAGGATTTTCCCAGCAACTTGCCATAGCGTATTAGATGGAAAAGCAGTAAGGGAACGGTCCTCTGTTGGACCATGTTCATTTAGAAAGAAAGTCAAGGATTGATTTCCGATCTCCTGTTAGAGTGTTCCAGCACCCAATCTCATTTATCTTCATACTGCAGCCATTTGTAAGACCATATACTACATGCACACAAAGCGCCCAGCAGCAAAGGAGAACAGAATGAAAGAGTAATAACCAAGGGAAAAGACTGACATTAACAGGCAGAAATTGCCTTTAAATCCATTATTTCAGAGGGAACTTTTTGGAATACTTCAGCAATACTGTTTCTTCACCAAAAGACAGATCAGATCCAAAGCATTTAATAAAAATCCACAAATTTGCCTACTGTAGGTTTTGTTCAGGCCCTCAAAGATCTAATTGCTCTAGAGATGTCAGATAATTTGATTTTTCTTATCTCTCGGGCCTTGGAGGGAAGTTGTCCATCCTGGAGAATAAGCGGGAGTGGGGCACGCAGCTTTTTACAGCCTGACTCATGATGACACCATCACAGTCAGCCACATGCCTTGGAAGAAAAAGGTAAAACAAAGGCCCCTGCTCATGGAAGAGCTGACAAGGTGTGCATGTGGGAGGAGAACCTGCAGAGCTGAACAAGATAAAGTAGTATGAAAGCTTTTATCCGATTTGGATATGCAAAGGGAGCCAGCTGGGCTGTGGGGAAGTGGACATTCTCCCACCAGGAGTTGCAGCACACACACACTGCCCATGACCCCACTGCCAAAGCATCACCCTCACCACAGGACAGTACACAGCCAGGAGGACTGAAAAATTCATAACAAACTTCTTTGAGTGTTTTTTAACTAATTAAAGTGTCTCCCAGAGCAAACAGCCCTATGGCAGAGCGAGACTTCAGTGAAAGTGAACGGGAGCACAACTTCACCAGCTGATTCAGGATGCCCCCACCAAACTCATACCAACTCAAACCAGAACAACGATGACAAATACAAGGGGTGACACCCTGGGCCCATGGGAGTCAAGTGCAAATGGGAGCCCCGGTCTCACCCTCGGGGTTCACAGAGGGAAATCCACCCCTGGGCTGCAGTAGAAAGGCTGCAGTCTCCTCACACCCCATTTCAGGGACACAGGAGTGAACTTCCCTTTCTCCTGAAGACTGCAAAGACAGGAGCTGAACCCAGGGCTGGGCTTGGCAGGCCAGGAACAACTGCAGGCAGCACACATTTCTTCAACTCCAGCGAGCACTTTGTATGCCCTGTCCAACAAACACAGTTCTGGACGCCATGGCAGAGCCTTACAGCATGGCACCCCTCTCTGAGCAGCACCCCAAAGTGCGTGTCAGTCAGCAGAAGGGGAAACCAGACCAAACCATAAACCAGGTCAGTGAGGCAGGGAGGATAGGCAGGTGGTTTCCCAGGTGCCATTGTGTTACTAATGCCTGTCCAAGAGCTGGCATCATAAAGTCACCACTGGCAGCAGTTGTTGTCTGGAGTGAGGTCTACAGGAGTGGGCAAGGGGCGAGCGCTGGATCCAGGCAAAGCAGCTCTATCATCACCTCCATCAGCATCGTGTTCTCGTGTGGACGCATCGTTTGCCTTCAAAATATATAAAGACAAAAGTTTTGTTTGGAAAGAAGTGGAGAGACTAGACAAAGCTATTTTACATTGCTTTTACATGCTCAGTGCCATTTTAAGAGCTTCCTAAAAATAATAATGAAGAGAACGTCTGCGCATCATTACCCCACACTCTGTCAGCAGTCAGGGCCCATTAAACTTTATTAAAGAAAGAAAAGACAGGAGAAAGAAACACAGAAAGAAGGAGAAAGAAAGAGTTGTACTGCTAGAACTGGTCCTCTGGTACATGCTTCCCACAAACGGCAAAGCCAGAAAAAAGCCAAGCCTCAGCTCTCAGAGGTTTCCAAACCAGGTGACAGCATCCACATGCCACAGAGCAGGTCCTCCACATGACCCTCCTGCCCTCCGTGTGCCTGGGCTGTGGACAGGAGCCACAGCAGAACATAGCCCTTGCTCATGGCTGGGGACGGACACAGGACAACAATGCTCTGCTGCAGAAGGCACTATGGCTCATGTTGACTAAACAAACCTCAGCTAATCACTTCAGCAGCTCCCGGGGAAACTCAGGGTCTGCTGGGACACACTGATTCCAGCGCATGGGGTGAAACACGGGGCTGGAAATGCGGAGAACTCTAAGGCAGTGGCGGGTCAACACTAACTTCTTTCCCCTTCTCTGAATTGAAGGGTGCACAAATTATGTTGACTCCTGGAGAAAGGACAGGGGATGTTTCTAGTCACTGTTGTTCAAGGCACAGGGAGTCCTGCAAATTCTTCCCACCAGCTATTGACCAACATCCCAGTTGAAAGATAGCCTCCCAAGCCGTAAAACCTCTCGATGTGTTTACAAAGACTCCAAAATCCAGACTTTTAACTTCTATATTACTGACTTCCCATGTTCTTTCCTTTATGCTTTGTTTTGAAAGATTACATCAACTATTGCCCTCAGTGCTTTGTGCAAAACGCTGAATAGAAAGTTGGAAGTGCGAGGAATAAACGTATTGCAAAGGGCAGAAAATAAGTCTAAGGACGTGAGGGCAGGAGGCCAGACAGGCCGTTTGATCAAAGACCAAAGCACAGACCTCTGCAATGTGAAAGGAGGCACAAAAATAGGAGTTTCATCTTCAGCAGCAGACTTGTTTCCAGATATATTGAGTGAAAGAGGGAAGAGAATGAGTCTTTGTCATGCCTCTATTTTCAAGGAAAAAGTCTTCAATTTAAAACTCCATAAAGAATTACAGAAATAGTGAAAGTAATTTATTCTTTAGGTACTCGAGCCTTTATTCACTTAACTTCAAGGCAGACTCAAAAGAGCTGCAAATGTTTTAGTTCTACCACTTGAGGACGAAAATATTTTAATTCCTTAAAACATGGAAGCGGGCATATACTTCTTCTGAAGTTCGTATTTACAAATGCAAACCTTGAATCATTTCGTAATGCTGTCACTACCCAAAGACATGTTTTATTTATGAATACAGCAGGACCGTTCGGTGCTCTGCACAGCCAATACAAGGAGGCAGAGATGGCTCAAAACTTCTCAGCCATGAAGGCATAATTCACTTTGTGGAAGAGGGACAACTCAACCTCCTTGGAAGCAGGAAAACTCAATCCCGTGGCAGTGGCAGGAAGCTTTGAGCAAAGGGTGGCAAACAGCAGTGCCCAAAGATTGATGAGACGGCTGGTGCAAGAGGCAGAGGCTTGGAGCAGAGGCTGGCTGTGGGTGAGGGTCTCTCCTCCACATCTGACCCCCTCTTTCCTTCTTATCCTGTGCCCTCAGTGCAGGCAGAGGCCAAAGGCAGAGGTAGGAAGAGCAGAGGTTATGAGCACGGCTCCCTCGTGTGGTTGCCCACCTATTCTGCCCTGCTGCAACACCAGTTTTGCTACACGGTTTTGCTGTAGCTCACACAGACAAGGGAACGAGTAGTTGGAAAACATTTAAGCAACTTTCTCACCAAGCACAGGAAAACAAAAGTCACCTCCCCAAAGACTGCCATGAAGAAAGTCATTAAAGAAATTACTATCCCATTTAGAGCCTAATTACTGTTAGGACAACTTTTTTTTTCCTACACAGAATGGAGTAGTTAGACCCACTGAAGCAAAATGTTACCTCCTCATCATCCCTGAGGGAGCAAAAGAGACATCTGAGAAACAGAAGGGAAGAAAAAAAAAAAAAGATGTTAATGCTTTAACTTCAAAGATGGCCTGAGAATTTCCTGCCATGAAAATAATGCAGAATGGCTCTGCTTGTCTCATGTATTAACAGCTTGAATATTTATGAGCAAAAGTTGATGTCTACCCCAGCTGGGGAGGCACTGAGCCACAGAGAGAGCGACACCACCTCATTTCTAAATCCAGTCAATTCCTGAAAGACAGGGCATAAATCTCCCCAAATTAGGAGAGCTGGAAGCAGCATTTCCTGCCCATCTCTCTCAGCTCCAGGTCCTTTTCTCAGCTCTGCTCAGCCTCTCCCAGCATGACAGCTACAAAGCAAGCAGCCAAAGGGAGGTATCCAGAAGCTGCAGCTTCAGCACCCTGGGAGAAGGGCTCAGGTTGGACCTGCGGACCTCTGGAGGTCCTTCCAGCTGGTCTCACCCTGTGACTGCAAGCCACAATGTTTCTTATACCCCACCAGGCGCTGCCATCATTGCCTCAGCTCCCAGACTCAGCACCACCACTGTTTAACGTGGCTCTGTTTAACCGCCAGCTGCTGTACTGCTCTTTAAGTATTAATGATTTAAACAACACACTGGCAAACAAGCAGAGACGGGGAGACTGTGATTTGCACTCAGAAGTATGCTACTCATTCATTAGCTTATCTTGTGGCTGTTTCTCAAACCTCCTCTTTTAAGCACAAATTAGAGCCTTCTCCAGCCCCACCGCCCGTGCCAAGCTCACTCACCATGCCCTGCCAGCAAGCTGTTCAGGTGACCCGCAGAATGCCAAACACGATTGACCCATTCCTCAGACAAGGTGCTCAGAAGACACCGAGGACCCCATTAACTGGGATCCACCAAAACAGAACTTGCTACCAAACTGAGGAGAAATGCCTCTTGCTCTTAATTTACCCCCTGCAGCAGCCAGGTCCAAGCTCAAAGATGTTATCTCTGTTAAAAGCTCTCCACAGGCTAATGAAAACCACTGTAAGATATTGATGATTTCTTTGTTTAATTCTGTTTAATATTCCCTTTCTTTAATAAATATGTCATGATTAAGGATTTTGCTCTTTTTTAACTGAGGCACCTCTTAATATATCAGCTGTACAGCCAGAATAAGGTGAGTCACCTCCCTAGATGGGGGCAAGTAAGGGGAAAAAAAAAGATTGGGCTTCTTTCCTGTGTGAAAATTTTGTTCTCTTTCGGATAAAACATACTCCAGGAAAACCAGCGCATGACCTTCCTCTTAACAGCTATCATGTCAGAGTGGGCACCTCCAGGAACTGAAGCTTCAGAAGAAGAAGAAACACCAGGACCTCAAAAAATGATGCTTTTGAAAAGGTTTGAAAGCAGGTGGTAAAAAAAAAAAAAAAAATTGGCAGCCTCTCGACTCACCACTCTCTTCCGCAACTTTGGCTCATGGGCTGAGGTTGCCTAAATCCCAATGCAGCTCTGACAATGAGTCATTTTATGACAAACCCCAGGCTTCATTATCTGCCTCACCAAACCCCAGCCGGAGCTGGAGCAACACACTGGAAACCTGCAAACTTCTTAATAGCTCCTTGTTTTCCCTTGGCCAGACGACCATGCTGTTGTCTTGGCCTTCAGGCTTAAAGAGCTAAGGACTATGAGAGCAGCTGCATTTGCAGTACCACCCTGTAAACCCCTGTCCTGGCTGTGGCCTGGGATTTAAGAATGCTAAAGTGTTCTGCAAAGTTGCACTTCAGAGCGGAATTAGAGCAGAGGTGAGAAAAAGAAGCGAAAAGAAAGTCACTGGTAGAACAACACCTGAGGTGCTAATATGAGCAAAAATTGCTCCCAACACAGTGTTACAAAGTTGCAGAGCCTTTCAGGAAAGCTACAGCAAAATCTCCCTTTAATGTCCCTATTCTGCAGCTGAGGATCAGCAGTTTAAATGAGAAAGGATCTTTGCCCCTTGCTCTGCTTTTGGGTCAGAGCGGAGCACAGTGACTGTCCCACAGGCAGGGAGATGCAGCAAAGAGTTTTCCCGGTCTTGACACGCAGCATCCATCACCTCCACCACTCTCCAAAGAGATGAACAGCAAGAGCAGCCTCTGCTTTTTTACAAACAGTGGCATCCAGAGGTACCCATTACGGAAAGCCCCAGACAGACGAAGCTCTGATCTAAAGATGGGGAGAGGCACCACCACATGCCCCAAGGCTCCCAGCATTTGCACACCCCAGACCTCCAGCATCCCAGAGCATGTGAACCCCTCTGCAGAGCAGGACACTTCATAGGGGACTACAGTGCTGGTTTTGCTCTTCTCTTTATTTTCTGCTCTTGCCAGGCTGCTGGCAAAGCACGGGGGCACTCAGTATTGCAGCCTCCTGGATGCCTGATCTGCTCAAACCGCCTGCTACAGAGCTGCACAGAACATGAGGCCACGCAAGTTGCATCACTGCATAATACTGATTACTAAATTCATATGTAATGGATCGTGACTGCCAATAGTTCACTGCACAGATCACATTGCAGCAGCATCTCTCCAGCTGGGCACGTTGTGCTCTTGGAGTAAACGAACGCTGACCACACTTACCCCTGCTGCTCACTCGCTGCATGGAGGCAAGACTGCATCCCAAACACATCGGAGGGAAAACAAACTCACTTTCCCTCTCTCCTCCCCACCTTGAAGTGCTGAAGATGACCCACAGTGTGGGACAGAGCACGCAGCTGTGGCGAACACCACACAGGCACATCATGTGCCCCCCACAACATGCTCAGGTTCCAGCTTGACCTCCTCGCAGAGACCTTTGGTAAAGTCTTGAACTCTGCCACACCAGCCCTCGTGTTGCAGAAAGGAGTGTGAGATCTCCTGCTGGCACAGGACAGGCTCGAAGACAGGCCAGGCGCTCTGTAGCCCGTCCTGCCACCTCCTGCGGCCACAGAGCCATAGCTGTAGTGCCATCTAACTCCCTGCGAGCCTGTAGCAGTTCCCTGGCCCAGGAGGATGCTTGGCTGGTGGCTGGTTCCCTGATGTGACACAACATGGAGAACGCTGCTTGCTTACCACCCTCCACCAGTTCCCAAGCCCGTGCCTGTCCACTGCAAACACCACCACCTTCATCCCCCTCTCCCGGCACACACGAGCAGAAAAACTCGCTGCAGTCTCTCTGCCTTCCTCCCCCAGCTCTAGGGGATATGGAACCCTCCTACCAAGGCGCTCACTGCTGCAAGCACCAGGTCTGAACAAAGCAGCCCCTTCTGCAGGAAGACTGGGAAACAAATGACCCCAGACATAATAAAGATCTTTACAGATATTCTCTAGTCAGCCAACCTGGCTTAACCTTTTCCTTAGCAGGATCCTCTCTACATCTTGGGGACTACTTTAACTGGGCTCATGAGATTGCTATAGTTTTCATTTTTTAAATATATGTCCATACTGCCTGTCATTTTTATCTCTCCCTCACTTAGCAAGGAGAGATCCCACTGGAAAGCGTTGACCCCTTGTGCCAAGCTTTGCATACAAGCTTTTTGGCAGGAAAAAGTCATTTTCTGCCTGTGAGCTATTGTTTGCACTGTCATAGCCTTGCAGCAGTCAGTTCGAACAGCTGGCAGGAAAGCTCCAAAGTGCTAAGCGCTGTACAAACACACTGCCCAGGTGTGCATCCATCCAGACTTCAGCACGGCCATGCAGCACCAGCAGAAAAAGCACCCAAGGGGTCAGACCCACTATCCACCACCACCCGCTTCAATCCCGCAGAACAAGCTGCTGCTCCACTCTGGCAGGCTGCAGAGCCAACACACAACGGGAATCAGCTGTCTCTAATGCCACAGCCAACAGGGGCTTAAAATAAACCCCGTCTGGGGCAGCACTATAATCCCAACAGAGGACGGACAGAGCAGAAGTATCACTCATCTGATTTGCTTTGCAAAAACTAAAATTAAAGAAAACTGAAAATGTCTGAAACTTGGGGAGGGAGGGAAGAGCAGAGAAACAATTTTATGCCGGCTATTTCTAGCGGGAAGCGTGGGGAGGGGGACTATGACTCTATATTGCACTAAAGGATAAACCTGCTCTCTCTAATCCAATTTACGCCTCAGCATGCACAGCACAAAACAGGCTCAGGAACAAAAGGAGTGGCAGTTCACAGGGCGGCGGGAGCGCTACGGAGGGTGCGGCGCTAAACGATAACTTAAGGGGTTATTGAATAGATTAGCGGGAACCGTAGAGAGAACACATTTGCATCTCTTTCAGCTGCTCCAGATCAGATGTGATAGCAGCCTCTGCTCACAGTCACTTAATTGTTCCAAGGTTGTTGAGGGGGAAAAAGTGTCTTTTTTTTTTTTTTTCTTTTTATAATGCAGAGTTCTGGGAAGAGCCATGCTTGGCTTTAAGAGCCATCTAACATTAGGAAAATTTTTATTCAGTTTCATAAAGCTGCTGGACTTCTGCTTTGCTTCAGTAAAAACTCAATCTGTTCTGCTGCCTCTGCAGGGCAGGTAGGAGCTCTGGGCCTTTGCATGGGGACAGACCCAGGCTACGGCTGCTCTTGGAGGTGGGTGTAGGCAGCTCCCACCCTAGACGATTACTCATGTTGCAGAATAGATTCTGCACGTGGGGAAGAGGGAAGAAGTGAGTTGTAATGCTGTGACAGCATCTGCCATGAGAAAAGCAGCAGGGAAAGGTGATCCCAGGCCGCAGCTTTGCCAGGTGCGCCTCTGAGAAAGCTGTGCTTCGAGGGAAGTCAGCCCCAAAGGCACGGATCTGCCCAGAGAAGAGGTTCAGCTTACCAGGCACTCTGCTGCCACCATCACTGTCACGTCCGTCCGCTGGCTGGTCGCTCTGGCAGCTCTCTGTGGCGCTGAGGGCAGCCCCCTGCTCACTGCCCAGGCTGCTGTGGCTCCCTGAGAGGGCAGGGGAGTGGTTGCTCCCCAGTGCCCTGCCCATGGCCTGGCTGGGTTCCCCGATGGGTGCTGCAGGGACACAACAGAGAGATGCTGCTGTGGAACGAAGCATGTGCAGATGCTGGGCCAGGTCCTGAGAGAGCAGCAACCCCCCCACTCCCAGCCAGGCACCCTCATGAGCAGGGTCAAAACCCAGTTCCCATGTTCCGCTCCTAAAATGGCACCGGCAATTTCAGTAATATAAAGTCAGGAGTAAGGAGCTGGCCAGAGACGTGCGGCCAGGAGCAGCTCCCAACTGCAAGGGCAGACCTTTGAATCATAGAATGGTTTAGGTTGGAAGGGAACTTGAAGACCATCTAGTTCCAACCCCCCTGCCATAGGCAGGGACACCTCCCACCAGCCCAGGTTGCTCAAAGCTCCGTCCAACCTGGCCTTGAACACCTCCAGGGATGGGGCAGCCACAGCTTCTCTGGGCAACCTAGGCAAGTGCCTTACCACCCTCAGAGTGAAAAATTTCTTCCTAATATCTAATCTAAGTCTACCCTCTTCCAGTTCAAAGCCATTCCCCCTTGTCCTATCACTACATGCCCTTGTAAAAAGTCCCTCCCCAGCTTCCCTGTAGCCCCTTTAGGGACTGGAAGGGGCTCTAAGGTCTCCCCAGAGCCTTCTCTTCTCCAGGCTGAACACCCCCAACTCTCTCAGCCTGAGCCAGACCTTGAAAGGCTGCAAGCAACAGAGCAACTCACCACCAGTTTGACCCACTCATACTATTCCAGTGGTAGAGAAAGGACCAAATCCCCACCTGGCACAGCTAAAGCCAGTGGGGTGCACCTGCATAGGGCAGGCAAGCAGCTGAGCCAAAACTCACAGTACCAAGAGCCAAACATTCAAGCACTTTACACTTCTCACCCTCCAGCCACAAGGAATAGCAACTCCTCACCCAGTCCTGCTTGGTGCTTTCTGCCTTGTGAACTCTTTGACCCCACAGGTAAAGGCTTGTCATCCAGGCTGGAGGAACTGAACTCCGAGTCGCTTTCACTGTCGCTAGAAACCACTGCAGAAAAGATCGGGGGGAGGAGAGGAGAGAGACAGTTATTCACAATGTTCATAACACTTACCAAAGAGGGTGCCAGATGGATCCAAATAAAACATGAACAAATGCTGACTCGCTGATCACGTTCTCCCTCTCCAAAAGGAGCCCTACCTGCAGTTCCCCCACAGCTGTTCACTCTTCCTCTTATACATGATGCGCTTTTACTTTTTACAGATGATTTATAACTCCACTGCACATACTCCAGTGGTGCCAGCACCTGAAGCAGATGCACACACCACCAGTGCTCCTCTCCTAAACCTGACTGGGACCATGGGGATCACACCGCCACTGGACCACGCTTCGCTGGCCAAAGCTCCCTGCCACAAAGCCAAGAGCCCTGCAGCATGGCTGGTCTGGGAGCTGGGCTCTGATCCCGCTGACACCCTTGCTGGCATGTCAGCAAGCCCTCTCCTCGTGCCATTTGCCATCTCCCACACCGGAGCAAACACACTAAGGGCTGGGCTGGGTACGAGGCTGGTTCCTGCTCAACTGCAGGTGGAGGGGTCCAAGCTCCACCATAAGAGCATCCACATTTGAGTAATGTGGGGAGAGGGCCTGGCTTCCTCCAAGCCAGGTTTCAAGTGCAGCAGGGCCTCTGTGAAGGCTCCAGGATCTATGAGAAAAAGACCAGATAAATACTAAGCACATCAAATATAAAACCCTGCAGTGATTACACAAAGAACTAGCTTTATTAGCTCGTCGTCCATTCAGCAGATACTCATCCCATCAGCACACTGCCCAGAACTAAATTACTCCTATGCCCCCAAGGCTTAAAAGGCAAGGGTCACTCCTCTTCCTCACAGAGACTGTTCCCCCGTTTCAAGGCTGCTTTTTTTCATTCTTCCCTCCCCCTCCTGCCCCCGAATTCTGGCCCTAATCCTGCTACTTTCCACCCTCCGTAGTTTCCACAAGAGCTGAAGGAGTGTCATTTTGCCAGACACAACTTCCCAAATTGGCAGGTTGTTTCCACTTTACCATGCAATTATGCAAGCACCTCTCCTGCTTACACAACTGCAAAAGATAACTTGACTGCCAGCTGCTCTGGGTAAAATGAGAAAGGTGTTTTTCCAGCTCCTGGGGTTTTGTAATGGCCTGATCTCAGAACAGAAGTGATGAGGCTGAGGAGGAAGGTAACAGGAAAATGGCTGTCTTTTGTTTGAGGGATTGCACCTACAGCATTTATCCACCTGACAAAGTCAGATACCAGCTCTCCTGGCAGCTCAGAGGCCATTCCAAATAGTGGGTCACAATTCTTGGTAGAAAGTACAATATTGGCTCATGTGGGATATAGGGTAGGCAACACTGCAACCTACAGCCTCTACTGTGGAAAAAGGAAGTCCAAACTATTATTTTATATTCATCATTATGTAGTTATAAGCCCACATTCACATGAGAAATGAGTTCCCCATTCTGCTACTGAACAAACCACTTGGCGCTGTGCTGCGTGACTCGTAGTGCCCAACCCCATGGTGCTGCCGGGCGCAGGAGGGATGTGGGTGCGGTGGTACCAGGTGACAGCTGTGGGGTAGCAAAGAGAGCTGTCAGTTCATCTCTCTGTATCAGCCCTAAAATTTACTACATGCAGTTCTCAGAGCTACAAACCCTGTAACACTGCCCAGGGCAGGAGGACGGGCATCCCTCCCCTTGCACAGGTGAGCACAAGCTGTCAAACATTTCTGCCAAGGACCTCGGCAGATGCTCCTGTATTCAGGCAGTGATCTGTACTACACAAAGTATTTTATTAAAAAAAAAAAAATTAATACCTAAAATAGCACTTTTCTGGAGTTAACATCTCTGAGGATATTAAAGCTGGCTGCCAGTGTTATTGCAAAGCGTTATTGAAGTTGCCCTGGCGGGCAGCTCCCCATGCATACCGTGCTGCTGAGAAGTGCTGCGCAGGGGGCAGGCTGCCAGGACCCCTCCTCACTGCCCGTGCAGCCTTCCCCCGGGCACCGGCTCCTCCTGCACCCGCAGCCTTCCCCTGCCAGCACCGTCAGAAATGGGACGTCTCACCTGCAGGGAAAGGGGCTGAGCTGAGCCAGGCAGAGCGCGAAGCCCCATTATAAGCAGGGGGGCTGCGCTTCTGGCTAAGAGCCCTCAAAGCAAAGGTTTGGCTTTGGGCTTTGCTGTCTTGAGACAGCTTCACTACTTCCCCAAAGCTCCCTAGGAGGGGTGGGGGACTATATATAAAGCCTGTTAATAACAACCCATACGTACCAGGCTCTTTGCTACAAAATCCAAATCTCAGCCCTGAGAATCATTCTGACCATCCCATTGCCCAATCCCCTCAGGAAATGCACTCCTGTCCCACTTGGTCATCATCCTTTTTTGGCCTCCTGGATTCATAAAATCCATCGCTTTAGAACAGCTCCTTCCTCCATGAATCCTTTAAAAACGCTGGAAGTTAGGATTTATTTGGAGAAGGCCCCAGTGAATCAGTGGAGGTGACTTTAGCTGCCTTCCCTTCTGCCATTCAGCAGTTCAGAGAGCACCAGCACAAGAGGAGGAAAATATTAATGACATGAAGGCATTCACACTGCAGGAACAGCCCTGTCTGCTCTCATTTCCTCTGCTGCCAATAAGAGTGTATTTTACCCATTGCACCAATGATTCCTTTAAGGTATTTTTTCTCCCAAAGCTCCCAGACCTTCTGCTGGCACTTTCCAGAGCCCAGAAGTCGTAAATCTGGTGTTCCAGCAGTTGCTGATATATCAATAAGAGTCGTTGGACAGCTGTACTTTCAGAGAACGTAACAGATTTATCCTCTCCATCTCCAGCTGACTGAAAAAAGCTCATAAAAAATATGCCAAAATAAAACTTGCAAGAAAAGCAGTATTTCCACAGGGAACGGGTCACTCGTGGAGGGCCTGAACCCCCGTGGCTGCTGCCAGAGCCTATGATCCCTCCGACACATGGTTCAACCTCCAAGCCAGAGGTATCAGAGCCTTGTGGCACAGAGAGCCACAGGGAATGGTGGAAAGCTGCAGGGCTGCACTTAACCCCAGCAGCAGAGGATGTGGGGAGGCAGTGCCGAGGCAAAGGGGAAAGGAGCACTTGGCTGGGCTTGAGCTTTAATATTAAATGCGTGCACTTGGCATGGGCACGCCTGCAATGGGAAGAGCCAGCCATGCTCCCTCACACTGCCCATTGCAGGGCAGAGCTCAGTCCCCGCACACACAAAGCTTGGCACTTCTTGCAGCTGCCACAAAATACAGAAAAAGCACAGGGGCACCCTGCAGCAACAGCTCCAAACAGCCGCACGTGCTCAGCGCAACCAAGACGTGCTGGATGAGCAGGCTGAGCATGAGCCCTTGAGCACACCGCTCCCCTGCAGCGCCCGTATCATCAGCCTTTGCAAACACAACCTCTGGGAAGTGGGGAGGCTGACAGCTCCTGGTCACTGCGGGTGGGAGATAAAGATTTTTATTACAAGCCAAGTGTCTCGCTGAGTGCAGCTCCTACGCTAGATCACACCCAGCATTGCCCGCAGTTGCAGGGACATCTCCAAGCAGAAGAAGGGGACCAGGCCCAACTGCTCTCCCTTTCAGAAGCAGCACACGTGCAGTTTCAGTACTGCCCAAAGTTGTAGAGAAGTTGGATGACCCCCTCGGTGGCCTGCCAAGTGCTTGACGTGCCCCAGCACGCTTCTCTCTGCTCCATCACTCGGGGATTTGACCTCAAGCACACAGACACTGGATGAAGCCGCTGCATCCCCCTGCCCAGCCACTGCTCCCGTGCCTCCGACAGCGCCGAGCCCAGCACGTCGCATTGCTTGGCAACAGGACTAGAACACATTGCAACAGGAGAAACCACCGGAGACCAAGCAGAGCAGCAGGCAGCCCTCATGCCAAACAGTGCAATAGCTCAGGGATCACGCTTCTTTTTTCCACCCAGATGCTTTACATTTTTTTCTGCAGAACTCAGAGTTCAGAAGAAGGAAGGCCCTGCTGCTTATTGCTCCCCACCCCCTGATGGCCCCGTCCTGCCTGACCCAGTGCAGAAACCCACCCACATTCCACCACATGGAGCAGAGCTGCTCCCCAGCACGAGAAATATTACTGCTATTCTCCCCATGACAATACATTTGTGCCTTAACTAATAGCAGGGTTCCCATGGCAACTGCTTGTTTATTACAGAAAAACTAAAGGCAACAGCAAATCCCAGTGTCAGTCAGCGCGAGAGAAATAATGGGTGTGTAAAAATAAAACTTCTTCCGGGCGGGTTTGGCTTTTCTTCCAAGAGGCACGTTCCTGTGGTCCTTCAGTCCCACTGCCTTCCCACCTTCCTGCAGCAGAAGCGGCCAGTATGCAGGGGCTGGCACTGATCCCTTCCTTTTGAGGGGGGGAAAAAGGGACACGAGGTTTTTCCCATCCCTACTGAAAGGCAGCTCCTGGCATGAAGGATGTCAAAAGGACAACCGTGGCTCCTCTTTCCCAGGCTCTCTGGGAGCTGTGCCGGGACATGGCTGTGCTGGTGCTGGTCCCACCTGACTTGAATCCCTTAATAGCTGAGAGACAGCTCCTTCAGCACCTCGGGAGGCGAGCGGTGGGGTTAGACACGGCTGGCCAAGATAACGGAAACCCCACTGAGACCAGCCTGTCAGAGTCAGGCACGTTAAATGCCAGAGCTCGTTCCCGAGAACATCCTGCCAAACAAGCAACAGGGCTTTACTCAGTGCCGAAAGGACGTGTTCAGATGAGGGCATACGAGCTGTGAGCTGACAAATGCTATCAGCCAGGCAGAGGTAAGGCAGGCTGCCTTGTCAGCCACGGCCTCGTAAAGCTCAGTCCAGGCCCAGTCACAGATTCACACTGGCAATATCACAGCTACATCATCTCCACGGGGGAAGGCAGCTGCCCTGCACATTGCAGAGGTTTCTGATGACAAACAGTAGAAGTCCCAGCACTGGCAGGTGAAAAAGAGTTAAATGGAGGGGTGAGACGTACAAGCTCCCAGCTTAAGAGATGAATTACAGCTCACAGTGCCCATTGAAAGCTGTCCAGAGGACAGGCAGCCTAACAGAGAAGGGCAACAAGGAAAGAAAGCACCAAAAAATAAAACCATAAATTAATATTATCCAATCCATAAAACAGCAACCAGCCAAAAATCAGCGCAGAGGGAGAAAGGCAGCTCACCACCCACATCAAAGCTTACCAAAGGCCACTTTGCTGTCCTCCACCTGCTCCTTTGCTACTCCTGCTGGTATTTAGGGGGAGGCTTTCTCCCAAAACAAAACTCAGCTAAAAAACTGAGCTAAAAAGCAGGCCAGGTCTAGGCTCAACACATTTGACTCGTAATGTTTTCTGTATCACGTGAACAGAAAATACCTCATCAATCAGTTCATTTCCTAAGACAACTTCTTCCAAGTGTCTCCTGGAGGGAAGCACAATCACCTATTGCTGATCTAATTTGTCTTTAATTACAAAAGTTACAGTAGGGCTGGGAGTGCTTTCTTAGCTGGGGCCTGAAGTGAAGGTTTGTAAACCCAACTCTCCTGAGTCCTCTTTATTAAAAGGTTATTTCCCCCTGCACTACTGATAAGATTTATCTTGATGTGGAAGAGTGTATGCTGCTGGTATGCTGAAGAGGTCTTCTACAACTGAAGGAATCTAATAGCAAAAGACAGAAGAGAAGAGAGGCCAGACAGTTCTGGTAATCCACACCAGAAAGAAATTAAGAGAAATCCAAGCAGACTGCCAGCAGCTTTAATTCTGCAGCATCCATCCACTGCTGTGCTAATGACCCTGAGTGCTCAGCTCCTCAATGCCGAGCTGTTGTTTCCCCCAGATGGCTCTAGGCACAGCTCTGGAGTGGGCATACAAACAATGACAGGGTGGGCAGATGGAAGAGAGGGGGGAAAAAAAGCCCTACAAGGCAGCGCTGTGAATGGGATCTGACTCGGCAGCGATCCAAGATGCCACATGTGATACAACAGTCTACTTCAATCAAGGTCTACCTCAAAGAACAAGGATGTGAGCGCTGAAGCTAATAAATCTTCAGGCTTGTCAGTGCTCTGGCCCCAGCCCTGCACAGGGCTAAGTTAATCAACAGTTTCTCTGAGACACATTTAAAGAACAACTCAGCCTTGAGCTCTCCATGCTGCAAACCTCAGCCCCCTCCCCAGGGCCTGGGGAAGGAGCTTCACCCTTCGCTGGTCTCACCTGCTCAGGGGACTCAGGCACACAAGGACACAGCATCACCTCACTCCTGCCCACTGACTGTAGAAGAGTACAGTACCTCTGCCCACTTGCTCCAGATCCCAGGAAGACCCCAGGGAGATGCTGGCAGTGTAATTTCTAACCCAGCTCAAAGTGACCTGAGGTATCTGCCCAATGGTGCTCTGTAGAGCTGCAGAAGCAAGGAGCAAGCAGCCCCAAGGAGGGAGGGAATGAGAACAGCCTTTTGTCAGCCTTGGCTGCACAACGATGTCCATGAGTGGCACCATCCCATGTCGTTCAGCAGGAGGAGCTCTTTGGGCTGTGACTGCAGACAGGTGTCTGCTTCACAGCTTGTCTCTCCCTTGGCAGTTCCAGCAAAACAGTGGGGGCTGCAGGAAGTCCAGGAGGACTGGGGCTAGTCTGGGCCACCAATGTGAACTTAAATAACAGTGAAACCTGAAAAACATACCATAGCATAAGAACCCCAACACCGCCCACATGGGTAACACACCACATCTTACGGGCTATCCCTTACCTCTAACAGAGAGCCTCCCCTATTAGCTGAATCCTGCTAGAAACAGCAGAAGCCAGGTCCTTCTCCCCACCTGCTTCCTGGGCATGGAGTAGACAACCAACCTTTTCCCCTGGCCCAGGTGAAGGATCGGCTGGTCCCAACGCTCTCTGCCTCTGGCATGGCTGGCTCGCTTAGCCAAGGCTGCACTCGCAGCTCACCGGATTTGCTGCTGCTCTTCAAAGGTGTGATGTACTTGGGCAGCCCTTTGTAGAACCACGCACCAGACCTCTTCCAAACCTGTTAGAGACAGAGACACAATACCTTAAGCCTGGGGTTTTACAGCAAGTGAGCACAGCCAGCACCAAACAAGCTCCCCACCAAGCTCGGCCCAGCCACCCCCTTTGAGCTACCTTGACCCCACTCAAACATGGGGAGGGTCAAGCCTTCCAGCTCACAGACCCCAACGGTACTTCTTCCACCAAACGCACATACCCAGGCTTACTACAAGGATATCAGGATGAAGTTCCCTGGCCTGTACTAAGCAGCAGGCAGTTCAGATTCTGCATCTGTTGCTTTCCCATTGGGAATGCACAAAAAGAAAAGCTTCCTGGAGAAAGCAGGCATGTGCCATGGGTGGGAGCAGCCCCAAGCACATGCTTTGCTTAGAGTAAAACAAGTCTTGTACTGGCTGGAAGGGCAGCAAGTCTTGACAAGTCTCTCCTCCTGCACCAGGTCCCTCAGCCTGGGCCGCAAGAGAGTCAAAGACTGGCAGCAGCTGAGGGATGCAGGCAGCAATGCCAGGACAGCAGAAATGCCATCTCTTGCGGTACCAAAGGGCACAACCTTGGCGTTCATTTCACAGAGCAATTCAGGCCAAGCCAGATCATTTAATGAGTGTGCTTGAAAACCCCAGAACGAGAAGAACGACTCTCAAATAACCTGAACCTGCAGCAGGAAATGGACTGTGAGCGCTAAACTGCAATATCTCCTATAAGAACGCCCTCTACTCTCCAATTTAGTTTTAATGTAGCTTATGATGAAGGAGCTCTATTAAGTATATTTAATATAAAGCCTGCTGTGAGCCAGAGGAAGGGAAAAGGATGGCAGCTCAGACAAGGAGAAATGGCCTCTAAAAACCTAATTCTTTTGTGCCTTCCAGCAGTCTAATAATGAGCTAATGAGACAGCCAGGGCAAAAATAAGTTAATATAGTAAAAATACCATTTTCTGTTTCATGCAGGGGGGTAGAAACCTTGCAATTCTGTTCAGAGTGAAGGAGAAGTGTTTCCACTCGAAGTTCCCAAGGCATTTTGCATAAAGTATCACCACGATGGCAATGGGTGCAAATGCAGATAACCCTAATTACAGCAATAAGTTTGCAATTTGCATTTAGGGCTTAATCAAAGCAGAGGGCAGTGACAACACCTGGCTCTCATGAGAAGTTCTTCTCATGCCGGCACAAAAAGCAGGACACCACCATCACTATTTCACTGATGGGAGGAGATTGCTCAGCAGGTCGCCTGGTTCCTAGTCCAGAGCCATCAACACAGAGTGCTAAAATCTCTGTGTTTGGGGTCTTGAAAGTCAAGCAAAGGCGGTTTGAATTCAGAGAGCAACCTGGGAGTATGCTTTTTAAAAGAAGAGCACCCAGCAGAAGGAAGCAGAACATTGCTGTGACCCAGCACATGTCAGTTACTGTAAGAGTGCAAGAGAGATATGCTCGTGTGCACCACAGCAGGATCTAGAAACCAGGAGGTGAGAGCACCCTGCAGTTACACCAATATTTTCCTGCTGGGTAACAGCCCAGCAGGACACTGAGCCTGCCATCAAGTGAAAAGCTTGGAAGCCAATTCCCCAAAGAAGAGAAGACTGCAAGTTCTTCTACAGAGGGGGCCTTGGCAGGCAGGACACTTTACCAGCTCCTTCACCAGCATGCAAACAGCCAAAACAGTGACCCAGCCAGTCAAGGCACAAGCTGACACAGCTCCTTCTGTCCTCTCTGCTAGCACATAGGGACTACGCAGCATTTGGTACAGCTTGTACAATGGCTCTCGTCAGTTCAGCACAGAGACCCTGGAGGAACGTGCTCTGCTATCCCCAAAAAACCAAGAATCAGGAAATGCAATGCACTTTTTAAATCTGGGAAAGATGTCTCTACATAGAGCTTAGTCCACTGCAACTCAGGTAAACACACACGATGCAGGAGCTGCTTGCTGGGCAAGCCCTGGTCACCCTTGTCTGAGGAAGGCAGGAGGCCTTGGGCGCAGCTGCAGACAGAGGACACAGCGGGCAGAAGAGGGACTGCTGCAGCCATAGGGTTTGCACCCCGACCAGTGCCGTGTCTTGAGGAGGGCAGATTGTCCATCCGCTGCCACACACCGGGTAGCTGTGGCATATGTAGCTTCCCTGCACAAACTGCCGAGGAAGAAGCAACCCTTTCTTACATTTGTTCTCTGAACAGACCTTGCAACATCTGTAATTTAATTTGAAGCACTGAAGAGACCTATTATCTTCAGGCGAACTACAATTTAGGCACACCATAAAACCAATCAGACACAGCAAGGATTGCTGTAAGAAAAGGCTGGTCACCCCCAGGTTTCTCACTAACCCAAAGCAAGTCCAGTTATAGAAAGAGTTAATGCTATAATACACCCAGCTCTGATGTAG
Source organism: Anarhynchus alexandrinus (assembly GCA_008711295.1). Taxonomy (NCBI): domain Eukaryota; kingdom Metazoa; phylum Chordata; class Aves; order Charadriiformes; family Charadriidae; genus Anarhynchus; species Anarhynchus alexandrinus. Next base: position 1,384,085 of record VUYV01000131.1, read on the forward strand.
TAATACTAGTATAAAATTGATTCTATGCATATATATTCACTTTAAATTGGTGCTTCCAATACAGTTTGGTCTCATTACAGCAGTATTGAAATTGTTTTGAGAACAGCTCTAAAATAACTGAAGCAAGATGCTCTCCCCTATTTTAATTCAGTACCTCTGCTCCCCCCAGGTTAGCAGCATGCCCCATCTGAAATGACCGCAGCTCACATTCTGTTCTGCACGTGGGCACACAGGTTAGTTTTAGCATCCATGCATCAAAACAAATCGATGTTGCTGACTGCTATTGATGGTAGTTTCATTGATCCCAAAGAATGGCCAGACAGCAAAGTTCTTGCTTGATTTTAAATTAATAAATCTGTAACAGTGATTCAAGAATAAAACTCCTGTTTATTAGCAGGAGTTTGCTCTTTCCAAGGAGCAGAGAGTTTTGTTCCCACTGGTCCTGTTGGCACATAAGGTGAAATCCTGTCCCCACAGCAGCCTGACTTTGGGTGGAGCTGGAATTTCATCGGCAAGAGGGACAGCCAGCACTGCCAGTCTCTTGCAACAACCCAATTTTAAGTAACATTGATTATCTCTTGCTTTGAGTGCTTGACAGAGGGGAATAAAGTCCTGTATCTTTACATTATCCCAGATCAGGATGGGGTGGTCCAGCATGTGGCTCAGGACAGAGCAGCCGTACCACTCGACCCGCTACACTCAAACTGGCCCAGCCAAACGCAACCAAAATCTGTGCTAAATATTGACTTCCTGCAGGCTCCTGTCCTTCTGCCTCCCCTGAGACCTAAACTACCCTAAAGCAAAGTGGGGGAAGACACAGGGGAGAAGAGCTACTTTAGTAACTGACTCCTTTTTTTATTACTTCAAACCAATTCAACGGCCACGGCTGAGATGAGTCCAGAGAGTTCAATACCTTTCATAACCTTGATAATATTCCTATTAAAGTTGCATCAAGCCATCATTACAACTACAGGATGAGACAGTCAGAAGCAGATGCGTATTTTTATCTAGCACATTCAGACGCAGCCTGTAAATGGGACCTACAGGAGTATCACTAGGCCCTGGTGAAACACATCTTGCTGCTCAAACTTCTCCCTCCTCTTTCTCCTTCTCTGAATCTGGAAGTGCTAAAACAAGCTCCTGAACAGAGAAAGCATTAGGACCTGCTGACAAATGGATGGGATCACAGCTGAAGTAATCATAAAAAACACTTGCAGCCCACCCAGAGTTCACTTCACCAAGCCACAAGTCCCCTATGGAGAGATGCTTAAGAAAGGCTCTTTGCTGCAAAGCCACATTTTGCTCTACCACTTGCTGCTTGCCATGCAGTAGCTGTTCTCATTCTGCAGCCCGGACTGGGCTGTGCGAGAAGAAAACAGCTACCTTGAGCTTCCCATGCTGACACCGGCCTTATTGGCTCAATCCCCCAGCAGTCAAAAGGCGGGGGAGCAGGTTCTCGTGGGCTACAATGCTTAATGAAGAGAAAGGCACCTGCAAATGCAACCACCCTGAGAGGACTTCGTTGCCATTGCCCTCACGCAGCACATGCCCACACATTTACTTTGTCCCAGCTCTCCACCATGGCTCTGGCACACTGCAAACCACTGGCAAGGAGAAAGAGCAAGCGCTCTTCAGCTTCGTTATTTGCATTCATCTGCTTTTCCATAACACAGAGATTTCCAATTACATTATTTACAGCAATCTGTTGTCAACTCCCACATTCAGCACTTGAGGATGAAGAAAATTAAAAGGCAGTGAAATTGCTATTCGGAGCTTTGTTTCCGGAATAGCAAAATCTATCGCACCTCTGACCCCAACGTTTCTCAAGCTGCAACGGCTGCCAGCCTTCAACGATTTATCATTCCCCTCTCAATCAGGCCTCTTTTTTTCCCCATGGCTCTATTCTAGAGGACACTATTTTGAGTCTAACCACTTGCTACCACCCCACAAAATAATATGGCAGACTATTGATGAGTTCTGTGAATTGCAAACAGGTGCACATCACTTCAATTCAATCCAGAGTCACCCAAAATAAACACTCCCCTCCATCAGTACGGTATTTTGCCAAGAAATCATCATGCCAGGCAGGAATAACCCTGGGCTATGTTGGTTTATAATGTTCCAAACGGTATGAATGTATATATGAACAGGGAAGCCCTGGGGGCAAAAGGGCAGGAGACAACTCCTTTCCTCCAGCGCACTAATCTTCTTCCTCTGCATGGTTTATTGTGATAAACCAAGAAATGCAGCCAGCCATGAAAACGCTGTTTAGTGAGGAAGAAATTAAAGGGAAAGTGAAGCAGAGGGGGCAAATTAAAACTTTAACAGGTCCCTGAGAGCTGACACTCTCTTTCATATTCGATGGGGTTTAAAAAAAGCTATCTCCCCCCACCCTGCTTAAACTGTTTTCATTATCGCTACAATTTTGGATGTGTCAATTCAAATGTAAATGTGCTCAAACGTTTCCAAGAGGATTTTAATTACGATGATAGCATCGCTAATTATGGATATAAAAAAAATATATAAAGTGGTAATTCAGGAAGGTGCTTTGCAGAACCTGGTGGTATCAGTCAAAACAAGGCCGTGCAGAGAGTTAAACGGCTGGGCAGGGATTTGACAAAACACAGCAGGTCCCATTTCCCCTTCAGGCCAGGAGGTGACAGGCAAACTTCAGCCACACGCAACTAATTCAACATAGGCATTGCTGCCCAAGCTGTTATTAAGCTCACGTGCTCTGCCAGGGGCCTGGCAGCAGGGAATCATTCCAGCTGTATACGTGCCCATTGCAGCTCCTCCCAGGCAGTTTTGCTCCTCTGACAGCCACTGCAATAAGCGCGTTTTGCTGGAGGACTTGCTCCCTTTCTGCCCAGCGCTCTCATTCCCGTGGGTGCATCACTGCTAAGTTAGCAAACAGGCTCACTGCAAACCTCTGGCCAGCATTTGCTGCAATCAGGAATCAGCATCAGGACTTCATATGCATGGAGGAACAGGACTGCCCCAAGGAGGATCAGCCTCCAAACACAAGTCTCCAGAAAGGCAATGCAAGATGCAAAGCCAAGAAATGCAATGTAGTACATGGAGGAGGGAAGAAGGGAGATTCTTGCCCTTGAAAGTGAATGTGAGCTTGACTGAATTTGCTTCTACCCTTGCTTGCAGGAACAATAAAACACGATCCACACCTGCTTTAATTCCACCACCCTCAGAAGACATTGTAAAGGAAAACGCCCACAGAATCCTGGAAGGAGAAAAGGGGGTTTTCAGTAGATGCTTCTGCAAACAGCTGGGACAAGTGGTATCTGCAGCCGGCTAGTTCTGGCCTAAAGCAGATGAGGTCTATCTTATTCCAGGAAGAAGAGATGCACTTATGATGCAGGGGTGTCTGCTGGTCCTTGGGGATGCTCTCTTTGCCAGTAGGAACATCCAGGCTCTTGTCAGAGCCCGGCCATATTAGAACACAGTACTTTCCTCCCAGTGCCTCTCTGGCAGCTCAGAGACCCTCACCCTGCATGTGTACACATCACGCTCAGCAGCTCGAGTGCTGCCGAACACGCTGTTTTGCTTCTGGATGATTGGGACGCAAGCAGCAGGCAGAATCCATTAATCACCTCCACTCTCCAGAAATAAAACAGTGTCAGAGCAACTTGTTCCTCATTGCTATGCAGCACAGCCTTCCCAGTGGAGGTTTTCAAGGAAATAGAAAGCAGCAAAGAACACTTCTGAATGGCTGAAGCTGGGATTCCCAAGGGGATCCATGGGCATCAAACATTCAACTCCAACTGAAAGACTGATGTAAACAATAGATTGTTACTTTGGTCTTCATTTTGACCCAGGCATGCTGATGATTTAATCATAACTGAAGTCAGCACAGATTCTGTCCACACAGCAAAAGGGGGGAGACGACTACCATGTCACCAAACTTACACCAGCTTAAATCAAACCTATAGGGATAAACAATAACAAGGAAGATAGAGGGATGAAAGCTTTAGCATGTATGCACAATGCTGCACACTTCAGATGTTAGCTGGTGTACGTGAACATCCAAGTCCACCATCCTGGCCTCAGGTCGTGGTGGGCGACAAGACTCACATGCTCACTCAGTGAGAGGCTAAAGCAGAGGCTAAAGGGGACAATTATAGTCCTAGGCTCTTGTCCCAGCCAGATGACACTTATTAACTCCAGACAACATCATTTAGTCCATCCAGGTTTCCGAATGACCTCCCTTTCTCACTTCAGTGCCTAACAGTCTCTCACTAACAGAGTTGAGAGCTTCATAAATATCATGCCCAAATAGCTTGAGCAGCGGTTCAGAAAATTACAGACGGCGATCAAAGCGCTGATGTGGAGGGAATCACCTAGCTTGGAAACACCACATCTCATGACACCTGCTGGGGGGTACACTCCGGACCAGCATCAAACACTCACCCACTAGAGCTGGCCAAGTTTAGGGGCCTGAGCATGGCTCGACAAATTGGGAAGTGTTGCCAAAGATCTGTGGCCTGGGACAAGCCTACTTTAAGCATGTGCTTCACTGGCATGGGCTAAAGAAGAACATTGCTCAGTCATGCTGTGCACTGAGAAGGGGAGAGAAGGGTGGTATTGGCTGGTTACTGAATCGCACAACCCAAAGTGCCTCAGTGGGTTCCTGAAGCTCCCTGCCTCGATTCCAAGAAATAAAATGAGGCTGATACCTACTCGCTGTGCAGGTGAGACAGAAATAAGAATATCTGATCCCAAAGAGCAGACATCCATCTGCACTCATTGATAGCAAATATAACCTTCAGCAAAGAGCATGGCCAAATGGGTTTGGTCCAGAGCAGATGGCAATACAAGACAGATCCAGATCACAGAAACAGATGGCGACAAGGAACTGGTTGTGAACACAAGCCCTTAAAAGAAACCTAGTAATTTAGTGCATGCCCTGTAATATCATGACACCTGAACCAGCTTCAGGAACTGCACTAGTACCAGCCATCAGCCTGAGGCTGGAGAGCCTCACCTCTTCCTCACACAGACTCTTAGGGAGCACCTGATCAAAGCCACTTTCCAGACATTTATTCTGATATTGTCTTAACTTCCTTGCCCTGGCTGACATGCCTCAAGGCTTCTGCTAATTCTCAATGCTTCCCTGCCTTCCCCCGAAAATAAAAGCAGAGCATGTGGGAAGACAGAGGGGAAGTATGACTTGATGCCTGACTGCATGTCAACACTGTGACCATTCCAACCTTCTCCTGGTTGGGGCACCAGCACCACTGCAAACAAGAAAGGAGACAGACCTGAACCAACCTTAAAGAAAATAAAAAAAAATAAAGATGAAGCTTAGAGCTTGGAGGTAAGATAAGGCTATTTTTTAGTTAGTCTAAGAGGGAAAGTTCCATCCATTTTCATTAGGGAAACACTTTGGCCGTATCTCAGGTTTCACGGAGAGAGCGAGCTCTGAAGGTTGCCATACCCTCACACACTGGCCACACATAACACTTACTGGACAGGTTAATATTCTTCTCTGTCCAGTGACCATGGCTCCTCATTATTTTCATAAGAAATATAAAAAAAAACCCAATTAAACAGTGAGGGATGAGAAACAGTACAGAAAGAACAGAATAAAAGAAATAAAATCAATTTTAGTCCCATACCCACCTCCCTGCAGAACACAGAAAACATCTTGACCTGTCTCACTATTTTGGGATCTCCATTTGGAATTCAAAACATCTGGATGGTTCAGTGTACCAAATTACTATCAATATTCAAGGAGCTGGAATGCTCTGTGCCAGCTCTACCCACACTGCTGCTCAAAAGTTAAAGGCCAACAGCATCCATGTACCCCTCATCTTACTTGAACATGAACTTTGCAAGTGCTCCCACACAGATAATCCCCACCTATGTAAAAGCGAAGCAATGCTGAGTTTCCACAACTAGTATAAAAAACCTTCAGCATCTCAAACACCTGCACAAATGCTCTCACGACACTTCAGAAATTGATTTAGCAGAGCACCCAGGTTTCACAGTTGGTTGCAGTGGTCAGAAATAGCTGCACTGGATTGATGTTCAAGGACCACAAGCAAAAGCCCAAAATAAATTGATGAGAACAAGCGAAAATCCTTCTGTAATCACAGAACAAATTCACTGACTTCACTTCACTGTAGAGAAGCGAGCCCTGATGTTGCTGGATGCTGGCTGGCAGACAAGAATTGAGGCAGGCCATTACTTTTTGCAGTGTAAAGTCAAGGATGAAGGATATAAAAATTTAGAAACCTACATTAGAAGTCTCACACACTGGCAAGTTATGGGATTTTGCAGGCAGGGAGGAAAACAGACTTAAAATCTGCAATCCTAGTTATTTTTAGAGGGACAAATACTGCAGCTATGCTCTAGATCTCTCCAGCTGTAATTAAGAACCAGTGTTAGCCAAGTTTATTTGCCACAGAACTAGGAGGGAGAGTGCAGCAGCAAAAGGTAACAGTCTCTTTATAATCATAGCTAGAAAAACTCCACAAAGCCATACAGGCTGCAGGGGCTGATGTGTTTTTTTCCCACTCCACTCCTCCACTCCCTCATAAACTAAAGTTGTCACCATTGTGTGTATTCACTGAGCCTGCCTGGCCTTCAGCCAAGCCTCCCAAACCCCATCCCAAGCTCCCCTCCCAGTGCCCAAGCACAGGGCAGAGCCCACGTACACTCAGCACAGACTTGGGGCAGGTAAGTGTATACTGCTGATCCCCGTCTCTCCACAGTTGTATTTTACCTCTCTCTGTTCACTGCAGATCTTGCACAACCAAAGAGGACGCTTCTGGGCTCCAAAGGTTTCTATTCCACACTTGGTGCAAACTTTCTGAAGAAAGGAGAAAAAAAAAAAAACCAAACAAAAAAACGGTGGTGTTAGCAACTTAGCAACTCCCCAGAGCCACATAGCCCTTGGGAGACAGAAGGTTGAGAAGCATCTGCCCAACAGTTCTGCTTTGCTTTCTTTAAAAAACTAAACATGGCACAATTTTCTTATTTATCCTGGAGAATCACTGATCACAGGAAGCTGCTTCAGGTCTATATGGACATGAGACAAAGGCAAATCTACGGCAGAGTTCTTGACTCCAGGGCAAGAAGAGAACTGGACAGGGCAAATCAAACCCCATGACCAATGGCATATTTCCAGAGTGGGGTTGGTTTTTTTTTTTTATTAGGTTTTAGGATTTAGAGGAATAACTGTGGCATGGAAAGCAGCTGTAACCAAGTACAAAACAAGCATGAGTTTGTGCAAGACTGGAAATCCTCTCATCCCTTCCCTCGCATAGGTAGTCTTAAACCCCATGGCTTCCCCTCCGTTTCAGCACGCACTCGGCAGTTATTGATTTGTGGCTGCTTAGGAAGTGGGCACGACCATGCCTACATACACATTTCCTGAGCAGAATGCCTGATAGCGCCGCACGGCCTCTATTGCTGCACAAGGGAACTTTCATGTCTCCGCTGGCATTACAAGCCATTTACAACCTGAATCACCTAATATTATATAATGAAGCTGATGCGTATCAGGCTTGGCTTACAGCTTGAATGAGAAATTGGATGAATTCTTTGATCCTCACAGAGCAAAAGCCACTCACAAGAGGGCCCTGGAGAGCAAAACCTTGCTTAGAGAAACATGCGAATTTAATCTCCCCAGCTAAGGTTTTACATATCCCCCTAAGCAGGCTGCTCCTCCTCTGAGCCAGGTGGTCTGTGTCCAGGGACAAAAGGCTCAGTGGCTCACTTAGCCCTCAGTGTCCACGCCTGGAGAAGGAGACTGGCAGAACGATGGTACCTGAGGCAATGGCTTCATTGCATGAATAAATGCACCCAACTATTTTGGTCAGCGTAGTGCAGAGGCAGGTCTGTCCCCGACTCACGTTGCACAGAAAGCAGGAGGCAGCATGAGCAGCTCCACCGAGGTTGGTGCTCTTCTCCATCTCTCTGTTCCTGTCCTTGCCCTCATCCTCCCAGAGAAATAAGGAACAACCCATTGGGTCTAGTGCATCAATACTCAACGTGGTGCTACCCAAGCCAAGGAGGACTGCAGATGCAATTAACAGACACCACCTGAACTACCCCAAATTCTCCCTCCCTCAAACCAAAATCTGAGGGAGCAACTCAGTCTTAAATACCCTCCTCTAAGATCCCAATCCCCACACGTATAGCACATTCAAACGCTCCCTCTAGTGGAAGTTTCCAAGTAATTTTATCCCTAGCCATAAATTTTGAAAGTTCCAATATAAAGCTGGGCTTTCCTCCTCCCCTTCCCTGCAGACTAGCTGGAAAATTGAGCATCACTCACAACCCCTCAGAAGAAGACATAAAAATCAAGGACATTAAACGTGGCCCCATTCCTCATTAAATACAAGATAAAGCACTTTCTTCTCCTACTTATACTTCACCTTTTATACATGATGCTGATACCTTCTGCATGGTAAATGACACATTATGCTTTGTCTAGCTACTGCTGGATTTGCATATATCTTTGTCTTGCCATAATGCATTTATTTCTAAGATAATAAAAAAACTAATATTAAAAACATTTTTCATAAAACAGAAAGTGGCATTTAGAAAATCCATCAGGCTATACGAAATATAGAGCCTCTATTCAGCAAAAGGGACTTGCTGAAGTTCTTTGCTACGTTTCAGATGCATCATTACAACAGCTCCTGTTATTGAATTAAACGGGCTGCAATGAGACAGTAACAGAGCAACGGTAGCAAGAAAAATATGAACTTTAAAAAATCCATAATTCCCTGACAAGTCATTGCTTATTGCATACAGCACTACACGAGTGATGGATATCCCTGGATGAGAGGGAACAAGCTTAAAGTAACAGTCCACTCTGTGTGCTCTGCTGAAGGGTTGACTGTTCCCTGAATTCACTCCACAACATTAAAAAGCAGTAAGGGGAGAAGCCCCAGGCACCCAGTCAGCACTGCCCTGAGCCTGCACACAGCTGGAAAGTGCAGCCAAGCTGAAAACAGCTGCAAAACGCACACTGGAAAAGTAGGGTCTCACCTTAAATCAACCTGGATATGAATGCTCCTGAACTGTTCAACAGACTCCAGACAAAAAGGGAGTAACTATTAAAAAACCAAACAGCCTTTCTCTGGGGTTTTCTGGTCACAGCCCTCCCGGAGCCTTGGGCTCACGCAGCCTCACTAGCTGGGGGGTTACTACCTGCAACTGCAAATGCCCAGGGCATGGAAGTTTCTGAATCAGTTTTTGCCTCCTCATTAGTGTACAGGGCTCACAGGAAGGAGGTTAGAAAGCACTGTGGCAATGTGACCTAGCTGGCTTTGGACAAGGTGAGAGCAGAATCACCAAGGGAAGAACGCATGAATACAGCACATCCTGTTATTCCGCATGCTTGAAATGCAGGAAACAGCGAGCCGCCTCCTGTCTGCCACCCAGCCCTTTATTCTCCACAGACGCCTGTGCACAGAGCCCATGCTCCTCTCCAAGAGAGCTGCCCTGGAGCTCCCATTCAAACCAGACCTTTCACTTCTTAGTACCTTACTGCTGCTTCCTTCCCCACTCCTTCCTAAAAAGCTACTTTCTCCCTGGCTTAGGACTCAGAGTTTCAAAGATTTGCATTTCCTTTCCCAGTCACTGCCTTACAAGCAATCTTCTGCATAACCCCTGCCTCAGTCAAGCTAGTTTCGCAAATTGGATCCAGCGGAGAAACTCACTTGACAGCAAAGGCAGCAGAGCTCACAGCAACTCCCTGCCCAGCAAGCACGTACGGAGGGATGCTGGGACCTCAGTACCCACCTCCTCTCTCTCTCTTACAAGAGATCTAAGCCCAGCAGTGCTGCAGCCAACTGTGGACCAGTGCAGGCCCAGCCTGGCAGCCTGCTCTGCATGAGAGCTACATCTCACAAACTCCAGCAGTGGCAGCACGAAACGTTCTCCATCATGGCCTGCATGACTACTTAACCACAGAGGTGCCAACACGCAGCACTCCACAGTAAAGGAGCAGGTTTTACTCAGTGCTGTCCTGTGGGCTCCGCTGGACATGTCCTCAGTGATAGGGTGGGTGACATCAGCAAGTGTCTCCTTGGCTCTGGTACTCACCAGGGACAGAGTTAGCGCAGGCTGCTTCCTTCCACCCTACCACCAGCAAGTCAGAAACACTCCTGCACATGGCAGGTACCCTCACCTCTCCCCAGGCAACACGCTGAGGCAAAGTCACTTACAGAGGTATCTCCCCAGGGAAAGATGGGCTTCAAGTGCAGGAAAAACAGCCTCCCAGCAGAGGGAGGATAAGGTGGTTGCCTTGGAGATCATCATCTCCACAGCAATACAGATTAACCCCTTGGCTGCAGAGTCTAGACAAGGAACAATCGTCCCGCAGGGCACTGGCAGAATGGCACTCTCCCTGAAAACTGATGCTGCCCTTCAGACAGCACCCATGCAGTCCTGCCAACAACATACACAAACACAGGCAGTCATTAATGCACAGGCTAATTTATCTATCAGGGTTGGAAACCTCAGACTGGTTTGGAACTTGAAGATAGACTTGAGTCCTCTGAAGAGAGGCGTTACTGGAAGGTCTAAGGACAGACCTTGCAGTAAATAACAGTGAAGTACACAGACTATTTTATGAGTTGTGGCTGATGGCCATGCATTTCTGCTCCTTCTCCCACTCTACAAACCCAGAGTGGGAGATGCAGAGGGGCTGATGCACCCCATCTCAGCACTTAGTGCAGTTTAGGCACTTTAGGATCCTGAGAAATAAGATAACCAGGGTGCAAGAAAAAACCTGATGGTCTGACAGCACTGACCTAGTCAAGTGGGGGTAAGGTAAGTTAACTCTGCAGAACTATGCAGCTTCCAAGAGTCCTGGTGGCCTTTCCTAGACAGATCTGCTACCAGGAACAGGCAGGAACCTGTGTGACCAAACCCACCTTTTTGCAATCCTGACAAAAGACTGACGTGCTACCCAGCAGCCCGAGCAGTTCACCGCAGAGCAGACACTGCGAGAGGCCGTTCCCCATCGCGTTCTTCCTCATGTTCTCCAGCCGCTCCACCAGGCGCCTGCGGGGGAAGAGGTAGAGCAGAGGTCACTGCACTCACCTTGAAAATTTAAGTGCATAGTACTGAGGAATGCCGAAAACCTGCAGGCATGTGCTCCAGACTCAGCCTACCTTTGCTGCTTCTGTGCAGTTTTGGGCCCCATGCTGGGACCATATGTACTTTCACTTCAGTCTCTGCACTCAGTGCTTCCTATCAGCTGGCTCTTGGTCTTCAGTGGATACAAACCCCTGTAAGTGCAGCTACCAACACTCACCAACCCCAGAATAATCAAAACTGTGAATAACACTGAGAGGCCTGACTCAGCTACCGGGCACAGGGCAGACAGCTCACAAGAAGGGCTTGATCATACACCCTTCAGAAGCTCAGTGTCACTGGGGCCACACAGCCACAGCACAATGATTTCCTGCCCATAGAGCAGGAAAAGCCTTTAGTGCTCAGATCAGAGCAAGCCAGACAGAACCGGGAAAGGGCAGAGGACTTAGACCTAGCAAGCCCTGCTCCATTTTTACACATACTCCCTGAAAGCAGCACTGCAGGCACGTGACTTGCCCATATTAGAAGCAGGAAGGCCAGACTGAAGCCATCAGACCATAATGAGCCTGGCTGCAGTAGAGGAATGCCAGTAACCATTCCCTGCTTCATTTGACAGCCTGCTTGGAAGACAGGAAGCACATATGTATGCACAATGTCCGTAGCAGCAGGACTACGAAAGGGAAGGAAGGTGGGATAAGCAATTAGGATGCAGGATGTGGAGAGCATGCAGAGCAAGGCTGCTGTCATGAGATCACTGCTTGGCAATTCTCAGGCATCCATTTGTAGACGGGGACTATAACAGACAGGCCATTTATCAGAAGCAGGGACCAGCCGCAGCCATGCGTGTGCGTGCGGCTCAGAGAGGAAACGCAATCCTGCTATCCATGCAGCCCCATTCTCATTATCGCTAATGTCCCATCAACCAAGTCCCGTACTGAGAAGGCGGCAAGATCTGCTTCAAAGAGGTACTGCCTATGGTGATGAGGTCAGACAGCACAGCTAGGCTGAGCCATCATTACTGGATTTATGATCCTTGACTTCAGCACAAGAGAACTCCCAAGAGTTAACAAAGGCATTTCAGAGAATGCTTCAGCATGGGAACAGCAAAGCTCTTGCTTTCTGCAAGCTGCACCAAAAACCGCACAGGAACAATCAGCCCCTCAGGGTCGCTGGCTGCTTCTGGGGCTGCTGGGGTCTCCCATATATCACACAAACGTCACTGTCAGTTCTTGTTAGCACTCACTAACGTGCACTGCACAGGGACCGAGCGAAGCACAGGGGCAGGAGGCTGGGCCTGCTGGACATGGGCTGGGAGTCATTGGGGTTTCCTGTCTCACAAACACGAAACACTGCTGGGAAATGCTGCAGGAATGCCAAACTTCCCAGCTTTAAAGGCAGTCAGTGTTAGGATGACCACAGACAAAACTGAGGACAGACCTCCAGCAGGACTGAAAGCAAATGGAAATCTGCAGCAGCAAAAGGATGTCCATAAATTAAATAATTCAAGCCAGCAAACCCCTTCCAGAGGGCTCAGCCAACTAGAACATAAACTCATTCACTGCTCCAGGAGAAATCCCAGGGGGCTGCCACAGACAAGGGAAAACCTAACTGCGCTGCCAGCTGCGCTTTCTGAGCCGTGCTGTCCACTACCAGTGGGTGCAGCTGCACAACTCAGCATCTTCCCCAACCTCTTCCAGAGCCACTGGGGCAGCTGCCTTAGCACAGGCTGCATTTCCCTGGGACTGTGTCAGTGGCTGCAACCACAGCAAGCCCCAAGGCTCAAAGAAGGCACGAGAAAGGCTTGAGACATGAAGAAAAGGAAAACATCACATCCTTCACAATGTTGATCACCTCCAAACAAGCAACACGGGAAGGGATAACAACTGACCTAAGGGATGCTCTGACTGATGGAGGCTGAGCTCAGGCAGCCGGGAGAGCCACTCCTCTGTCTGCGCTGACCTTTCCTTCTGAGGGAAGGGGACAAATGAACGTGACTGTACCCGATGCGCTGCTGCTCGATGATGTCCAATTTCTCCGCCTTGCGGATGACTTCCAGGATGACCTCAAGTTCCTGCGGGCTCAGAGCCTGCATCTTCCTCTGCTTCTCAGTCTGGAACGTGTGCACCGACCAGCCCGTCTGGAGCCTGTGGGAGGGGGTGGAGGGCAGAATTAAGCTGTGAAAGGAGAGCAGAAAACCCCTGCCCTGCCCCGCATGCCAAACCTGCTAGGCACACAGAGCGTGCGTCAGCCTTCCATCAGAGAAGTCTAACAGACTGGCTAACACCCAAAGCGGGAGTCTCTTCTCACTGATCAGATCACCATGTCATTCCTCCAGCAGCACTGAGTGTTGCGCTGTCTCTCCCTGCCTTCTCATTTGCCTTTCTGCTCCAGTTTGTATTTTACCACTCCATGTCCTCACTCTTGTTTGGCTGTACCCATAAAGAAAACTAGCACACCTAGGTCTGGCTATCTTTGGGGTATCCTTGAAGAAATGGGTGCCAATGACAGACACCACAAATGCCAACAGCAAACTCCCGAACAAAGGGATTACCTGCACTCTCCTCCCTCCAGATCACACGTGTCTAAGGTCCTCAGTTCAAACACACAAATAACCAGGCACGCTTGGAAATATCAATTTGGCAATTGCCTCCCTTGGTCTAACCCAGGTCCGCATGAGGACTTTAGCAAGCCACTTGCCTCTGTGTCTCACATACAGCAGCTGACATTTCTCCTTCACTCACTTGGGGACAGGCGGGAGCTTTCACAGCTCAATTAATTACCATTCAGTAGGGGTTTAGAGGTCACTGGATAAAGTCACGGCTGCTAGCAGAATGCAGGGGACTATCAGACACAGCTCTCTTAATGAGGCTTTTAGGTGAAGGCTGGAGAAGTGGCAGTGGTGTGCACTGTTCACACTCAGGCAGTCCCCTCAGACACAGGGTGACCTACTTGCTAACGCTCTGCAGCAGGCTGACCCCAGAGGTTCAGACAAGTGCAGGGGTGGCAGTGGCAAGGTACCGGCCGCCAGAGAAGGAAAGCATCCAAGAAGCAAATGCAATTCTAGTGCTTGACTCATCTCCATCCCTTTCGTCTTTAGGTTATGCAGTAATTTAACTTCAGGGGAAAATGAGATCAAATGACAAGTTCCTAAAACAAAAGAGTGCTGGCAGCTGGGGGATGCTATCAATTATATTTAGGGTGCTGCAGAGATACGAGCTTGCCTCCAAGCCCTTCCTCTCACCCAGGGGAAGGATGGTGGGATGGACTCCCACCACACACCAGCCACGCTGCAAAGTCCACTGCAGCCCAGCAGCTCCAAGCAGCAGCCAAGCACTGAGCCCCACCTTAGCAGGCTCCTGTCCCACCCAAGCAGCACACTTCTAGGGTACAAAAGGATCTGCGTGACAGGCAAACTCCTGCCTCCCAACCAGGCTGTGGATGAGGCCAGTGGGCCAGTGCTCCACAGAGATCCCAGCAAACCATTCAGACCAGAGCTGAGGCTGGAAGGAGAGGAGGACGGTGGTGAGGACTCACTTGGCACGCAGTGCTAGCTGCCGGTCGTTGGGGCACACCCACTGGCCCGTCCCGCTGCCAAAAATTGTGTCAGCCATGGCACCAGGCTGGGGAGGAGAGGCAGGGATCACACCTGTAAGAAGCAAACACCAGCATTAAAGCACAGCTGCCACCCCACCCCCAAGAAAGCACAGGGCAGCGCTTGCCACAGCCTTGTTAATCATCCCGAAGGGCCACTCTTCTGGCAAGCAAAACAAAGTTGATCTGCTGCCGTCGCACACAGTGGAAGCAGACAGATTCTCACCCACAGACGGTGATAAAAACATACCATCATCCTCATAAAATATAAACCAATAAATACTTTCAAACACCTTGAAGACAAGGCTGGAAGTTTTGATTTTATGGTACTCTGAAAAAAGCCAAAGACTCTTTGTCAGTTCTGATTTTTCATTTCAAAATAGAGAAAAGCATTGTTTGTAAGAATAATCTCTGCCCCATCACCTCCAGAGCCCCAACACTGCAGTACTGACAGAGAAAGCCACTCTAAAGGACACAAAGAAGCTACAGTTGCTTTTTTTTTTAACCTCTTAATGGGGTAACAAACAAAAACCCACGCGACAATCAGCATGAATAGTGGCAAGTCATTTCGTTCATTAAAACTGTCTCCATAATAGCCTGATATTTATAACTACAGCCTACAATAGCAACTTGTTTGCATTCTCTGATGTTTAAGACAGCACCTCTTGCAGCAGTTCTCCTACTGCAGCTCCTGTAACCAGCACGGTCGCATCAGTGATTCCTTGTGTTCAATGACAATTTCACCGTGAACTGATCAGTAAAGGCAGCAAGAGCCAACTCCCATGCAGTCATGGGAGAAATGCATCCCCAAAAGAGTCTTTGCAGCTAAGCAGTTCTGAGTCCTACCGGCAGCTCAGACGAATGTAAAGCACCAAGAGACAGACACAGTCAAAAGATTTCAGTGGCGGCAAAACTAGCCTTGATGTACCGAGCTTTTCTCCAGCTGGATTTGCTCTCCAGCAGAGCAAGTATCTCCTGAACCCTAATGCATAAGTTTCTAGGTATTAATACTTACCTTTCCCAGAATAGACACTTGCTAGCTTTGAAACTACCATACCTGCTGGGCAGAGATAACATGTTTAATGCTGTTTGGCAAACACAAATCAGATACAATAGCAGGCAAGGTGTCTCACCTGCCAACTGTGCAGTAGTTCCCAAGAAAACATATGTTCCAGTCTCAATCCACAGCACACTTACCCCAGCAGTGCCCGTGGTTCAGCGTGCTGCACCTACGCTTGCTATCTACTGCTGACACACAGAGCTTTCTGCCTCTGTGCCAGGCACGGAGGCATCACAGGCTGCACGGCCTTGGCCCTCTTACACAGGCAGGCACGCAGCTTGTGCAAATCGATGTCTCTTTCCCTAGGCTGAGATCACATGTGCTACACACGCCACACTCACCCCCCGGCACAGAAACACGAACCCGTGTTAGAGAACTGACAGCTATCTCCTGCCAAACCCCACATCAGCCTTGAGAGCCAGAACAGTTACAAGCAATGAACCAGTTTCCTCCTCTCTGGCCATCCAGTTTCTGGAGACAGTCTGAAAACTCAGCACTTACAACAGGCAGGAGAGAAGAGGAGGAATTCCACACAAAGCACAGATTTCTTTCAGTGCAGTGGGATAGATGTATAAGAAGGGTGGAGGCTCTAACAATTCAGCATAATGCTCAGCAGTACAGTCTGACAGTACAGCAAAGCAAGGCAGGGAGGAGATGGGAGGCTGCAAGAAAGGTTCAGCAGAGAAAGAGGGTTGAGACAGGCAGAACAGACTGAACTGTCGCATGCAATTTTTTAAACCTTTACTAATGTAGTTAAGGTGGTCGCTTTTGAAAGGAATCATCCCTAGAAGAAATTCATGAACCCTGGCATCTGATTTACCAACTACTTTCCCCGCTCTGCTCAGTGCCACACAGGCTGTGGGTTTGCATTTCCATTTTGTCCCAGAACACCTCCTGCTCTTTTCATCTTCTTCACGATCTCAAGCGAGGAGAGAACGAAGTCCCCACACACGTCCCACAGCAGCTCACACACAGGGGAGCAATCAAGCATTAACAGCAAAAGAATACAGAGGCTCCCGCCCCCGGGCCAGTGTTAAAAGCACAGAGAAGCTACAATTTCACATAGAATGGCTGACCTGGGATTTTCCAGAGATTTTTCCAAGTCTGTGATGTGTTGCTACAGGATACACACATGTAGCCCCCCACACAAATGCATATATTAAATTACTCTCAAGATATACCACGTATTCTTCCCTCCCACTCACACACACCTGAAGAATAGCACAGCCCACGCACTCCATGTCCACTGGCGAGGCTGAATGCACACAACCATACTGACGTGACCAGCTCTTGGCAGCTGTAGGATGTTTAGCATAAAAGCTAGAGCTGGAGATGAGCCCCATACCATGGTCAGGGCAGAGGAGCCTGCTTTGCCAGCAGCTGTGCTTTCAGGGCGGAAAGCAGCGCTGAATACATCTGCCCCTCCTTTGCAGAGCTTTATCTGCTCTAACAGAGCTGAAGGCAAGTCAGAACAGAGCACATCAGCTAAGCATTTTTCTCAGGAGAGACCTAAACACATTCTCCAGCCTCGTACCACAGTGCGCTTTTCTCAGCATGACTGAACAAAAACAAGCAATGTCATGCTCTTTTGCCTCTTGTTACTCAGCATACGTTTTCTGTTCTCCACCATTCCCTGAGCAGCATCTGCAAAGAGAGAAGGAAAACAAAACACAGCCTACAGATCCATCATATCCCAAAACAGTCTTCTGATAGATTATTCCCTAAAATATTTACAGGAGCGTTTTCTTTCAGCAGCATTGGGTATCTGCTGCTCCCTCTGATGTAAACTGGCATTGCAGGTGGCTTTGCACCTCTGCCTCTGAAAAAAGCCTGGTGTGGCTTGACACAACTCGGAGAAGGAAACAAGAATGACATGGGACTGCAGGCCACAGTCTGCTGGGGCAGAAACAGGAGCACTAGCAGGATGGGAGGGAAAGGAATATCTTGTATGGCCACGGGAACGACGCCAGAGATGTGGTACCAGTATCTGGAAGGCGTGAAGCATCCTCCCTCTTATCTCTGTACAGGACAAGAAGTACAGTGGAATCAGCCTAATCAGAAACACGAAGATAGCAAAACCACGCCAGACAGGGGAGTCATTTCTATGGACTGTGGTGAAACACCTCTCTCTTGCAGTCAGCCTCTACTGCGTTCTCTCTCAAAAATGCTCCAGTTAGCACCTATCTCACCGAGCCAACCCCTCTCTGTCCTCCCCTCCTCTCAACAAGCCAACAAAGGGCAGAAGTAGCCAGTCTCTAGCAGTGAGAAAGCAAGAGAAATTCACAGCTCTTGGCCCTGCTGCAAGTACACTGCACACAGAATAAAGAGGAAGCACAAGTACTTAGTGTTACAGAAAGAAAACTTCCGACTCCAAGACTCTGCTTTTTACTTGAATTAGGAATTAAAACAGAGTTCTTATCGATACTCTATGACCTGCTTTAAAAACCCTCCACCTGTTTGTTCCTTTCCTATGATGGAGGAAGTCATGTGAAGCAAAACCTCATTAAATCTGAGTCCACCTGGCTGCCCTCGGCACAGAAGCTAAGGGGAGCGCTGCAAGGAAGGAGCACTGCCCCGCAGCGAGCCAACCCTTTGCGTGGGGCCAGGAGCATTTTGGAGCACGCAGAGCTGAGCACATCTCTGCCTGCAGCTCTGATGTAGTGTTGCTTCCGCTGTCTCTACGATGAGACTTGGACTCTGCAGCCAGAGAACAAGGCAACTGAGAACATGACTTCAGTCTGCAAGGGAGAAGTCTTCTGGCGGGGTCTAAGCGAAGGGAACAGCGACAGGGTCACACTGCTGACTTGGCCCCACATCCCTGCAGAGCAACCACAAGACAGCAAAGCGAGCAGGATCTTTCCCACTGGACAGTCCCCACTTGGCCTGGAGGATGAAGGCAGGCTGCAGCTGGCTGTGCAGCAGCACATCCCCCAGGCGCAGGCTGGGTAGAGGCGAGCACCCTTCCATGCCACCCCACCAAGCCACGCAGCTGGGGATCCTGCAGCGGGCACACCTCCCCGAAGCAGCAGCAGAACAGCAGCAGGAGGTGTTTCTAGGTGTAATCCTGATCCATGTTCCAACAATCAGCACATTCAGTACCAACTACAACTGGCAGCTGGGATGGCAGAAGGTTGCCATGTCGACATGTCCCAGAGCTAGCCCTGGCTGACGACAGTATGCAGCCACAGCCCTTTGACATGATGCTCTTCAAAGAATTTCAGGCTCTTCTGTGAAAGAAGGTCAGTTTTCTCAGCACAATAACAACACGAACATCACGTATCTTTACCTTAATAACACAGCACAGTCGTGGCAGGTCATGCCAAAGGTCCAGTGAGCACAGTACCTGCTATCCGACCAGCCCCAATAGCAGATGCTTAAAGAAGAGTATAAGAACAGAGCACAACACAGCAATACTTTTCCAGAACACCCTCCCAGCCTCCAGAGGTTCCTGGATCATGCACTCCCTGAGCCAGGCTGTAGCTCTGTATTTAACACCCTTAACATTTTTCTGTCTCAAATTTATCAGCTTGCTTTTTCAGCTCATGTACATTTTTAGCATCATCTTGCTACACCGAGTCCCTTCCCCACTCCTCCACCTCAAACACATTTTGACTTTACCTTGACTACATCAAAGTTAAAACTGAAGGGTCTTGTTGACATTGAGGTAGTCACTGCAGTAGAAAACACCTCCTCACGGCAGCGAAAGCACAGCCTGCATGAGCCCTCCTGCAGCTGGGCTGATTACAGGTGCCCATGAAGCATGAATTCCTCGGAGCCCTGCAAATACAAAAACGTCCTATACAGGCCCATAAGGAGCTCTCCAGTCAGCTTTCATTTGCCTGGTTATTTCAGCTAAGCAGCTCATGTCTATATTAATTTGTTTTTATAGGAAATTAATTAGGCAATTTTTTTTAAATACTTCATTTAAAAAATAAAAATTAAACGGTTGGCCAGAGACGAGTTCCCAATTCCCAAGCCGAGCTGTGCCGGTGTAATTAATTCGCCTGCTTTGAGGGCGTCACCTCCCCCAGGACTCCCAGCTTGCACCAGGTACCGTGCTGGCCCGTTTTTCCTTTCAGCTGCTGCTCCCTCAAAGAGGCAGTGTAATTACTCTCTGCTCAGCACACCAGACCCCATTATCCCTGGGAAACCTTAGCAACTAAGTGAGTGTTTGCTCTTGTTGCTATGACAGAGGATAAATGACTAGCGGAGATAGATAAGGTTAACCCAGCCTCTGCCTCCCACCCACCTCCGGCCAGTCCCTTTTCCTCCCAGACACTAGTCGCGCAGCAGGGAGACAAGTGCGAGCAGGCAGGGAAAGACCATTTAGTCCAGATGCAAGTCTTCCCTCATGTTTTAAAGATCCTACTGCCACAGTTGTATTTCAAAGCACAAAACTGTTTTAAAGTGACAGAATAACGCTTGGGGCTGTGGAAGCATGGCAGAAGACACATACTTGACTTTGAAGATACAGCCAAGTCTCAGAGCGTGAAAAGGGGAATAACTGCCTGTACAAGTGCTGGCCTGAATCAGGGCTTTATTAAAGTTTTTCTCACACACAAACCACTTTGAACCGCCCCTTCACACCTACATCTAGCAGTTTCTCAGCCCCTCCAGTGGCAAAGGAGCCTGCTGGAAGCATCGACATTTTATAGGACTAAGCAGACAGAAAGCATGAGCGCAGCAGAGCGATCCTCACCACCCTCCTGCTCCTTGCTCTCAGTAAGGGAGAGAGATGGGCTGGCGCACAGGAGCATGGCTGAGAAATGGCCTCTTGCAATTTCTTATTGCAACAAATCCCCACAACAGTGCAAACCCTTAGCAGCAGATGGAGAACCAAGCAACACAAGGAATCCAATATGATCAGATTTGACTTGCACCACTGCGGTTTGGGCCAACAGAGACAAGGAACACACAATGTCCAAATAAACACCATAAAGCCTTGGCAAGCTTTGGGACAACAACTTAAGAACCCAATCAGACAGACTTTCTCCAGTCTGTCTCACCGTGAAAGCTCAATCTAAGCAGTACCAGTGCCAGCAAAATAGAAAAGACCTCATTCAGTGCCGTATATTCGGAGCTGGTCGGCCCAGCTGAAAGTAAATGCAAATGCAACACAGCACACAGAACGTGAGAGGTGTCATTATCACGTAACAGCAAGTAAGGTTCCTGTGCAGCAGGGCTGCTTCCCAATCCTAGCAGCAGTAGCAAGAAGTCTAACTGCTTTTAAGATGGAGCTTGTTAAAGAGCTTACAAAATACAATGCCCTGGAGGTCCATGCCAGTCCTACAAATGGGAAGATAAAATCAGCTCTACAGGAAAACTGACATACGGTACCAACAGTCCTGTATTAATGAGAGGCAGTTATTAGCGTGGCTACTTGATATATGGTAAGCTATAAAGAACCGGTTTTTGCCCATGCAAAGCGGTCTTCCAGCTCCCCAGCACCCTACGATGCTGGGGAGGAAAGCCAGCACTGTTCCACCTGCCAAGGTGTATCTTTATTTATCAGACTTTGGCCCTATTTCCTTCTGATCCCCAGCCAGGCAGGTGCGTTGTGCAAAGTGAATAATTCATGAAGACAGCAGGCTCTTTCTGACTCACATTCTGGGGCAGGTTGATCTGGCATAGACCTAGGAGAAGCAAATTAGCATCTAAATGGCCAATTAGAGAGACTCATTTCACTATTCTGATCTGCTAAAAAGCTCAGGAGGCATTCTGTGGCTGGAGGTTGGCAGGGTGGAATCAGCACCTCCCAGCCTCTAGAGAAGCATCAAGTTTCTTAGAAAGAATTGGACATAGCAGGGAAGTACTGAGCACGGGCCAGTGTTTGTCAAGGAATCCCTTGCAGGAGAACCACATGCCAGCCTATTTCGTGGGTAACCTCAAGTGAACCAGGAAAAGCATGGTTCTCGGCTGGTGGAGAAACTCTGCTGAGCAGCCTGACCCCAGGCCTTGCCAAAAACTCACTATCCAGCATGGCTCCAAGCCATGGGCCTGCCATCACATCTGGAGGATGAAATACCCTTTCTGAGCATCCTTAAGCTATAGTATTGGTGTTAGGCATTTTAGGAAGCCTTTGAACAACACACAAGCATGGCCAGCAGTAACTCCAAGACCTTTATCGCTCTGAATGTTGTTGGTACATGCAAAAAGAAAGCCATGGACTTTGACCAGTCCCTGGGGGAGTACCTGACCTAAGCTGCAGCAGGCTAAAATCCCTGGGGGTGGGCACAGCATGTCATTCTTACTTGCACACACAACAGCACCCATCGTCAGAATGCCCAAAAGAACCACGACTATCCATCCCCTGTAAGACGCACGTGGCAGGTCCCACCACACAACATGCATAAGCCCAGCAGCTCACAATTTTTTTGATGGAGCATGTATCCCTTTCAACCTCCCACTTCTGGTTTGTTTCACCCCACACCTCTGTCACTTACATTCGGTTACCTTCAGGAGGCTGAATTCCCCCCAAATTCAACCTTGTGCAGTTCACCTTGCCGTATGTCTGGCCTGCTTTCAGCAGCATTTTAGGTAAGACTCTCCCACCAGTGGAGCTCCGGGTCTGGGTGCCCCAGGCCCCTTCAAAAGCTGTTCCCCTGTCCCAGCTCGCCAGGGGAAGGGGCCGTACCCCACGGGCCGCGGACACAGCGGTTTCCCCGCGGGTGTCCAGGCAGCCAGCACGTACCAACACCTGAAACTCTGCTTGAAACTCCGCACGAAGCGCCCGTGCGCCCTCCCGGCAGAGAGCTGCGGACTGCCCACCGCCCGCTCCGCTCCGCGCACCCACCTGCCCTCCGGCCCGGCCCCGCTCTCGCACCCGGCCCTCGCTGCCCCGGCAAAACTCGCCGCCGGCTCCGCCACGGGCCACGCTGGGACGCGGCGCGGAGCCGCCCCCGCCCCGGGACAACGCGGAAACGGAGCGCACCTGCGCCGCCACCGCCTCCTCCAGCCCCGCCGGCGCCGCCCGCGCTCCCCTCNTCCCCAAAACAAACAGTAACAAAAAAATAACCAAAACAGAAAAAAAAAACTATACTCAAAAACCCAAAGCAAAAACCACTACCCCAAGAAACAAACAAATAACAACAACAAAAAAAAATCACAGCAAAAGCAACCCCAACACAAAATATGAACTTTGCAGGGTAAAAATAAAGTTCAGCACGAGGGCACCCCATAGCCAAGCAAGGTGACCTGCTGGGCCCGGGACAATTGTGGGGCGCTCATAATTTTTAAAAATTACGGGCCCAAATCAGCAGAGTGATCCTAATAACAACCACCAGCTACAGAAGGTTGCTTGGGATCAGCAGAANTTCCCCATGTCGGTAGAAGCTCAGCCTGCAGGAAGGGTTGCAAAATGGGTACAGCGTGGACCCAACGCAGACCCAATGTGTCTTACTTCGCATTTTGGAGAGCTGTACAAATGCTAACTACTGTCCCATGCAGCACAGGGAGGGTGGGGAGGGGGAGCAAAGCACTTGGTGAAGTGACAGCCTGAGATCACACTGTGAGTCAACAGAAAAATCACGGGAAAACAATTATTCCTTTTGCACTACCCTGTGAATACAAAAATTAGGGCTCATTACTGTCTAAATGTCCAGTGGATGCAGCGAGTAAATTTGCCATGTGACAGGAAGGGAGGGAGAGAAAGAGAGAGAAGGAAAAGAGCGAGGAAGAGAAAATAAACCCTCCGTCTTTGCTTTTACTGCCTATTCAGAGCCTGCTCTTGAGAAACCCGGTGGCCCTGCAAGCCCCTTGATTTCCATGCCTCCACAAGACCTCACAGGATAAGCTTAGGGACCCTGAGCCACTTTTTACCTAAATCGAGTTCAAGTCTGAGTATATATTTTGCTTTTTGGTTTAGGCAAGTGTTGAAAAATACATCAGAGGAAGCAGTGTTTGCATTAATACAGAGCTTGTATTTCTGTGGAAGAAAGCACTTGAAGATGACATTTCGCACCAGGGTAGTCCTCCACACAGTCAATAATATAAATAAATTAAACACATGGTTCAGCCAACTTCAGGAAAAAGATAAATTACCTTATTTAACCAGCTGTACTGGCAGGAGCAATAGGCACAGGAAACAACACACGTCTCAGAGCCTGTATCCATTCTGCTGTTGAATTTGCTCGTCGGGTTCCCCACGGAACCACAGACGCTTCGGAATCCGACTGCAAGGCTGGGCCTTGGTAGCTGGAAGTCACAGAGAATAAATATGACATCACATTAAAAATTTAAAAAGGCTAAATATGAGTTTTATCTTGATAGCATGAAGTCAATTTTTAATACACTCGTTTCTCAGAAAGCAGGCACTTCCAATTCCACCCAAAGAACCCTTCAAAATCTCTCTTTTATCGATGATGGGTTTCACTGAATTATTCACCAGATCACAGCTGCCAGAGATTTTAAATATACACATGACAAGGACTGTAACGGATAGCAACCTTCTCCTGCAGGCCTATCAGCGATGCTGACAGTTGCACCACATATGCCCCGAGCTGATCCAGTCTGCTTTCAGCACAGCACATAATTGCACGCTGGGGAGCAGCCTTTCTGTGTCACCCTCGGACAGGCACATTTCTCAAGAAATGAAAAATAAAGACCACCATTTTCAGAGAGATGTTACACTCGTGGGCATGAAGGTGTCCTCCAGAAGAACTACAGATGCTTAAAAGCAGCCCTATTGTACAGCAAAACAATCCTATTCATAACAATCCTGGAGCGCTGCAGGAAATGATTCCCAGATTGGACGCTGGACTGGTAAGCAGGGGTCTGGGCTCCCGTTCTCAGCCACGTCCAGCCAGGCAACCAGAGCTGAGACATTGCGCTGCTGGTCGGCTTTCCACTGTTTGGCTGTCGTTTCCAGTTAGATCACAGGTTCCTGCAGGTAAGGAGTCTCATCATCTGTCTGTTCAGCATTTGACACAAGAATTAGAGGTGGACAATCAATGTTTTAATACACAAATAACAATGAGAGTATTAATTATGAGCAATTTTAATCACATAGAATAACCAAAGGTCAAACTGGCTGGCTGCTCGTCTCTGAAAGACCATTTCCTAGGGACAGAGGCTGACAACTGGCAAGGAGCTGCCACAGCCAGAGATATTTGGTGCACCGTTCCCATCGCCCTGACCACTCCAGCTCAGTCTAGCCACTTCACAATTCACAGCGAGAAGCCCAGGATTTTTCTCCAAGCTGTTACTCTGATTGCAATCCTCTACTATTTGGTCCTCGGTGATTCAATTTGTATTTGTCCCTGTAATTATCATTCCTCAATGAAAAGGTCAATGATTCGGTACCTAAGCTGAACAAAAAAAATAAATCTTGCCTATAAAGAACACCTAATCAAGAATATACAAGACAAAGGAAACATTTAAAGAATAGCGATGCTTCATAGCAAATTAAGCTGCTTTTTACCTGTTTTAAAGACAAACTCCCCATTCTGATCCCCTGCTCTTTTTGCTTGCACGAACAAGTCTCAGGTCTAATTCTGTTCTCCTTGCCCAAGGTAAGCCTACAGCATCAACTATAACATTTCACAAGATGACTTCCTTAGTAGCCCGCTGCAGTAAGTCTATATGCAGTTTCAGTGTACCTATG
This sequence comes from Anarhynchus alexandrinus, assembly GCA_008711295.1. Classification (NCBI taxonomy): domain Eukaryota; kingdom Metazoa; phylum Chordata; class Aves; order Charadriiformes; family Charadriidae; genus Anarhynchus; species Anarhynchus alexandrinus. The sequence continues at coordinate 1,409,407 of VUYV01000131.1, forward strand.
GCACAGGGAAATGAAGCACATTTTGGAGTAAACCTGTTCCACAAGGAAATCCAGAGAAATTTTCAGTGTAGTTGCATTTGAAGTCAAAAGTGCACCAAGAACCCCCCAGCCAAATAAAAGCCATTTGAGTAAGAACCCAGCAGCCATGGGTTATATATTTGAGGTCTGGGCATTTCTTTGATGTCCTAATAAAAACACACATACACACTACATTTGTGAAGATCCACTGTCTGACACCACCTTAGGCTGGGCTTTGAATTTAAGGCTTGCAAGTTTCCTTCCTGATGTCACCAGATCTATATAATTGCTTATAAAATGACTAATTTTTCTAATCAGGATATAAGGCATGTTCACAAATCTCTCTCAGAGGCACCTGCCTGTTGCATTACCCAGATTTTATACTGAATGGGGGAGGTCATCATAACATCCCTGTCTCACCAATGGAAACAAGCACAACTTTATCTCATTTTCAAGCTAAAATTAAAGAGGACAGTAGGAATATTCAAGCAAATTGAAAGACAAATCTAACAACCCTTACACACATAGATTACATCTACTGCTTGAATGCAATTACCCTTCCTGGCAAGGGTTTACAAATTGGACTTCTATTTTATGAAATCATGATATGTTTATTTTCAAAAGATATATGCCTTCAAGATGCAGTGAAACCTTCAGAGGATCATGGAAAGTTTGTTCATAGTGTTTTTACTGTGAATTGGGGGTAGAACATCTGCTAAGTCTGCCTGCTCTGGGCACAGCAGTTTGAGACTCTCAGTCTAAAAAGAAAAGGGGGACAGAGAGAAGTGACAGAAAGCAGTAAGAGGGCAAGGGCTTTGCCTGGGGATGATGCCCCTTCGGTATAAACTTACCCACTGCTGGGGAGCACCTCAGCACTTAGCATCCTCCTGCCCAACTGCAGCAGAAGAAGGGGCAGGGTAACCCGGCGAACATTGGTCCTACCCATCCTGGTACTCCAGGGAGGAGCTGTCAGAAGATGATTTTCTTCATACATAGCTCAAGCCAGCCGCTACCACTGGGCTCTAATTTTGGCTGGCAAGTCAGGTTTTATCATAATAAAATCAACTACAACCACCACTAGCTACAAGTAGCTGTTCTCCCAAAATATTGTACTCACTTTTCAGTCTGGATGAATTATTTACATCCCATTGCTGCTGTTCCTGTTTTCCTTGCCTTTTTGCCCTGTGTCACCATCCCTTTCATCCACACGCAGGCTTTGGAGACCCGCTGGCTGCTGTACAGCGTTAGTAATAACCATCACCACGAAAACCCTGCTGTTGACACTTTGAAATCAGACCATTAGCGGCAGTCGGAGAAGTGCTGCCTGCGGCCCCAGGATCCGCTGTGGGAGCAGCCTCCCGGGAGCCTGATTTCATCACAACCTGTCTGAATGCAACCGCGAGCGTCTGCCAAATTTCACATCTAAATAGATCAGGAGGAGAGAAGGAAAGAGGCAGGCAGGGAGGGGGAGAAAGCAACCAAACCAGGATTAAACCTCCACTTTATTTCCAGGGAGAGGAGGACAAATAAGCCGTGCCTTGCTTCAGCGACTGTTGCTGGAGTTCCCGTGAACGCTTTGTGTCCAGGCGCACCTCCAAACGAGACCCACTCTTTTCCCTCGTTGGTGGGGCTGTTAAATCACTCACCACCATGACACAGCAGCAAGGGCAGGAGATCCGAGCAATGCCCCGGCCCCAAAACACTCAGGAGAGCTATTACCACCTGAGAAGCTGTTTCACCTGCACCTTCGCTGCTCCGGTGTGGAGAAGGGCAGAGGGGAGTGAAGGGAGAGGGGAGTTTCCTTCAGCACCTTCATTTACAGGGCTGGGGTAGGAGGAAGGGGTGGAAGGACCCTGATAGCTGGTCTCCCTGCAATGGATTTGGGGTGAATACTTTCTGGTGTGGCCATATTACCTCTAGCAAGTCCCAGTACGTACACATGCAGAGGGGCACAGGCGAGGAAACCTGTGCTGGACAGGGTTGTTCACACAGAGTAATGGCGCTGGGCCCCTGGCCAAGCAGGCAGGCTCAGGCTTGCTGCTGCACCATGGAGACCTCGCTGAAGGGCAGTCGCTGAGGGGAAAAGGAAGGGGGAAGGCAGTGGTGAGATGGAAGGGAAGGTGCTGAGGGGAGGAGAGGTGAAGGGGGAAGGTGAGGTGGAAGGGAAGGTGCTGAGGGGAAATGGCGAGGGAAAGCTCTGAGGGGAGGAGAGATGAAGGGCAAAACCTGAGGGGAAATGGCGAGGGAAGGCACTGAGGGGAGGAGAGATGAAGGACAAAACCTGAGGGGAAATGGTGAGGGAAGGCACTGAGGGGAGGAGAGGCAAACGGCAAAACCTGAGGGGAAATGGTGAGGGAAGGCACTGAGGGGAGGAAAGGTGAAGGACAAAACCTGAGGGGAAATGGCGAGGGAAAGCACTGAGGGAAGAGCTGAGGGGAGATGGAACAGGAAGGCAGTGAGGGAAGGTGAAACACTGAGGGGAAATGGAGGGGAAAGGTGCTGAGGGTAAATGAGGTGCTGAGAGAAGGAGAGAGGGAGGGGGAAAGCACTCAGGGGAGTGAAGATGGAGGGGGGAGTCACCAACAAGGAGCGATGCTGGTCCAGGGCTGCTGACGTTCCTTCCTTTGCTCCCCGCCAGGCTCGAGGGCGGCGGTGGGCGGCCAGGCCAGGCCCCGCAGGCAGGAGAGCGGCGGGGGCAGGCGGTGGGGGGTGAGGGGCTGCCCATGCCCCCCTCCACCGCAGGCCCCTGGCACGAAGCCGCCACGGAGAAAGAAGCAGCAGCAGCTGCCATGCAGGAGTGCCACCACCACAGCGCAGGCAGGTGAGCTGGGCTGGCTACCGGCAGGGGTGGGCGAAGGCCACCATCCCCTGCGAAGCCACTGCTGTCCCTGTAGCTGTCCCCAAAACACCCCATGGAGGGGCCGGGCAGGCCTGGGGAGGGAAGGGGACATGGCAAAGCCATGCGTGCACCAGGCTGGTACGTGACCACTGCTCAACATGGCATGTTTGTGCAATTGACGCTGCACAGACGTGAAGGGACGCGCAGCCAGAGTGTACGTACCAGCAGGAAGGCAGCTCAGATTCACCTGTCTGTGTCGGCCAGAGGATGTGGTGCTCGGCTCTCCCTCCGTCCTGCAGGACAACTGTCGTGGAGAGAAAAAACAACCATCCCTAGGAAATAATCTATGGCACTTTAAAACCTTTCACTGAACCTGTAGCCTGTTTATACATACCATTTCATATATAGCTACAAATCTATCCAAAAAAAGAACACGATTGAGTACATGTAACTACACAGCATAAGCAGTAGGAGGCATAAGACATCTGTCAAGAAGTAGGACATTTCATAAAATGCCTAAGATTTGGGATGTTGTAAATTTTTAGTGGTTTTCTTTTGGTGAGCTACACTATAGTTGTTTAAATATTCACCGTTCCACAGGCATGAGTCATGGCACTGATCTAACTTCCCATCAGTGGGGTTGAGTTGCTGTTATAGCTACAGAAAGGGGTGGTTAATGTCAAAAAATCTTCCATGTAAAGGAATAGCTGTTCACTTCCAGCATCTTCGTACAAACGGTGCCTGAAAGTTTCTAGAAATTGTACTATATTAAAAAAAAAGTTAATCACATTGCTTGCTGTATTAATGGATAACAGCTTAAAAAAAATCCCCAGCAACTAAGAATCAATTTCCTGCCTAAATTGAGTTAGGCAAGCACAGTGAACTTGATGCCAATGTAGAAGGGCTATTAATGCATTAACAGCCTCAATAAATACATTTTAAAGGTGTGAGAATCGTTATGTTAGTCAATCAGATAAATATATATTTGCCACTTAAAAATAAGATTTTTAGGCCATTAATATTTTCTTATAGATTTGGTTTCTTATTAATGGGCACATAAAGACACAGCAAGCACTTGTCTCATCATCCTCTTTATGAAATAAGCAGGAAAGCCTCAGAGGCAACGCACACATTTTTGCTAACAGCATTTACCATTTTAACAGATAAACACCACCACAAAAGCAGAAGGCAGCAGGCCCGCTCCCCTCCATTGCGTAAAATCCCAAGTCCTGGGAGGAACCCTGACTCAGCCCAAAACACAGCAGAAGAGAAACAGAAGGATGCAGAAATAAACAAGGCTGTAGTATCAACTTCCATCATTTTGGACTCTAGTCAAACAGATCAAGGTCTTTCTGCTCAGCTTAACGAAAGCCTTCGATGGGACGGGATTCTTGAAGATCCTGTAGCAGAGGAAGAAAGGCTGCGTATCTATAAGATGAACAGAAGGAAACGGTACGAATTGTATATCCAGCAACATTTGCCTGCTGAGCCATGCCCAACTGTCAGGCATTCCCCATTACTTCGTCGCAGGGCATCATGCACAAGCAGCGATCACACAATATGTAAAGAAGATAGCTGCAGTTATTTTCTGGGGGAGCAAGTGTGAAGCGGTCCTGAATGCTGAACAAGCCAGCACAGTCTCGGAGTTGCAACCAGTGGTGTCACCCAAAATCTCTCAACAAGTTCTGTAGCTTAGTACTGATTACTCACTGTCTTCTATCTGTGTGGAGAACAGGACATTTATATTTTAAAAACAAACCAACCTGCTAGTTAAAATATAGATGCAACTTAGACTACATCAACATTTAAGAGTGCTCCTTTCCATACTGCCTATTTGTCCTGGAGCATCCCTAGTTATTGCTATTTGTTTATTTCAATGTAATACTCACTGCATTACACCTGAACTTTTCAGGTCATGAATTGCTGGTCCTGAAACCAGCAAGCACAGCCCTTGTGGCAGATGGGGAAACTGAATGTGGGCAGCTGAATGACCAGATACCGTCTTTGGAGGTTAAAATGATTTGCAGGCACACAAACTTACCTTGTACTTGAAACTGAACAAGCTGCAAAATCGGGATTGGCATCCAGCCCTACTCTCCTGGCTTGTGATCTAATTGTTAGGGGCACTATTTTATTTTGTTATAAATATTAATTGTATCAGACCCTCAGATTTGACGTTCTGGAGAAGCACAGCATATACACAAGGAAAATCGAGCACATCTATAACAACGGGGTTATCCTTGTCATGGTATGTACTAACTAGAAACCCATTTGGCAATATGAATTAAAAATCACGTCAAGCAGTAGGCTGCCTTGTACTCTCCTACTTCAACTTCTCATAGTAAAGGAACATCTTTCACACAGAGTGTTACTATAATATTAAACGAAAACAGCCCAGGCCACACTAAAGGAAGTATTTGGAAGTTAGAAGGCACATCTGAAAGGAGAGAAAGTTTTTCCTGAAGCCCTTCTGAAACATACTGTTCTGATTTTTAAAGTTTTTTCTTAATGGCTCTTCATTGATTTTCTTTTATACAACAATTTATGTTTATATAGGGCCTTTCACCCATTTAATAATTTAAACACTGCATGATACTCAAATGCTTGCACAGACTTTTGCAGGAGCAGCGGCGTGCTTTAGAATAGCTTCAAAGCTCCCTAGATTCCAATAATGTCATTACATGCAAATCTAGACCTTTTGCAAGCAGATAACCAGATGAACAATAAAAAGTAAGCAAAAAAATCCCATTATGAATTAATTAACTGATGTTCAATTGCATCCATTACTACTCTGGCAGAGATACTAACAAAATCAGCACGCCTGCAAATTTGGGAAGGTTTAAAGAACAGATTAAGCATCCAGAAAAACACTGCAGCATTTCTCTCAAAACAATAGTTTGTAACAATCTATTTTGTTTTTATAAAGTTTAATGCATAAGACATTCTAGTCTTATTTTATGCTGTATTTACTAATGTAGCATTTGAGCATCTACATTTTTAACCAAAATTAAAAATAAATTCCTGTCTGGTTAAATACTTGTTACATCTGAAAAGTGTAATTGCTTCACTTGCAGGATATCCCGACATCCAAACCAGAAACTCTTAAAAATAAAACTATACCAGATGAAAGACTCAAATACACACTGGAGAGGGTTTTTCAGCTGTCTTAAAGGCACTTTTTCGACTTTCTAAACTGATAAACCCACATTTGGTGGTGTTTTGTTTTTTTTTTTAAATACACAGTTTGATATAGAAAACTCCTTCCTAGAATATGTAAACAACAGCAACACACTATGTAAGAGAAACAAGAAGGGAACTGGGACTGGCAGGATATATTATGTATTTATTACTAAGTAAATACCATAATAAACATTGAGAAGCTTTGAATGAAAAATAAAGAGACTCCCCTATATGATGGTTTTCAGATCATTTATTACCAATAAAGTAAAAGACAAATTGAAAATTATAAGGGGGGGGAAACGTCACAGACATCAGAACACTTGCACAGAGCTAATCAGAGCTTTGCAAATGTTGGAACATAAATAATTTAAAAGGTATCTCTACCGATTAAAATATTTTTAAGAGGTACATAATTAAGTTTGTTTGCTTTATAAAAATCAGGTGCTTTATCCTAAAACCATAGTGTAAGGGTAATTTCATTTCTAACTAGGGACAATTAATGACTACAACTTAAAATAATCTTCTCTTAGATCTCCTGCAAATGAATTCATTGGAAGAGCGTTGTCGGAGCGATCCAGGGTCCGTGTTCTTCCAGCGTCCTGTGTCCAACAGTGGCCAGCACCAGATGTTTCAGGAGCAAGGTACACAAAACTGCAAAGCGAGCAATGATGCAATAGCTTTCCCAAGGAAGAGTTCTGTCCATCTGAAACCCCACACCTTTAGGGGCCGAGCTGTGTCTTCTGTCACACAACAAGTATATCTTGGGGCAATGTTTAGGGGAGAATCGCAACATGTACTTAGGACACATCTCCTAAATACTGTAGTCTGAAACTAACATGTTTGATGAGAAGACCGCACACTCTTAGCAACTCTGGAGCAATGCCTACCTTTGGCATCCTCTGCCATCCTGGGACTGTTTTAGGATCTGGTTTTCTGAGGCAACTACCAAAGATTAGGGATGTTCTGTTTTGAGCTAATAAATACATAAAAAACCCAAAACAACAAAACCCACACAAACTCAGGCCTTCCTTCCTGCTGCATTTTTAGTCTCCCAAATCATTTCAGTTCACACTAGAGTACACTCCCACACCATTCATCACACTTGCACAAACACGCATTAAGTACAGCTCAAGAATAGGCTCCCGGTTTCTAAGTCACCACTGACAAATTCACCCTTGGGGCTACGCACTAGTGAAGTTCTCTCTAAAAGCCAGTTCGGTGCTGATGTTGCACCAGGAGGTGACTCACACCTCAAAGGAGTTTTGGAATACATGGAAAAGCTGTGTCCAGCTAAGTCAAGTCTACCAAGTGTTTCTGAGCTGCTACACCACGCTAACCACCAACATAAGCAGATTTTGGGAGCTCCACACTACGCTGCTCTCTGTCAATACAGAAAAACCCCATCTGGGTAAAGCAAGAAACCTCTCCATCTTATTTTCATCAAAGCACATGATAAACTAATCCATGTACCATCCAGATGGACTTTCATAGCATTTGAAGTTATTCCCTTTGGTCCCCAAACTCATCATGCACTTGGCACTGGAGGGGTTATTCAGCAGCCTACAGACAGGCAAATGCTACCCCATCCCAGTGACATCCTGAATACCAAAGTCCAGAGAGGACATGGGCCTTTGCAATGAGAAGCTCAACAGGGAAGCAGAGCTACAGCCGTGGATTTTGCTATGCAATAAAAATTTGCCTGTCCTTTGCTATCATCTACCTCTTCACAACCCCCACCACGACAGCATCTCACGCCCGATCCCAGCATCTCCTCCTCCATTCTAGGTCCCTGGATACACGGCTCATTTTCTGAAACTTTCCTAGTTACAACTCCCTTAGTGCAGACAGTACAATGTCATTAAAAAGCAGGCACTGGTGTTCTTCCACCACCACACTGTCAAGACCCGACTTTCCAACAATACATGGATATTTTTTGGCCTGATATTCATCATTACAAGTCCTACTACATGCACACAAATGCTAGCTTGTTACACAGACTACAGCGCTGCAGAAGTCATAAGTACAGAAGATACATTGTGCCATTCATCTAAAGAACTTGAGTTACCTGACCCTTTCTCTGCTGCCTGGAGCTGCAAAAGCATTTTATCCCCTGCTCTGCTCTACTTAGAATTCCTCTTCTTTCCAACTCACACCTTCAAACCAGACATGAACGCCATAATATAACATTTTTGCATTCTGCTAAATGCAGAATTCCAATTTTTTCTGTTAGCATTTTCCAGCAATTCCCAGGAGATGGTTGTTCTCGCGGTCAGTCAGTCTCGCGGTCTAAATTGGAACAAATGACAGCTCTGGCTATCTAACCAAAAGACCTGGTAGATTCTCTGCAAGAGAGCAAACTGCCCTTATTTTTGCACATCACCACAAAGCATCAAATGGATTTCCACCTGCCAGGCACTATTCCACATTCTTTCTTACCTGTCCATTTTTTCTCTGGGAAAAGAATTCCCCTTATTTTCATCTGACTACTGCACTGCAGGGGAGAGGGGGGAACTCATGACTTTAAAGATGAAGAAACAAGTTCCTTACTAAGTTGCATTCCCACAGAAAACTGCATTCAGGCCATTCTGATGCTTAAAGCAGGAATTAAGAGCTGAGAAAGAGGTGGCGACAGGTAAGGTTCCCTTAGCCTGATCGGAAAGTTAGGGTCTGTACCCGCTTTAGCTAGCGGAGAGTTAGCACAGTACGTTACACGGGACTGGGATGGATCAGAGCAAGAGAGTCAGCAACCATCCAGGACACAGTCGTTCCCAAGGTACTCAGATGTTTCCAGCTCTACGCTGGAGAGGAACCGCCGCACGGTTTTACGACAGTTGTAATCCAGCGTGGTGGTGTACACAGTCTTGGCATGCTTCGGGTAGACGATGGTGGTGCTGGTGAAACGCTGGGGCTTGTTGCGGGGCTCTAAGTGGACCTCTGATTTGTAATTGCGCCACGTGCAGTTTGGGACACAGATGACCGTCTGACTGCAAGAGGAAATGCTTAAGCCCACTGGCATATAGACGTCGTCGATGAAGTGCTTCTCCGAGTCGTATTTAACAGAGGATGTGTACCTGAAACACAGGAGAGGTTCATGCATGAGCTCTGCTTTGGAACAGCAGGCTGCATTTTCTGCAAAGCACAGCCGTCGGGTACCAGGGTGGCTCCTCAGCGCTGCATCTGCCACCTCAACACAGGAACAGCCACATCAGGCAAACACTGTCTGCGGGTGTCTTACTCATTTATGGGGAGAGGAAAAAAGTTTTACGTTAGCAGCACACCCGGCACTGTCACTGTTTTGTCCAGCTGCCAGCACTACCAAACATCTCAATCCTTGTGTCCCTTGTTCTAAACCTGAGCTCTATGAACCTAAGAACCTCCTTCAAACTCCAGTGCCTAAACGCAGAGGCCTAGATTCACATTTAGGCTTTGCACACAAGCATCCTAATTCCTCAGAGTGCCAAGTCCATGGAAGCACACGTTATTTTCTCAGTTCTCCTCTGCCAAGACTCACACGGGAGTCCTCAGCTATCGCTCCCAGCACGGGGCACTCTCTGAAAGCAAACTTCTGAAGATTCAGCTGGCAGGAAAATACTACAATTTGCACATCAAACACTGCTGGCAAGAAAATCCTCTATGCCTGGTTTGCAAAAGGAAGTTTTCATCTCCTTCACACTGCAACAACTTCGGGTTATCTTTTCCACGGTTCTAACTTCCTTCAATTCCAGCCACGGCACAGGCTCCTTCCCCACTCCAGGGCATCAACTCTTTCTACTCTCCCCTGCATTAGGCTTCTGTTTGATTGTATCAGCCTACCTCTGCTTGCACAGTAATCAACTGGGAGCCTTCATTTCTCATTACTGCAAATCATGATGTTCAAAGGAATAATTCACAGGCTGTGAAGTGATGCAACGCATTAAAAAAAATAATTACGCACTCTGAATACTAACTTTTCTTTTAGTTCACACAACCAGCCACAGCTGATAAGATAGAAAGTGCTTATTATAAAACCATGAGGTTACGAGAGCAAAATTCCTTTCCCTTAATAAAAGTCCTACAAAGATGGCTGCTTTGAAGATCTTCCCTCATGATTACCTTCTGGTTAATCAGTTGAAAGTCAACATTTTGCAGTAGTGCAATGAAGTAAAAGCAGGAGAGTGAAATAGAGGAAAGTCTTCCTGGAAAAAAAACCACATGGAATTAAAAGAGGCTGAACACTCCTTCAGCCTGTACCAATGTCCAGGTCCAGGAATGTATAGCTGCGTGGAACAATAGCTCTGTAAATAAATTAACTTGACTCACAGGCACTGATAAGGCCTAACTACTCCTTTACATGCTAACTCTTTCAAAACTAGATGACTGTAACACAATATTTACCTTATTTCTTTTGGTGGTAAAGGGTCAAACTCAACTCCTTCTCCAAAGGATAAAGGACACAATCTTGGAGGGCAGCTGGAGAGAACAGGGCTGGGGGAGAACACAGAATTCTGCAAAAAATGCAAAAATAATCCTTTTTATGTTACAATCCAGTATATTCTCAAGGGAAACACATTTACTTAGCCCTTGGTACAGAGCTGTTGAGGTTCTCATTTACATGCAAGAGGATCTGCTAGTCTAAGACGTGCCTACAGCTGCAACCCGCAGGTCTGACTTCACACTGGTCTACAGCATCAAAGACGTGGCAAGGTGTATTTTTTGAAGACAAAGTCCTAACTCTGGGAGCTTACTTCAGAGGAGCCACTCTGGGAAAGGAGAGAGAAATACAGCCCCTCGGTGCAGCACAGCTTTTGCAGCATGAACTATAGTCCATTTGCTGTATGAGCTCACGTTGAATTTATAGCTAACATTATAGGAGTGTATGAGAGAGCTCTCCTTGCTGGATTCATCAGATATGCCCACAGGCAGATCACAGCAGGAAATTATTGTAGGGCATCTCACCATGAGCAACTCCTTGTTTCACAGTTACACGGTGGCTACTATTTGAAAGCATTAAATCCAACCTGCCTAATTCATGTGTGACCTGTTGGGAAGAAATAACTCATTCCCACCGAGCGGCGATTCATGGAGCGTCCCTGTGCTCCTCTCCTGGACAGGCAGTGTCACGAGCCAACACCGGCCCGCCAATGTCCCACAGCCAGAAGGAAACCAAAGCGGCCCCGAAGGGAAGCAACCCGCTTGTGTTTGTCAAGCCACTTCTGCACATGTGCTTTACTACCCAGGGGCGAGGGAGCTGTGAGCACCTCTCCTGTTCAACACACGGTTCTCCCTACGGCCTTTTCCAATTTCATGGCATCCCTATAGAAAAGGGATCTTCCCTCTAGATCTACAGTTTCCAAAGTATTTCTACCAACAGCTCAGCATCAACATTCAAAAGCCATTTTGTGAAAAACTAGCACATCTCTATCTGATACTATTAACTGAAACCATAGTTTAATATACAAACTTTCTACTCTGGGTCACTCTCTGGAAAAACAAGAGTTCATTTTCCATGGGGTTTTTCAAAGACGTGCTGCGACGCCATCCCAACCCCTACCCGGGGCAGAAGGAGCACGGGGTTCCCTTGCACCAGCAAGAGCTGACCCCAAAGCTGGAGGCTTTTAAAAGCACCACCAGCTCTTTTGACCCTTTTGACAGCCTCAGCCCCAGCTGCAGACACCCCAGTTCCCCGGCAGGCTCCCTCCTGGTGCGGGTGTCTTAAGGGATGCAACAGCAGCAGGAGAGGTCGGTGGAAGGGAAGGAAACAGGGGACAGCTGTTTCCAACCTGTCCCCACGCCGGCCGCCCCGGCGCCAGCCCCCCCAGTAACCCCAGTACCGCCGGGCTGGTTTTCCGCCCTCCTTTCCTCAAAGGATGCTGCGGGGCCTGGAGCGCTGCCGGCGCGGAAAGCCTAAGGAGAAGCGGCCCACCGCCAGCCCGGCCGTCCCCGGGTAATGCATCACGGCAGGGTCCTTCTCCACTCCGGGGAGCGGAGCTCAGCACCCGCCGCAGCGGGACCGAGCCCGGGACCAGCGGCAGCGCGGCGGCGGGTGCCCGGGGCTGCTGGTCCCGCGCCCCTCTCCCGCCTGCGGCCCCGGGCGGAGCGTCCCGTCCCGCTCCGGGGCAGCGGCGCTGCAGGAAGGGTGGCGGGGGCGGCCGGTGCCGGTGTACTCACCGCGGCGGCGGGCGCAGACGGGTCGGGCTCCGGTAGCCCGTTAGTGGCGGCGCGGTCGGGGCTGCCGGAGGAGAGGAGCCAGGGAGAGGGGGCGGGCCCGGGGCTGGGGCTGGGGGGCAGCCCGGAGTCGGGGCTGTCGNCGGGGTCACGGCAGGGGGCGGGGCCGGCTCCGCTGTTTTCACCAGCGCACCATCGCGTATCCCACCGGTGCCCCCATCCTCCCGGTGTCCCCCATCCTCCCGGTGCCCCATCCCCGTATTCCCGTGCCGCGTCCCTGCCCAGGCACTGGGCCCTCGCTCCCATTCCCAGTCGCATGGCAGCAGCCAAACCAGCTTCTGACGGGCTGCCCGAAACACGGCCCTAGTCCAACCTGTGGACTGTGTGCCATATCATAGAATCATAGAACAGTTTAGGTTGGAAGGCACCTTAAAGATCATCTAGTTCCAACCCCCCTGCCGTGGGCAGGGATGCCTCCAACTGGACCAGGTTGCCCAAAGCCCCATCCAACCTGGTCTTGAACCATCCTAATGCGCTGCCCGTTCCCATGCCAGGCATGGAAATGTTTTGGGTTGGATGTTTTTGCTGAAGCCAGGCTGCTGCCTGCTCAGGCGCTGCTGGCGGGCAAGGGGTGGTCTGGGGCTGGGACAGGCCACAGTAGCTCATGCCAGCACGGGTACAGGGCAGCTGAGACCAGAGTGGGGGCTGCGTGGTGCTCACTTATCCACTGGCACAGGATTGGGACAAGAGTGGGGATGTAATTCACCCGGGAGACTGGGGAGGAGGGGGGGAACACTGTTCCCTTCATGTTTCAGCCACCCTCTCCCTTTGTTCAGCCCCAGCGGCAGCTGCCCCAGCTTTCTCCAAGGGCAGCTTGCAGTCGAAACAGGGGCCTCCTGCAGAGCAGCAGCTCCTGCGCACAGGCTTCGCTCACCCCCGGGAGTTTAACGACACCCTTCAAAATGCACAGTTTTTCCCCAGCCTGCTCTTTCTCATCCCACCACCACCCCTTTCTGAGGATTCGGACCCAGACAGCAGCGCTGCCACCCTTAATTGCATTTTTCATGCAAAGCTGCCAAAGCCGAAACAAGAAAACAGAGGGAAAAGGTCTTTCTAGCACTAGAGGAGACCGAGGGAACGTTTTTTGGAAAATCCTAATGAAATAATTGCGCCGTGTCATCAGATTCAGTGGGGGAATACTCTTGTGGAGGGAAAGCAACTGTCTGCAGCCGGCCAAAGTCAACACTCCCCTGTGCAGTAACAAGCAGTCTGGCCTGACGGGCCCAGCACAAGTGAACCCAAACCCCTGAAAAGAATTCCTTCCCTGCCCCAAAATTAAAAGCAGAGCAGAGCTTTCAGCCGTAGGCGTCTGTGGTTTGCAGCTATGCGGTGCTGGGAACTCCGGAGACTTCCTCAAGGAATTTACATTCCTTTGAAGAAATACTATGAGGCTGTTTGTCTTTGCTGAAAAATGCAGATGGAAAGAAAAAGAACATTAAAAATTTTGATTGAAAACTTTGGGGTCTAAGGAAATGTGCTGGACAGGTGTTTTCTTCCTTTTGATTTAAATGCATCCCAAAAAAAGAGATTCTGGTCTCTGTGAGCAATGGGAAAGCTGATCGCTCCTCCCTCCAAAATCTCCCATAAAAGCCCTTTATGAAATTAGATGCCTCAGAAGGCACTGGAGCAGTTTCCAGATGAACGCGATCATTATTTCAGAGCTGCTGTGCAGCTCCTGGGCTAAAATCCACGCTGCCAATAATCAAGTTAGTGCAATTTGCAGGGGGAAGGGGGGGGCACACCTGTGGCACCTCCCAGCAGCCACCTCCGAGGGCTGTGGGTGTCCCCACGGCTGCTCCCGTGGGGATCTGGACCCGAGTGTGAGGGATCTCGGTGCACGGGGAGCCACGCGGAGCTGCAGCCGCCTGTGTCTGGGATGAGCAGAGCCACATGGGCTTCTGGAAATCCCGCTGCTCTTCATTTACCAGCAAAAAATCTCCCACTCTGACCTGGCTTGACACTAATGGCAATTTTTTGGGCCCTTCCAGGCTCTCGTTTCTGGGCTTGGCAGGTGAAATGGAGGTGTCAGAACAGCCGAGGGGGCTGCGCAGCCTGCCCTGCTCTGCCTTGCACTGGGCTCAGACCCCAGGACCTCCTGCAGTGCCAACAACCAGAGCTGCAAATTCTCCTGCTAGGATGAAAGGGAAGTGTTTAACTAGAATTTTAACTACTTGGTAATGAAAATACTATTGATAGCCACTCTATACAGGGGCCCTGCTTTTAAGGAACGCGTACTCTGCCCCCTTGGAAAACCTGTCTCTTAAGCCTCTCAAACCGTACCGACCCGTGCAGTCCCTGATGGTATTGGAAATCTTTTCCCCTGCCTGTACATCACAGCCTGTTTGTCCACATTATTTACTTTTTAACTGCCCGTGCACAGCCGAGACAGAACAGATATGAGTATCTTATCAAGGTCCTCCTTCCATAAAGGACTTTCCACTGTGGCTGGGTGTGCTCGGCTTAATCAGCAACCGAACAATAGTCACATTGACGCTGTGCGGGGGGCTGTCGCTGCGTGCAGGGGGAAGCAAATCAGAAGGATCCCGTGTTATTTGATAACAATGGAAAATTATTTCCAAATGATGGGAAATGCCAGGCTGCTCCCCACGGCGCAGACCACGTACCAGCCAGGCACAGGAGTTGCACTCACAGTGACACTTCCAAGTGGTGGGATTGACGGGAGACCTTGGAGCAGTTCGGCTGCAGGGATGAATGCTGATGGCACATTGCTGAAGTTGCTGAGTTTTGATCAGCTTTTACAGCGCTGCCACCGCCACCCTCGCAAACTGCCGAACCACAAGCCAAGGTTTTTCCCAGGGCTTCGGAAAGCTCCACGTGCTGCAAGCAGCAAAGGATGATTTTCCTCTCCCTGCAGGATCCAGACCCCGATGGCAGCCCCGTGGGCTCCCTGTGTCCTGCCGGGAACAGGAGGGCACCGCCACAACCCAGGGGCCTGAGCACAGGGAAACCGCGGTACTTTGGTCCTGGTCACTCTGTAACCCAGCAAGGTGAGGGCCCAGGGAGCACTCCCTGCCCCGCTCCCAGCAGGGACCCCCCAACACCCCGAGCAGCAGCCACCCCAGATACCCCCTCAAAGGCCCAGACGTCCCCTCAAAGGCAAGGATGGCAATGTACTCGAGCCCACGTGCTCCCACCTGGACTCTGACTCGGGACCAGTGGAGCTGCTCTGGCTGAGAGAAGGGAATGAGCACAGGCTTTAACCTAGGAATTTTGGGCGACGGCAGCACTAGCTGGTGTAACCGGCCCCAGCGGAGCAGGCGCGCAGAGGAACGCCTTCTGCCAAAGCCTTTTCTGACACAGCCCAAAGACAAATGTTTCAGCTCAGTTTTCCTAAGTGCAGCAGAGCTGTGGCCTGATGCTGCCCAACAGCATCCGCGTCTGCCGCCCGCCCAGCTGCGGCCAAGAAAAGGCTTGTGGAGACTTGGACATCGTCACTCCGATGCTCGAAGTCACAGCTGTAAATCTGGTGAAAGAAATAAACACCCGCGTCGCGTGGCACAGGCTGCTCCTGCCCAAGGGCGGAGGGGGCAGGACCAGCAGAGCGGTAGGAGAAAAGCAAATGAGTCATTAATTCTCCAAGCAAAAGAAACTCCTCCAATGTCATGCATCACGTGGAAAAAAAGGCGCTACCTCTTAATTTCAAAGGAAAAATCAGCATCTCTCAGAAATCTCTCCAGCAGTTAAAGTCATCAGAAATGATCTGATAATTTAGGGACACAAGGTCAGCTCTGCTGAACTGCCCACATGGCGCTGGGAGCTGCTACGAACGCAGATGCTGCCGGCAGAGAGTTGCTCGCTGGAGCAGCGGGAGGTGGAAAAGCCAGAAAAGAGAGAGGGTGAAGGAGAGAGCAATGGAGAGGGTCAGCACCGAGCTCTGGGTCCGGCACGTTTTGGGTGAGGTCCATCCTGGCCGTGGGGGTTTGCTGCGTGGCACTTGTACAGAAAACACCCAGATGAACATCAGTAACCATTTAATTCATTTTAGTGTCACACTCCAACATACAGTCAGATTTACATCTCAGCCAAAAAACGTAAAAAGTGGCATTTTATACAGAAAAAAAATCATCCTTTATTCCCCAGAGATGTAAACCCCAAACAGCTAATATATGCTTACAGACATGCCAAATCCGAGTCCCCAAAGAGCCAGGGGGACAAAACCCTTATACCGAAAGTAGAAAAATGCAGACTTGCTCTCTAAAAGTAGAACTCCAAACACCCAGACCTGTAGCATTCTTCAAAGGCTGAAACTAAAAATTAATTTTTCCTTTTATTTCCTCTTATCTCCAGAATGAAATGCAGAGAATGAAATAGGGGAAGCCTTTGGGGAAAGACACATGGTGATAACCTGAACATTGTCTTCAGCTATTCATAATTTAGTTAGAGAGTCATCCATAGACAGAGCAAAGAAAAATTAATCTAAAACAAATTATTCATCCCCCCATGAGAATAATGAGTCTCTGCAAACCTGTGTTCCCTCCTCTCTGGCTACTGCATTTGCTAACGTGTGAACCATCCTGCACATGCATAATCTGTCCTTGGGGAACGGCCGTTCACAATGCCGACGTGCTTTCAACCACCGGTCCTTCTTTTGTCACCTGATGTGAAATCAGCAGAGGAAATAAACGAAGCAGCAGCGGACTCAGGAAGATTTGTAAAACTGGAGTGATGAGAAACTGTCATCCCTCCCCACAAGTGTTGTTACTGCTGCTCTACGATGGATATCACCACTATGGCTCTCTGCAGCTGAGTGCCCGCACGCCGCAGCCATGGCCAAAGCCTGGGGGCCCCTGAAAATACATCCTGAAGAGTTGGTGTTAGAGTACCCCTTAGTGCACACCTTGCTGCAGCAGCAGGTCAGTCTGAGCAGTGTTAGAAAACCCGACCAGTGAGGACTTAATCTGCAGATTTATTCTTTCTGCCCAAATCCTTTGATCAACTCGTGCCTGTTCAAGCGCAGGTTCACCTGCCCGCCGTGCAAAGGGAGGACAGGATTTTACCACCCAGGCACCAAATTTGCCCTCCCACAGCCACGGGGTGAGGGAAGGGGAAGCAGCCTGCGCCCAAGAGGGGACAGTGCTGAAACATGAACAGGCAGATGCAGTGTGAGTCCAGGTTCTGCCTCACTGGGGGATTTCTCATTTCACCTCCTCCCTCCCTGGTCCCACTGAAGCTCTGGGTTTGGGTGGACAGAGCTCATTTCCTGGAGTGTGTCTAATTCTCTCCTCCCAGAGGTGCAGCAGTGAGTACCACAACCCCTAGTGAGCACAACCCCTAATAAATATACTCCTAAGGCCCAAATTGAGCTGGTGGGGAGCATGACCCTCCCAAGAAGGCATCTGACGGCAGGATTGCTCCTCACCTGCCAAACTGGTACAGGACTTCTTTTTCCTGACATGCAAGTGAAGCTTGAGTTAAAATAAAGCAGGCACAACTGGTTGATCTGCCCCTAAACCCATACGGGATTCAACTGTTCACAACTGTTCGGTTGGGCATATGCCTTCTAAGTCCCCCAAAAAGGGTACGGAGGAGTTTGGGAAGAAATCCAGCGTTGCTAACGACAAGGTGATGTCTCCCTGCACCGAGGCTCCTTGGGGAAGCAGGGCACAGACATCCACCGACCCCAACCCTGCTCCACACCAGCTTTGTGGCTGGGGGCTAGGAGGAGCTGGTGTTATCCAAAATATTTCACCTCTGGTTCTCCTCCTCTCTGCACTGGTGCAAGCTGAAGCTCAGAGGAGGAGGAGAGGAAGGCCCTCAAAGTCTGAGGCTGGTGTAAGCATCCCGTCCCGTCCCGGGAAGAGGCCCAGGCTCCCCGTAAAGCCAACATTTCCAGCATTTCTCCTTGCAGGGCAGCGAAGATGCCAAAGGGGCACACCCCTGCTCGGGACACGCCGGCTGGCGTGAGAACGAGGGACTGGTGCTGTTTAACACTTGCTCCATGAAGGGCCCTTTGTGGAGAGAGGGCGAGATGTGGTACAGGAACTCCCATCAGGGACAGCGGGTGAGTCCAGCACAAACGAGAGAAATAACAAGCAGCTGGAGATGGGCTCCGCAGATGTCCAGGGTTTGGCCTTTAAGCTGTAATAGCAGCAGAGGCTGCCAGGTTGTTGGCAGGAGGTTTGCCAAGGTGCAGAAGGCATTAATTCAGCCCTTTCTTCCTGTTCTGAAAAGGAGTTGTCTTGCTGTTTTACTGGTGGTTTACACATGCCTGTCCTGGGAGCAGGGGAGAAATCTGCTTTGGGGTTCCCTCCTGGGTATCTCATTAAATCAGGGGAGCTGCAGATACCTGGATCCCAGCTGTTAAAGGGCTGGGTTTTTTTGGTGGTGGTGATGGTGTGGGGTTGGTCCCTGTCCTCCCCAAATAAATAATGAAACAGAGGAACAGCTCTGCAACAGGGGGTGAGCAGTAACACCAAACTCTCAGGCAAAATCCTCAGTGCTGCAGCAGGAGCTCAGCCAGGTCGAAGGCTGCGACACCAGGTGAATCACAGCCAGATATTCTCTGAATCCACCTAAACCGTTTGTATAGCTGCTGACCTCCAGATACCTCCGTTTTCTCCACCACGTGGACCCAGCAATGTCCTGGATTTCACTCCTGCTAAGCTGTCTAAGGGCAAACACCTCGGTCAGATCCTCCCTGGTCTGAATGGAGATGCAGCGCCACGGTATATGATGGTTAAGAGATCACTGGGCACAGGAGTGGTGGGACATGGATTTTTCAGCAGCATACTGTAAATCATAAGTTTGACGAGCTTTGCTCCCAGTCACTGCAGCCAGTCCCGAGCAACAGAGTTTCCTTCTGCTCACTTAGAGTCTTTTTTTGATGAGTTTCTCCAGTTTCCGTATCCGAGAGGACTCCTGCTCAGGCGTAGGAGCGCTCAGTGAGAGGGAGCTGGCATTCTCCACTCCGGAGGGGGGAGCCGGGAGGCGCTGGCGGAAGAGGTCCAGCATGCTGCTTTGCTCGCTCCTCTTCAGGCCCTGTGGGAGAAAAGAAGAGTGAAGCAAGCCGGTTAGACTTCATTGATCTGGGAGTGGGTGTGCAGGAGAATAGCTGCAGGAGAGCTCATTTCAAATCTCAATCTTTTGTTCACCCACCAAGAGCTGTATGTAGACCTCTGGATGATCCAGAGACAATGGAGCTCAGCGCCAGGAGCCAGAGCAGCTATGAGCATGCTAAGTGAACTGAGAAGTTATTCTTCAGTAGCAACTCCACACACTTTCAGAGTACAGAGGATACGCTTGTCTTACAGTGCTTTTCCCACTCCCAAACCCCTGTATGTTTCTACTGAAAACAGTCACCAACAATCTCAATGCAGTGCTAGTGGATGAGCAGAAACCCCATAGGACAGGTTCTAACCTTCATGTCTAATATCTTCTGGAAAGTGTCTGTACTGCAGTCAGCAAGGAGCTTGATGTAATTGTCGACAAACACAACCGGGGGCTCGTGCGGAGCCATAACCACCTACCAAGACAAGAAAAAAAGAGATCAGACAAATTCTGTGAGTTAAAGCCAGCGCTCAGTCAACTCAGGCACACGAAGGCAGGACTGGCTTCTCCTAAAATAGATTGCTTCAGGAACAAGAAAGAGGCTGTACGTGCTGCTAGTAACTGAGAGGTAAAGGTGAGTTAAGAGAAATAAAATAAGGAGCAGGGAGGAGGACGGGGTCTCTTCCTGCACAGCAGTGGTGCTCAGACCCAAGGGGTTGCGTATCACGTTTCAAAGAGCAGCAGGACTTTGTCTGTACACCTGTGGGCTGGCACGCACTGGTGTATTGGCAAAGCTGAAGATTTTATCTTGTTGCATGCGGAAGACTAGCTGGGGAGCTGCCCGGGGGAGAAAGGCAGTGCTGCTGGTGGCCGTGATACTTAGAAAGTCCCCAGCGGATCAGGCAGCCTGGACACAGTCCAGACCCTCACTTTGGTTGTGTGTCCCTCTTGCTCCCTCCTGCCCGGAGGCCGGGCAGCTACAGCGTGTTGCAGGGGAATCTGACAGCACTCTGCAGTCACTCCCTCCGTCCCCAGGACAGTGTGGGTCAGCAATACGCTGTGCAGTCCTCCTGCTTCTGACATGTAAACTGATGGGTGAGCGGTGCCACACGCAGCCGCTCTGTCCTTTGGGTGCAGCTCCTCTTGTACGCTGCTCTGGAGACTGGGATGCACTGTGCGAAGCCCCCGCTGACATCTGCCCCGGAGCTCACACCCTCTTAGTCCCAGCAATGGTCAAGTCAGGAAAAAAAATTAGAATAGCCTTGAAGCTGGAAAGATGATTACTCATTGTTATATTTTCCTTACATAAGCAGTGAACTCCATAGAGAACATATCTTTTGATAATACCGGGCAGCCAAAACCATCTTGCTGGGAAAGTGTGTGTGTGTGTGTGTGAATGTGTGTGCGCACGCAGGGCAGAAACAGCACAGGACCAGACTCTTCCCTGTCTCTGAAAACATTTCCATATGTTTCCATTGACCCAGCTCACCCCACACTGTATTCTATCACCGAGACATTTCTTTCTTTCCCTGCACTTCAGACCAATGAAACATCATAGCCATGTATACACTTATAAATCCTTAATTTACAGCCCTTGTAAAAATCTTCTGCCAAGATGAAAAGCTGGAACTTCAGACAGTGTAGCCAGAGGAGAAAGGAAACAGCTCTGTGGGACGTGCGCACCCTGACGCCCTCCTCCCCACTTGCATCTGTGCTTTGTAGGGCTTAGCTGAATGAATTTGTTCGTGCCATCTACAGGCTCAACGACACTCCTACTGAATTAGCTACACCGGTATAAGCCCGGGCACACTACTGCATGGTGGCATTGTTGTATGCAACAGCGGCGTCGCTTCTGAACCGTCTCGGTACTAGGTAGGAGAGCCCTGAAAACAACAAGGAAGAGATCATTGTCCTATTGCTTCTGATGGAGTGAAATAGTTCTTAGGGAAAAGACTCTTTAATGTACAATTTGGAAAGAGCAGAGAGAGTCTGAGCACTGATAAAAAGAGA
Organism: Anarhynchus alexandrinus; assembly: GCA_008711295.1. Classification (NCBI taxonomy): domain Eukaryota; kingdom Metazoa; phylum Chordata; class Aves; order Charadriiformes; family Charadriidae; genus Anarhynchus; species Anarhynchus alexandrinus. Next base: position 1,430,666 of record VUYV01000131.1, read on the forward strand.
GAGCCCACAAGGCAAACAGAACGGCCAGAGATGACCAGTCAGCTCTAAGCTGCATGGAAACCTTCCTACAGAAATACTGGTGGTCCAGTAGGAGCAGGCACTTCAGAGTCTTTTTTTCTCTCCCAAGCCCAAGAGATGAGTGCTGACACCAGCCCCAAACGCTGTGTGTGGGTCACCTAGGCTCAGGGTGACCTACTCGGTCACTGTGATTAACAAACCTGCCCCAGCCAACCATTCAGCCCCATCACCCGCTGACAACATGGAGCATTATTTTGTAAAACAGCTCTGCGGAGCACTGAATGCCATAAGTGTATCGCTGTTTAATTACTACTTACACCGACACTGAGCCCTCACTCGGGGCTGGCAGAAGCGCTTCATGCAGCAGCAGGGCAAGCACGGGATGTCTGAAAAAGCAGTCACGCTGCTGCTGCACAGCCTGCGACCAGCAGCACTCCGCAGCCTGCGCTCCCTGCCCGAGGCACTTCCTATGGTGCTTTCATCTCAGTCCCGATGAAGCCAATGTGATGTTAAGGGTAGACAAATTAACTGCATGACTTTTCTGATAAGCTCCAAGGAAAGACCTGTTTCTGTATGCAACAGACGCCAACCTGCCCTGTTCTTCCGCTAGCAGTACCAGGCTGTTGTTCTTCAGGTCATTTCTAAGAAAACTTAGACTTGCTTTAACGTATCTACTAACATCTCGGTCACCTTACTTTAAAAGCATGGAATTGCAGAACTAATTTCTGAATTCAGAATGCAAACTCAGCTGTGACATTACCTTGGGCATGGGAGCAAAGCCACGCGGAGCAGCAGGCCAGCACGGAGAGCTCGGGCTCCGCACCCCCTCCTTGCCTTGGCGGCAGCGTACAGGAGGCTCTGGCCGGCAGCTGCCTGTCCTGCCCAACCCCACGTCCCTCTGACTCACTCACGGGAACACCTTCGCAGTGTTGTTGGTGAGCAGGGGACAATCCCATCGCCCAGGAGGGTACAACTGCACAGCTCCCATGGCTTCTCCGGGGATCAAACCAGCAAGGCAATTGGGGGGAAGGGGAGATTGCTTTGCTTGTTACTTTTTACGAAGACAACACACTGCTTTTGGGTCATTTTCCAGGCACCAGGTCTGGAAAATGAAAAAGGACTCTGGTGAATACAGTAACCCAGACATGTTTGCACTGGCTGTTACACTAGACAGTAAACAGGTGACTCAAGCACGGCTTGGCTCCCCTGCGGGATGGAGTCTGCACAAAGGCCTGGAGTAACCTGAACTGGCGGGTTTGCCCTGCGGCAGACACTTATGGATGCTAGCTCTGATTTTCACAAGCTCCTGAGGGAATCTGGTGTCCCAGCTCTCCCTAGTAAGCAGAACTTGAGCCCTCGGTTACCTTGAAAAATGAGGATGAAAACTCAAATGCGATGTTAAAAGAGAGTGGGGGCAAACCCAAGGCGATTAAGCCGGTTCTGTCGAACAGCTGGCAGCGCACCCGGACAAGCTCGCATACGTTCATGTACAATTGCAGATTGCCGCGTTCAAAGGAAGGGCCCCCTGGAATTCGCTCGCTCCGATTCCCAGTCCAGCAGTCTGGCTGGCAGGTTATCAAAAGTCTTGAGTTACCTTCAGGATCATTTCAGCCCGAGTCATGCCTTTCACCACTATCTTTGTGTAGCTGGCAGGAGCCTTCCTCACCACTTGGGACCCGATGGAGGGCAGATCCAGGAGAACCATCTTCAGAGAGTGAGTGTCCAGCAGCAGCTGCAATAGTTAATCGCACCCTGTTATTCAGGCCCCTTTTGCCAAGCCCCGTTAACTGCTATAATCCAACATCCTTAGAAGTTTAACACTCCCCACATTGGAAAAAGCCCTGGTAACTGGACTGCAGGAACAGGAGGGACTGACCCACATAATGACACTTCAAGGAGACACGCTCACCCGCGGCTACGTATCAGCACCGTTTGTGGATTTTAACAGAGCACTGCTCTGCTGACTTGAAATGACTGATGGCAGCTCAACATCTGGCACATAAGGCATGGGTTTCCAGTCCTCTTCCCCTCGACAGTGTAAAGTGAAACAATCTCCATTACCTGTAGCTGTACCATTATTCAGATACTGAGGTCAAACAAATTAACACCATGTTTCCCTCTGCACCCAACCACCCACTGTGTGGTTTTCTGCATTTACTCAACCACTTGTTTATTTATTTTTTTCTTTTAAAAAGAAAACTGCAACATAACACAGCTAGATTGAGAACTATCCAATATCCTGTGGCACACAAACTCCTGTATGTTGGTTTTTACTAGGCCAGCGGCTAAATAAGCAGCAAGGAGCAGCCACGAAATTCAGCCCAGATGGACACGCACCGTCTGATAACAGGCTGCGCAGGGGAGGGGTTGAATCACCACCCCTGGAGGTATTTAAAAGAGGGGCAGACACAGTGCTTAGGGACGGGGTTTAGTGGTGGGTTTGGCAGTGTTATGTTAATGGTTGGACTTGATGATCTTAAAGGTCCCTTCCAACCCAGATGATTCTATGATGACAAAATGCTGTGGGTTAGGGTTTCTTAGAGCAAAATTACCCCAAATACTGTGCTCTTCTGATTGCATGAGGTATGTTTAAAGAGGTGAGACAAGACCGGTGAAGGACAGAAATCTGAAATCAAACTAGATGAAGAGGAGCACAGTTTATTTACACAGGAGCAAGTGTGAAAACCCACTGGGCTGTCGGCACACCCAGTGCATTTCCTGCAAAAGGGTTCTCAGGAGCAGGTGAAAGCTCATTCTTCTGGACACAAACTATTACAGGCACTGCAGAACCCCCCCAGCAGTCACCGCAAACAATATGAACATTTATGGTACGGCTTTCAGCACACGTGGGAATTCCATTCAAATACAAAGGACTGAGCCAAGGAGGGGCGGTGGGTCACACCAGTTCGAATCTGGACCCTGTTATCTGCGGCAGCGTATCATTGCTGTGTGCTGCCTGTTTCATGGTTTGCATGAGATGAACCGATGCCATCAATCTCATCCTGGGAAGCCAGGAAACCACAGCACAGACGAGCAGCTCTGTGCACCCCGGAGCTGCCGGAGCCTGATGTCGGCTCAGGCTGTCATAGCTGGATTCCTGCGTGTCTACGAGGGATCCCATGGACGGAAGATTTTTCCACGGTTGGGGAATTCACGTCTTTCCCACATAAACTCTCCCACGTCTAACAGGAGTTTTGCGCACTCTGCAGCCTTTCCCACAGACGCAGCACTCGCAGGCTCTGTCCCCTCACCCCATTTCCCCCCGTTATCCGTTCCAGGCCCTCGGCATCGCTAACTCACTGCCAAAGCTTGCCGAGACGGAGAACTGTTGTTAAGTCAGAGACACAAACACAGAAAGCGAAACCCCATAGCTGTTGTTCCCCACGCTGAGCAACTCCGTAAATACCGCCCTAGTGTCCAGATTTCAAACATGACTATTGGCAAACAGCAGGAAAAGCTGTGTTTAGGACCGGGAAGGCCAGAAAAGCACATTCCACAGCAACATTTCCACCAAGGGAAAGAAAACAATGTGGAAAGATGCTGGTGGGTGACCAACGGGTGTTCAAAAGATGCAAAGGCAATTGAGGACCTACATGCTGCAGAGACAGAGGAGAGCAGCTTCTGAAGACCTCTGTACATCTAACCCCAGGAAGGTATGTCCCATTATAATAAGATATATTCACTGTGAATCAGGCTAATAAAACCTTCCCAGTCTGCTGTGAAGAACCAAATTAGGCCTGTTATTCCAATACAGTAATATTAACACCTTTTAACATTAGATGCAAGCCCACTGCTGGCAACCCGTTAACCACGTTAGATGCTTATTTAAAAAAAAAAAAGACTTCATTTAATCACTCTCAGGTTATTGCTCATTGCACAAGATGAGCGGGAACCGTGCTCCACTCATTTGCTTTCCATTAAGAAAGAAGAAGGTTTTGATGTAAAGCTCCTGTTTCATTTTGCAGACACACACAGCTCAGAACCCATCTTTGATGCCTAAAACCCAAGCAGCTTTTAAGGCACCTATTTGAAGTTCACAGCAGTCCCATTAGGGATGATTCTGCTTTTTTTTTTTTTCCTTTTTTCCTTTTTAATCAGCCCACAGGAGAGCAGCTGTATGTGCAGGGGACAGCTGAAAGCCTGCCTCATCCAAACCTCATCCTCGCAGAGTAGCGGGGTCCCAGCCCACAGGCAGGGTGGGAGATGGGGGTCACAGCCCTGCAGCTGCACCCACTCATGGTCTCAAGGTAATAAATACCCTGCGCTGCCCACCCACGTGCAACTCGGGGACAGAGGCTGCTGTCAAGGGGTGGTGGTTCAACAGAAATGTGTACATTAATTCAAGTGGCAATAATTCAACGTCCTTCCTTCCCTGACATCGTGTCTCACCATCTTGGGGTATCGACAGCTCTCTGAAAGCGCAACAGGGAGGCAGGTTCCTGGGAGGAAGCTGGGGAGTCCTGAGCCCCAGATGCCGGGTTGACACTTCCCTGGGTCTCAGTTACTGAGTCGCAGAAGTGGAACCGGCTCTTCCCTGCCACGCAGCAGTGTTCTGATGTGTGCTGCAACGCCTGAGGAAGCGAATCCCGGAAGGCATTTATGCAGGAAAGAAACTGTCCTGTCTTCAGGCACTGCAGCATCTCTCACCCAGTGAGATTCAAAACTCCCACCAAACCCAAGGCCTCTGTTTAGCAATTTTTGGGACAGAACACAGAAAACACTGCACTACGCCTCCACAACCCCATCCTCACAGCACGGCTCTGAGCAGAGGAAGACAGCGGCCATCCATAACTAGCAGGCAAACCAGAGGAGGTACAAATCTATCTGCACTCACTGGAACTCAGCCAGGACACAGGCTCCAGCAAAACCTCCATCAGGCTGCGGAGGAGCCCCTGGGCTCCCACGGCTTCGCTTCCTCGGTGAGGAAGGAGCCAGCACCTGGGAGCAGCACACACAGTCCCCAGCAGGATCCGGCGTCACTTTGTTTGACAGCTGGCACGCCGCCGCCGCGGGCACGTGGCACTGAGCACCGCTGTCACCGGGCCCGCGTGGAGAATGCGTAGGAACCAACCTGCTCTTGGCATACACACTGTCATGTGAGACCAAGTGCTGTGGGTGTTTTAAGTTCAACACTTGCAAAAAAAAAAAAAAGGCCTGGTGTTTAAGCTACCCGAGCTGAGAAACTGCCTGGACACCTGGGTTTTTGTATTGGTTGTTTTTTTATTTTCTGTAAAGTTTTCCTGTTGTCAACTACGAATTGACCATGCCCCAGCTCTTCAGAGCAGAGAAGCCACAGGCTTGAGTTTAACCCCAGGAGAAGGCACAGTAGCAGCAGAGGGAGATTGAGTGATGACCTATTTTGCGAAAGGATGGGATGGAGAAACAAGTCTTTCCAAGAAGCACATGGGAGCTTCTTGCAATAGTTTCTGCCACGAGCAACTTTCTTCCCTTTGTGTGAGCACACTGAAGACAATCTCATCATGACACCTCAGAGAAGTGCATAAGAGGTTTGTTGTTCCTGTGCTATCGTTACTTTGACTGGCAAAGTGAGAGCTCCCCTGCTTGGGAAGGCGCCTAGGACCCCTCTCCCAGGACAGGTTCAGCTGCACTGTGATCACTATAAACCTGCTTCCACTCTGCCCTGCACCAGAGCGTATCCCCGTTCTCCCGGCTGTACCAGAGCTCGGGACACATAACTCAGCTCTCTGCCCCTTTTTAACAAAAACCGCCAGGACTTCTTGAACCCAAAAGTGATGAAATATTACAGCCAACGCAATTACTTTTTCTTACCTGTTCTGCGCCCACCATGCTAATAGGTTTGCACTTGAAGAGATGGTTAATGAACTTGGGAATGAAGGAGCTGCAGAGAAGAGATAGAAAAAGACACAATTACATGTGAGTATTCGGTGTCATACAGTTTTCCATGGTAACAAAGCATGCAAAACCAAACCAGGACGGCTTTCCAAAAAGACCCTGTAAGTGCCTGGTTCTCAAGCTGACTCCAGCCACATTAAGTATACTAAATAACAAACAAGCCAACCCTAGGTACAATTCTTTAATCCACACTGCTCTTTCAGTTAATTGAGAAGTTGCACACATGCTCTATGTAAATAAATTGCTATAAACTATATATGAAGTATTACAGTACAAGGTCAAGAACAAGCAAACAAACTATTGTACATAATAAACCCAGCAACACGCCAGGATTAGTTTAGCTGTTCACGGAGTGGAAGTATCGTGACTGTATCCAGAACCTGCATTTTACTGCATAGTAGTCATTCCATAACATGCATATTACACGCTGAACTTGAGGTCCAGCCAAGGCTGGAGGTCTGCTGGGCCCCGGACATTCACACAGAAAGGCACTCTTCCAGAAAGCTTCTGGCCAACACAATCAAGACAAGAAAAAGTTTTGCGAAAAGGAAAACACCATTACCCTATTTTACTAACATGGACTTCAGACTCCGAAAAATGACTAAGGTACATTTACTCAACCGGGGAGAATTTGGCGAGGATGGAAGCCCAATATTCATCACCTTAGACAACGGAACTCCAGAGCATCAGCTTTGCTTTTAGCTTTTTGTTTCTCAATTTTAGGCTTTGCAGTAGTTTCATTCTTCACTGAAGAAGTAGGTGCTCCCTCCTAGCAGAAGCGCTGGCTGAGCACCCGCAAGACAAGCTGCTGCCCCACTGACCCTACTGAGCTGCAGCACCAGCACAACTCAGGAGCTCAACGCGAGGAGAGGGGCCAGTGTGAGCAACACAAACTCCACCTGTCAGGACCACACCGCTCACACTCTTGTCTTCCTTTTGCTGCCTTGTTTTTAATGTACTCTGCTTCTTTCACACGGCTGCCTTTGGCTGAATGCCTACAAAGCTCACGTTTCCAGGACTTTGTCCATGACCTGGTGGCAGGTCTTCGATTTTAATGGCTCTGTCCTAAGTTCATACAAGTTGGTCTGTTTTCTGTCCTTTTGAATGAGGTGCCGTTTATGGTGATGATCTAAATTCAGTGTGGTTTCCCCCTTGCATCTGTCAAGCTATTTGTTTCCTTCCCATGAAGCAAGGAGCATGGACAGCATCTTGTTTGTCCTGCCACCTGTTTTCCAAGCCAGGACATTTATTTTTCGCCCTTTCTCATGGAAGAATGACAAAAGCGTAACTCAGGCACAGAGCATGCCAAGCTGCTGAGCAGACCGAAAGAAACGGTTCAAGGAAGAGTCCTTCCAAGCGAAGGCTCCTTCCCTTCCCCTTCCCTCAGACACAGCCATGACCTCTCTCACTGAATCATCTTTTCCTGGAGAGGTGTCAAGGAGAACAATTTCAAACTACTATTGAGAACCAGCTACTGGGCTGCCCCAAACAGCTTTGAATTTGGCCACCAGAGAAACCACCTTGGCAACAAAATATAAATAAGAGGAGGAAAACAAGCCCCGTCTCCTCTTGCACAAAAGCACTGCAGCAGAGATGTAACTTATGTGGTTTAGAAGTCCATTTTTCAGGTGTATAACTAATTCCCAGAGGGCAATTAGGGAGTGCCAAGCCCAGCTGGAGCTTGGGGGATCCTATAGAATGATCAATCGGTAGCAGCTCTGGATGCAGCAGCTTGCTACAAGTAGAAGAGTGCAAGAGATTAATTGTACCTTTGATCTCGCACGTAGGTCCAACTCTCCCTCCCTCTGTAAGGTCAGGCGTGGAGCTAATGTTCATGCTGCGTATGAGAAACAGGGCGAGCCTTTCTTTCTGCAGGGTGGCAGACCGGCAGCCAAAGGGCCCCCTCCCCTCTTTTTTTTTTAATCTTCTTTTCTATGTAACCACATGGTCTCCCATAGACAGCGTTCTGTCTTGCATGAAACAATTCCCAGGCCCCTTAGGATGGCCACCCACAATCAATGCAGAAGGGTAAAGCGACCTTCCATCCCCACATGCCTGTTATTTCACGCTGCCTTATTGGAAACAGCTTCTCAACTCCAGCAGGACAGACAAGACAAACCATAAGATCCAAGGGCTGCTCTGGTATTTTTTTTTATTTGGACTAGCAGAGACCGTCAAGAGCAGTTGCACTTAACTGAAAAATTCAGTTGAGTCTCTTGCCTGGGCTGGACTCAATGCTTGGCGCTCTGAGCATACAGCAGGCAATCCTGATGTGAATAATACGTGCGTATTCAATGGCAATGCTCTGCACGAGGTTTTGTACTCTAAATGCCTTTACTCCCTGCACATCCACAGAGCTAGACTGGATGCCAGAATTCATTTACAGTTTCGGCTATAAAACTGAATCCAGCAAACCCTCCATAGAAGCAGACAAATCCCCAGTGTAATAATAAAGCAGTGCAAGACAGATTAGGAACCTAAAGCACAGAAACCACAGCATCTGAGAGGCTCCCATCCAACGGGAGTGGCTCTGCCAAAGCCTATGTTTTCCTAATCCCCTGCACTGATGATGCATCAAACACAATTCCTTGCTAAGCAAGGCAGAGATGCAACCGCAGTCTGTCTGTCCGATGGGAGATGAGCTACTGCAGGACATTATTCAAAGCATCCTGGTGTCACCGAGTCACTGCAGCTGAGAAGGGTTTTGCTTTCGCCACCCTCCGAGGCAGTGACCAGCCCTCGCAGGCTCGCCCAGGCTTAACTCATTCCGCTGCTTCGAAACCTCCAGGAGCCTCCTCATCATCACCTTCTTCCACCTAACTCTTCCCACTAAATGCATGATGCAAAGGCCAGAGCAACTGGGAGGACTCCCGCTGCAGTCACCCACCACGCTCGGCTGTTCATGATGGACGAAGCGCTCTTCTGGCGAGGGGGAGAGCTGTTTGTTTTTCCTGTCTCTCGGTTCTAATCTCTTCCTCATTGAGGTCAGGTCACAGACTTCCCAAACACATCCCAGCGTAGCAGCCACGGCTTCGCCGCTGCGGTTTTTGATTTCAAAGGGTAAGGACGGAGGTGCAGTGAGAACAGAGCCCCTCACCCTGCCTGCCAGTGCCTCCTGGAAAGCTGGCTGCTTCTCGCTATTTCAAGGGAGAGAGGGTTGCGTATTGGTCAAAACAAAGCAAAAATGACAAATTAGGTTAGAGGATTGATGCAATTTCTGATGGCCATTTTTCTTCTTCCAGACTTGGCTCAGATCCCTCAGTTTTAAATTTAGTGACTTTAGATGCCTTCTCCCCTGTGGTCCTGTAACTCAACACGAGCGCTTTGTACAATCCATTAGAGCAGAGAAGTGGCTGGCAGTTCAAACAGATACAGGCATTAACATAGGGAGAGGCACAATGCCTGTTAAAAGGATTTTCAGCATTCTGGAGCACACAAAAGGCCAGGTATTTATACTGGGCAGGCCAGCATGTTCCATAAGAATTCAGAGTTCCAAAAATACAAATGTTTGTATGCATTAAAATGTCATAAGCATTTTAAGTAGATCAGCGCACCGTTACCACTGGGCTAATTCGCCTTAAACCCAAGTTGTACAGAAGGACTCTAAATATAACCTGGCAAAAACAATCTTCAGGAACCAAATTTTCACTTCTACACTTGATCCACGGCACAGTGAATTCAGGACTGTGTCTTAATTTTAATGTGCTGCAGATCAGAGCTGCAGTTGTATTAAAAAGGTTTTGAAGTGGAGCGGCAGTTGCGCAGGTCTCTGTGCTCTTCTGCGGAACGAGCTGTGATGAAGGCACTCAGCTCAGATGTGAACTTTTCTCAAATGTGAGAGCTGGGTATTTTATCTGGAGTTTACTCGGTATGTGCTTAGCCATAAAGCTAAAAGGGAGGCAACTAAGCCGAGGTATTAAGAGTGTGCTGTGAACAGCTGAGTAAATGGGGCTTTTTATTTATCACCATGTTAGCGTTATAAAATTCAAGCGTAACCACATAGAAGGCTTAAGTGCAATAAATTTTCACTGAGACAGCATTTCAAACAGTGATTATGGGCAACGTCATAACATGATTTATCTGTAACTGCTCCTTAATGCAAACTAATGAGTACCCTGAGATAGAAAGGGGGAAGGAAACTCTCAGGCCAACCTCCCTGCTGTGAAAGCCAACGGTTCTCAGGACAGCCTGCTGCATCCTTCCCTGCTGAAGCAGGAGCCGAAGCTCCAGTCTCAAACCCACACAGTAACTGCCGGGCCGTACAGTTTATTTCAGGATGATTAGCTTATTACAGATGAATGAAACGTTAAGGTATTTTAGAGTGACACATGATACGCACGGTACTGCTCCCGAGTCCACCAGCATAGTCACATGCAACACCAAAAGCAGCAGCTACAATTGGCAGAGTCCTCCCGAGGGTTTTCTCGGGGCACCGGCATGCAAAGCTCAGCTGGCCACAGGCAGGCAGGGAAGAGTTCAAAGTATCTTCCCAAAGGACTGAATTTGTGTTTCGGACAGATAGCTTCAAAGTTTGGATCACCAAGGGATGCTGGAGAGCTGCACCCTCAACCCTCAATCCAGAGGCAAGGGGCATTTCTGTCTCAATTTTAGGTGACTTGCCAGGAGGACACTCGTAATATCCCCCAAAATCTGAATGTATATTTTGCCTCCTTACTGAACTATTTTTGCAGAGAAAAGCAGCTGTTAGACTGTGGAGGTAGTATATACTCAGCACACATGCCCTCCTTACAGCACGATAGCTATTATAAAAGTAATTTTGAGGCAAATGATGCACCAAATTTCTCAGTACCTGGAAGCACTGCAGCCTCTTATCACTGAAGGAAAGTACGTTCCCATAGCGAGAGTCGTGGCTACGTTCAGATGTTCAAAGCCTTTTACAGATGTCCAACCCAAAACCTTCTGTACTTGGCAGACAGTGATCATCACAATATTTTATGGGATGGTTTAGGCACGTAAGGAGGAACCAATCAATACAAATATCTGAGAAAATCTGCCTCGGCAGGAAACTTGAGACAAGAAATTGAAGTATCTTTTAACCTCGCCAGCAGCTGCTGGTGCTTGCTGCCCTACCCCACCTCCCTCTGCCATCTCCCTGCACGGAGAGGGTCTTCACCCAGACACTCACAGCCACGGATGCTGCACGCTGGAAAGCAAATAGATTATCATGTACGGACGGACTACTGAGAACCAGACACCCTGATAAGCTCTGTGCCATGTTGGTAACTTACTTTGCAAATTTTATACAGAACTGAGTGAAATACTTTCTCGTGGAGGCCAGATTGTCGCGGATGATGGGGACGTTCTGTTTAATGTGGAGAATCACTGAGGTGACATAAGGACTCTGGTCACCAACGTGTTCCACGTTCTGCCACTGCATCTGCACAAAGGGGAAAAAACAACCAAAGAGACTGTTTAATTCATTACGGTTCAAGCAATAGGTGAGGAAAACCGCGCAAACTTCCTGCCGAAAGATCTCTGAGGAATCATCAAGAGACTGCCCCTGCAATTCACCACCAAGGTCAAGTTCTTCGTCACTACGCTGAACGAGCAAAACCCCTTCCACAACAAGATACAAAGAAAACCCATAACGGCCCTTTTTGCACCACAGAGATTGTGAGTGCCCTGACACAAGCAGGGACCACTAGGATTAAAAAGACTTTTGGAGCACGCCAGACTGCCTTAATATTTAACAGTTTCCAGTTTGCCAGGATGAAGTGCCCATATAAATCCTGATTATAGGCATTTGAGAAAATATCTGCAAGCTTGCAAAGTCGGGATTCCTGTATGGCAGCCAAGGCTTTAATACTGGTGAGACTGATGACAGATAGATGGAAGAGGTAGAAATAGTCTTAAAGTCCAAAGCACTCTACAGCAGCGTAGCTCGCGCTGAAAACACTCCTAGCGTACAAGCTAGGCTGCCAACTTCAGCTCATCCCAAATACACAAAAAAATACAAAACAAGAAAAGTTACTCAACCTCCCATTTTGTTTTCATTTACCGTCGGCAGAAATGCAACAGAATAGCCCCTGTGAGCCAGATGTGCGACTCCCTTGACTTTAAGCCTTATTTTTGCAGTACACAGGGGGTACACAGTATAATTCATGTGGGGAAAAAAAAAAGCTAATTGGGTAAGGCCTGGCCAAGCATCCCTGCATATAAAAAAGTTTCAGTGAGGAACACGAGCATCCAGAAAAGTGCTCTTAGCTCTGCTACTGTTCAGAGATTACACACTCTGCAGTGTGCTCCAACTGTTTGGAGATGCGGTTCCTCGTGCTGGAGATGAAACAGGAGGAAAACAGGTATAAAATCAGGATAGGAAACTGGGCACATGCAGAAGATGAGCCTTTTCTTTTGAGGCAGTGTTTGTCCTCAAACCTGTTTTCTCAAGGTCTGGATTTTGCATGTAAAGTTTATTTATTCCTGGTTTTAATTTAATTACGGCTACTTTGTGCCCTGCAACCCAGCCGATTCAATTCCAGCCAGACAACATGCAGCCTAATGGCCAAGAGACATCGAATTCTTTGCAAAACCACAGTGTCTGAGAGAGTCTACACATGTCCCACCAAAGCTGTCCTTTATAATGCAACCGAACAAAACTCCAACCTGCGCATCTCACATCACCCGGGCAGCTGGAAGGGATATCTGTCGCATCACCTGCTCCACAGGTTTTCATTCCGTCTTATTTTCATCTGGAAGATTGCTCAAGAGACAACTGCTTTGCTGCTCCTCACGGTACTTGTCATATCCGAAGAAAATACTTTGTGGCTGTCTCCCTGACGGACTCGTGCACTCCCAGCGCCGGTCCTTCTCGACAGACAGCGATCCTCAACCAACCCACCATCCCCACATAGCGGGAACGGCCAGAAAGTGGGAAGGGACTGCTGACTTGAATTATTGCAACAACAATAAAACAGTAGCTTTTTCATTTTGTTGGTCTTCATTCCAACAGCAATACTTTACAACCAAACTTCTGAAGCATGAACAGTAAAAATAGCCCTTTGTGTGTGTATGTGGGTGTGTTTCACCCAAAAAAAAAACCCCAGTAGCTGCAATGAAAGACATAGTACACATACTGAAAAGTCATCAAAAGAAATATGAGCCCAACTCTTCTGGTAAAGCTTTGTTCCTGTCATTTTAAATTTATTCCTCTTTTTCCCTCGTCCTATGTTTTTCTTGGGATATCCACATAGTTTACATACACAAGCTGAAAACGAGCCCAAAGAACAGGAGCGGCGAGGCCTCGCGTTGGCCGGCCGAAGGGAGAAGCCCCGGCAGCAGCCGAAAGGCACCTGCACGCTGCAAGGACACAGGGAGATGGGCACAAACTGGAATGCAGGAAATTCCGTCTCAACATGAGGAAAAACTTCTTTCCATTGAGGGTGGCAGAGCACTGGCACAGGCTGCCCAGAGAGGTGGGGGAGTCTCCTTCTCTGGAGATGTTCAAAATCCCCCTGGACGTGTTCCTGTCCAACCTGCTCTGGGTGACCTGCTCTGACAGGGGGGTTGGGCTGGATGATCTCTGAAGGTCCCTCCCAACCCCTGCCAGGCTGTGATTCCATGATGCGGCCGCCTGCAAGGGCAGGACCTGGGTTTGAAGACCTTGTGCTACTTTCAGAGTTGGGTTTTCACAACAAAACCACAGGATCGTGAAGATTTGAGGGCGCTTTCTTAAAAAGGGGAGGAGAAGAGAGAAAGCTTGAGCAAAACTGGGGTGGTTTGGCACATAAGAGCTGCACTACCTTCTGGGCATAGCGGGGGCTAAAGAGGGCTCCTGGGTCTGCCTGGCTGTGGGTCCCCATGTCCCCACATGTCCCTGTGTCCCCAGAGAGCCGGGAGCGGGGTGGTAGGGCCACACCAGGAACCGCCAAGTCCTCTCTCCATGCCCAGCACCGACACGGGTCTCTAGCAAAAGGGGTTGCTTTGTGATTTAATGGAGGATGAATCAGTCTCCAAGACTCCCCATGCTCAGTAGCATCCCACTGCCGGCTTATCGCTACCGGCTCCAGACCAGGCATGGTCCAGCACCTTCTCCCTTGACCTCGTGTGGTCATGCCGGAGGAGGTGGGAGGGAAAGGAGAGCCCACGGGCGCTGCGGGCAGCAGATATTGCTGCCTTTGGAACCACCTCCGCTGCTTTCTGACACGGGTTTTGGGTTGCGCTGTTGCATGCTGCACCTTGTGTGCTGGGTAAAACGCACTCATGCTGACTTTTAATTAGCAGCTGGCAGCTCTGATTGCTCTGCTCTTGGGGCTTTCCTTGTGTGTATCGGAGAGACTATTAGAGCTCCGTGTTTAAGCGCTTGCTGTTGTCCACTCAGTTGTAAGGAAGTAGGAAATTGCAGCTGTGCCAAAAGGTTTTAGCAAAATATAAAAACCCAGCAAGCGATCGACATGAGTCACTAAAATGTCCCCCAGCCCCACTTAGAAGCAGAGTTTTACATATAAATCAATGCTTAATTCAGCACGTAAATCAAACCTTACCCAGTGCAATCCATAAACTTAACTGGGGCAAAAATATCCCATGCAGATTAGCAGTTCTCTCATCCCAACAATTAAAAATAAAGCACATCAGGCAATTTAAGCGCCTGCTACAGATCACTACAACACATTCCCAGTACTTTGTTATCCAGAATATGACAATGGGGGTTTAGGGCAAATTCCTCTCCCACCCCACATCCCAGCTCCCCATCCTACAGCCGTGTTTAATCATTCTACACCTGCTGTAAAGTTTGAGTGAAGATTATCACCTACAAATTTTGTAATATGGGGCCTTCCCGTCATTTACCATTTCTTCCAGAACACACAAGGTAAAGAATCAGAGAAACTGAGCACCATTCCCAGCTGAAAGCAATATTCACGATGCCATTTTCTGTGTTAAATCTCCCAAAGTGGCCTGCAGCCAAAGTGGATTTAGAGGTTTAAGTATTTCTTAATTTACCTCTATAGTTACCGAACAATTTTGCAAGGAAAAAAAAAAAAAGTCAGACTTCAACAAAGGACTGGGAATGCTGAATCTTGGAGGACACCAGAGTGAAATAAATGAAAAGAAGCTAAACAAAGGAAGAGCCCTAATGGAGTAGGGGTCTCGAGACAGACATGCCTTCCCAGTACAGGAAAACCGGAATGGATCAGGCACACAGTCTTTATTCCTTTAATAAAGACTGGAATTTTACAAGTCCAAATACTAACTCTGCATTTAAATAATGATATGCATTTCTTATTCAACTACCAGAGTAATAACCCAGCCCCGAAGGAAAGGGAGGAGGAGGGAGAAGGAAAAAAATCTCTTTCACCAAACCCAGGTCTAGTAAAAATCCCATAAAAGCAACTCTGTCTGATGCAAATAGTGGAATGTGTGCACAAGTGACAAGTATTTATTTAGCTAATTTCATAACACTTAACTTGTTTATATATCATCAGTCCCATCACATGTGCTGCATTTTACCAGTGTTCCAAAGACAAAAATAAATGGCCTACCAGCTGCTGCTTTCTCAAGGTTGTGGTTTACTTGGGTATAAACAGCCAGAGCTAAGCGAGTCAAATACTACTACGCTACCTACCTTCAGGAGATCTAAGGAACTGACATGGCACACACACACCACCTGAAGTGCTGAGCCTTCCTAATGGTGTTATTTTACTGGGGGGAGGCGGGGGGGGAAATCCTCTTTTCATTTGGAACGTGTACAAGCTCTATTACCAGCTGCATTCCACTTCATATATTAGCTGGGGGTGGCGGGGCTAGTTACAGCTGGAATGCATCATAAAGCAGAAAGCTATTAAAATTCATGGCAGTGAGACAGTGTGTTGATCCTACAAAAATGGAGCTCTATGTTTAATATTTCTAATTAAAAAAAATAGTTCAATCCACTTTTGTTGTCTTCACCTCTGTCTAAAGCAGTCTGGGTTTTCACAATACTTTGGCAAGGAAACACAGCTCTGCATTTCAAACGTATAAAAACCAGCAGTGTAACTGCAACAAAATCCTTAAGCACTAATCACATGGGCCTCTCTAGGAACGGCTCCATATGTCCTTGAGAGGATCACAGAAGCAATAGGGCTCAATCTCAATTCCGTATTACCCTTTGAGTACCTCCATTTAACGGCCACAAACAAGCAGGCCAGTAAAACTCGTCAAAGATCACAAAGAGCACAGCAAACGAGAAGGCGCATTTGAAACTTCACGCTAACAGAAGTCAGCAATTTTCCCAATTTTAAAGGCTCTCCCTGGCATTAGGAGGGGAACGAGAAAGCTTTAGATACTTAGAGAAAGTCTTTTATTATCCACGTGTTTTAATGTGCTGCAAAAGAATGAAAGCTCTAATCTGAACGACAGTTTTTGAAGTGAAGGATGTATTTATAACTACAGCAATTGCTGCTCTAAGAAGCAAGAAGAAATCGATATATGGTTAAGTCTCAAGGCAGCGCAGAAGGACATACCAATAGTCAAATCAAGCAGTCAAAGCAAACAAGAACTCCACACGGATCTTAAGGCCACCCTCTTTCCGAAACAAATCCACGCCCTACCTTGCTCATAGCAGTCAGGGCAGGGTCACAGGCTGCATCCAGGTCCTGCACTAACAGCTGGATGCTGTTGGAGATCACACTGCGAAAAAAAAAAAAATCAAGCGCGAGTTTTAGAATACTACGCAGCAACACAGTGCCAGAACCGGCTTATTTGACTGCGAAAGGAGGAAAATCATCTACTAGCTGACAGCAGGATTACGCTGGGAATACACACGGCTAAAACTTGTACGGAAAAGAAGCCGGGAAGTTCTGCATGCTGTTCATTGGGAAGCTACACAACGGGCTTTAGTGCAGAGAGGACATTTTTATAGCTGACCTTTCTTTGTTTTGACACATAGAAGGGGCTGGAGATCAAAGGTGTCAGATGGGGTAACCCCCCGCCCGCGCATCAGGAAGAGGAGAAACCCCCGAGTACCGAGCCCAGACCGGGATTCAGCTTCAAATTTAATCCAGTCTGCATAAAACTAACATTTCATCATCTCTACTTATTCACAGTCAATATTCCACTACTCACAGCAACTTGCAAAGAGGGTTTTAAAAAAGTACATCTGTATGAGTTCTGAATGTGTCTCCCATGGAGAAGATCAAGGCAGATGTCTTATTTACACTATGTCTAGGATTGCCGCCATCCATTGTTTGAGCTTCTCAGAGACACAGACCAGACTAAAAGACACATTAGTCAAACACATTTCCCTCCTTCCTTCTTTTTTTTTTTTTTTTAAACCAGCATGATATGGCTTAGAGACATATTTGATGCCACCACATTACAATGTGCATAAAGGTGCAACTGATCCTAAAACAACAGCCGAGAAACACTGTTTGCAGCAACGCGGACCACCCTCGAGGGCACATAACCCGGCGCTTGGATTACAGACAACTTCTGCTAGAAGTAATAAGTGACTGTGTTTCACTAAGTCAGTACAGTCTTTAAAAACAGTGTAAACTTTAAGTCTGCCACAGATGCCTGTTTACAACTTCAGGATTATATATGTAAGAACTGGATTTCACTTTTCTCTTTCTCATGACGGTGGCGCAAATGGGAATCGCAGATCTGTAAGAGATCTGACCAATGCTTCCATCTTTTCCCCTCCTTGTCTTCTTTATGAAGTTCTGCGTACCACTCTGGAGTTCACTGTGTCCACCTCCCCAATCAAGATACGGTATCTCTTAATTCTCTTAGTTCTGCTGGTGGGATCTGGGGGGTGTTCTTCGCCGCAACCCACAGAGGTTGTCTATTCCCTTTCCTAGAGCTCTAGCACATAAAGACTGGAACAGGATGCCGAGTAAAAGACTGTTCCTTCGGAGCAATTAATTTGTTTGTAAAGGCAACCTCATCCAAAATTAGTTGGAAAAATTAGCATGGGAGATGAAGTGACTACTGGCTTCAGGTTACACCATCTGAAACTTGCGTTGGGATAAAAAAAGCCTGCGACCGTTTCTGCTGGTGCCTCTGCTGGGCACTACGGGATTCACTCCCTTGGGGGATTCCACCAGCTCAAGCTCTGCCAAGGGAGCCGGACCGAAACAACCGTCCCTTGGGCAGAGCTGACTCCTGCAGGGCGCCTGCTGGCAGTGACGCGTAGGGAAGAGTTGCGGTTTAGCACCAAAATGAAACGCAACTCTCAGTGTAAGGAAAGTGACTGCGTGGCTCGTCCCCACGTGTCAGGGGTCTGTCTGGAGCCGGGCCACCAAGTACAGACTCTCTCCTGAAAACCACAAGATTGCAAATAGGGAGAGAAACCTATTTGTCTACATTTCAAAAGAAGAATAACCGCTGTAGAGGGGTACCGGTGCAGCAAGAAGGGCATCGCAAATGCAAAGCGTCATGACACACCAAGAGGGTTCGGATCCCAGTTCCGCCAGAAGCCACTTCAAACCTTTGCCCTGGGCAGCACGGGACAGTACTTCAGCGGCAGTTAATGAACCCCCATACAACCCCTGAGACACACAGCAGCGGGCAGACGGGGACGCCGAGGCCATAAACGAGCAGTGCGGTTCTAACAGACACAGCCCGGCAAGCTCAACGCTTCAGGCCTTCAAGAGGTCTCTCAACGCTGTCCCACAATCTCACAACAGATCAACGGGGCAGGGCGGTGGGAATCATGGATTTCTGGATTGACGCAATAATTTTCCTTCTGTTGAGCTTCAAGAAGAGCTCATTATCTTTCCCGTATTTCCTACGGGATGGCTTAGCCATCCCAGAGGTAAAACTGCCCAAGTCAAACCCTTTATACACATTTGGGGTGGTTCTGCACTCTCCTCTCTGCAAAGGAAGAAACACTTTCCAGGGTGTGTAAGCAGCAACGTTTTATCACTGTCTTTATGACCGTGCCTAACAAGACATCAAATCCCAGAAGAAACAACTCGTTTGATGTCGAACGAGCGAACGCCAGAGAGAGGTTTATAGCTACGACTTACGCTGACAGAAGACTGGACAAAGCGCTACACTGGAACAGATTGAAAGTCAATTAAAAAGCCTTTGTTACACGATATATCAGGCATGTCAGTTTAACTTTAAAGCTGTCCAAAACAGCAAACGCGAACTATACGTTTAAACAATTTCCAAAACACATCACATCGGCCGCCTGCGACCGACCACCTCACGTGGCAGCCACCGTGGGAACGGAGCGGCGACTGGAGGCGGTTGGCTCCTGCCACGCGGGTCACGAGAAAACGCAAAACTCACCCTCCACTTGTCTGTGTTAAGAAAATCCCACCATATGGCATATTTTATTCCTACTCCCCATCAACCTTGCTTGCTTTGGCTTAGCGGACACAGCAAGCCGAGCTTTCGGTTAGGGATTCACTCATAAAAAGGTCTGAGAAATATGGAAAGGGAAGGGAGTCTCCGCAGCCTGGAATGGAGCCCGAGACCATGTGAAATACCTGGATGGAGATTCAGTGGGATCCTGCCCACTGGAGCCAGAGAGGAGGAATCACAGGAAGGAAGTCTTCAGAAAAAAAATATCTGACTGCTATCTGGGCTGAATCTTACTTTTAGGGAGAAGGAGAACTGGGGATAGGGATTATTCTCCCAGCTCTGCCAAGGTTTCCTGTTGCCTAACACGAGGCAAAACAATTATTTTTTTGCCTCGATTTCCTTCTCTCAAAAAATACTCAATCTGTTTGTCAGCGGTGGAGAGGAGAGGATGTTAGAGGGGAGTATTTTTAGCATCGTTACGTGAAAAGTTATTTTAATGAATGATAATCTTCTCTCAATTATAATCCCCAAATATAAGATTGGATCAGTCTTTTATGTCATCTGAAATGGGGTTTGATCATACTGACAAGGCTGCTGATTAACAGTGGGAAGTTAAAGCAGGAAGGAATGCACTGAAATAGCTTCCTTTCTTGAAATGTAACAGCCACCTCGCAGAGCTGCCAAGATGCAAACGATGTTTCAAATGGAAACTCACTATTTCCTTTCCCCTTTCCAGTGCTCTTGTTCCTTTGGCTGGGAGGATGGGGAACAGCTACATCTGAAGTCTGTACTACTGCTGCTCTGGGACTAGCCAGAGGATGACCATTCCCTCACCAGGGCAATGCCTGTGCCTATGCTGCGCGTGTGGGTGGGTCCTACTGCTGGCTGGGTCCTACGGCACTGGGATCTTGGGCTTGTATTACTCCAGCACCATCTGGCTGACAAACTGGGATGTTGATATATTCTGGGAGGATGCATCTGCTGAACATACATGCTGAAAGTGTCCATCTCTCCCGTCAGGTTGATTCTCTCCACTAGACTTGCATCCACTTTTTCTTTGAGTTTCTCTTCCAACTGTTAAGAAACAAAAGAAGCAACAGAAAGATCAGATTTCTTACTGGAAATGAGCATTCTTGAAAACTTATGTCCTGGAAAAGTCAGTCAGCTTCTTAAAACCTAACCTGTGCCCAGACTATATCCAAAACTCAGCCAGCGAACAATGGAAATCTCTCCGTGTTGGACACCGTAGACATATTGCCAGGATGGCCTACGGTGGCACTGTGTCCTCAAAGAAGTAACCTCCACGGTCATATATGCACCTCTAGTGTGACACGCTAACGTACTAGCTTAACACCGCGGCACCTTTCCTGCGAATAAAGATGTTTTCCAACACCCTGTCTGTGCCCAAACCGCAGAGGAGGATCGCCAGTTCCAGTGGCGGAGAGGCCTTGTGACGGCCAAACATCACAGCTCATCTACCAGCCCGTGGCATTTCCAAAGCACCTGAATGCGAGGAGCACTGCGGCTGCAAAGCCCATCAGCATAAATACCTTCTCTCCTCACTCCACCTTGACCCAGTATTTCATGCAAGCATTTTCCCAAACCTATTTTGAATTACTGTTTTTCTAAAAGGGAGATCGTGAACCATAAAAGTATTTTTTTAAAAAACAAAAAAAAAATTTATTCCAAATCCAAAACAAATTATGTAACAAGTATAAAGGGATAGCATCCAAAACTGATGCTGCAAAGCAGGATTACAAGCAAATGACTTTTCTCAGGTAGAAACAGCAAAATCAATACTTTTCTTTCTTTGAAATACAGATTTAATAACGTAGAGCTCAATAATCAACGGGATGCTATGTGGAGCAGACACTACTATGGATATTTTAGGACTTCTGACTCTTCCAGTCTCCACAGCCGCCCGCCCCTGAAGAGGGAGCAGCGCAGCATCTCAGGACAGACGAGGGGCTGCTGCTGGGTGCCGGCCCAGAGGCGCTGCGGGGGAAAGCTCACCTGCTGGGTGGTCGCCAAGCAATACTCTGCAGTACTAAGGATGCTGCAAATGAGGCAGAGTTCTTCTAAAGTAAACCTGGCCACTTCAGAGCCCTCCTTTTCTTTCAGCAAACTAGTGATGGTGAGCCCACCACTGCTGCTAGTCGTCCTGGAAGAAAAACAACAAAAAAAAAGACAAAACTTGTGAGGCTTTCGAGTGTACAGACACACACATTGAAAAATTACTACGAGATTTCAATGCCATAAAAAGCCCGTAAAACCACAAAGTCCAATGCCCAGTGCATCACAGGTCAGCGTCATTCTACAGCAAACCCACAACTGCTATTTTAGTTGAGGAATATCTTTTAGAAAGACAAACAGAACTTGATATGAAGTCTTCAGGCAAAGGACAATTCACTCATTCACGACGCGGTAGATTAGGATGCAAGTGGAATACAGCTTTCCCCTGCTAACTTCACCTTCACTGCCAGTTACTCAAAATCTAATTAAAGATTACAGAAAAATCTCAGTAACTATCGGGCAGCTTGTCATATTTATCTTCTCAGTTCTAAACAGATGTCAACACACATTTGAAACTTTGGTAATCTGCTTTAAAAACTGATGGTATCAACACAGTAAATTATAGAAGATGCGGCTTCTTTCCACCGTCTTCCAGTGATTAACGGCTGTGTATCAACAAAGAAAGACTCAGAACAGTTTAGAGTCAGGAAATTCCCTACCTCTCAACTCTTTATAATCCAAATCCATTAAAAAAATAGGACAGTGATATTTATCTTGGACAGCAAAAATGGAGCACACAAAAAAATGCGTATAAAGAATGCTACTGAGGTCTGATGGAGAATGCACATTAAATTTATCTTTCCACTTGTCTGGATGTAACCCTCTCCCCTTCCATCTGTAAAAGATTTTACTGGTTTCAGAAATTCATTCTGCTGCTCCCAGGTTTACAAGGGAAACAAACTGAAGATGGCAGATAGCGTACAAATTATCTGTAGTCAAGGCTGGCAATATGTCAAGGAGCTCCTTTAGCCCATACACTTACCCACATTGGTGTAAACCCATAACCACTTCCTTTATTTTCACTGGATTTACATCTACATATTTTACTCATACATATATAAAATTTCACAGAGCTGAGGGAGTTACAGGTAAGCACTTTAGCATCACACAAATAAGCCACCTTCATTATAAATTATTATATATATAACGTTGAGCTAAGGCAGCTAAGAATCACAGTATGACTTTGTCACCGAAGTGGCAGGGGAAGCGCGGTTCTGAAAGCCAGACCTTTCCGAAGAGATTTAGGCTGGCATTTCGAAAGGAACTTCAAGAAACTGTAATCTGACTGCTAATCAAAGCCAAATACGAAGCTATTCTCCAGGGGCCCTTAAACCAAAAACAACGCCGTGACTGTCCATTTGGTCTCTTGCTGTTTCCCAGTGCAACAAACCAAACTTTTGAGAAACGCAGTCCCATTGCCGCTACGTGGGTTCTTTGGCAGTGAAACATAAGTGTTCACAAGTATGTACTTATTAATCATCTCTACAAAGCATCTGCTCCTCACAGGAATGTCTCACCAGACGGTGCTCGGGCATTTGGGAAGCGAAACTCACTTGGGCAGGTTTCCAGACAGAATCTTCCAGGCGTATTCCCGAAGGTACTTCTGGAATATGGTGGTCAGGGCTATCATGGGCTCGCCCGTGCTGAGCTGGGAGCACTGCACCATGCACTTCTTGTAGTACACAAAGAGGTCGGCACAGCTGGGCAGGACGGCTCCTCCTTCGTCCACGTTGGGCTTGGGGGGACCTTGAGCCTTGAAGTCAGCCACAAACCTGTCAATCAGTTCGCCGAGATTTCTGATGCAGGGGAACAACAGAAGGATATTTTAGTATGTTGGGGGAGGAAATAGAGGGAAGAGAGAGAATAACACTTAAAACCAGATGCCCCGTCTTGTGACGCCACCAAACACATTCAGACTTCAGCAGCCGGGTATTCCAGCCCTTTCTTATCTCCGCCCCTCTCAGCACAAAGCTCATACAATAACGAGGACTGGGCCGATGAGTAACGACCTTTTGTACTCGAGAGTTTTAGTGGCAGCTTCAATCTGTTCTCCAGTCGCATATAAAAGCTCGCAAGTCTGCCAGGACCGGGTTCAGCACATTTGATGCAAGTGCATAAAGCTTATGCTCAAGTTTCATTCCTGGCACCGGCAAAAGTAACAGTCGGGCTTCCCATATCAGCGGCCTCCGGAGCAGACCTCGGGGAATACAGCTTTTAAAGGGATGTGCTCAAAATGGTGCGCCATTTGCCATTTCTTGGTCCCATTTGGATACCACCTGGTTTTGTACAACTTCACACATCCTTTAAAGAAGTTTTATTTAGCACGAGCGCAAAGTGCACTTCCTACTTAAACTCTTTTTAAAAGCACAAAAAGCCCTCCTATTGTCTCAAGTGATTCATTACAACCTGGTCCTTACTCAAATATTTTGGGTTTTAGGCAACAACAAACCTCACTCCACTGTTTCATCACAACAAAAAGGCTTTTTAGCATGGCAGAGGGCCAGAACCATCAATACAGGACCAAAGAAGTCTTCTGATCTCGGGGAGTTCCTCTGGTCCAACTCCTCCAGAGACAGCTCATCCGTGTCAGGAACCCAGACCAGCTCTCCCGACACCGGAGCTCAGCTGAGTGGAGCTGAGTGGAGGAACCTTTGCCAGATGAACTCAACTACAGCAATAAACCTCCTTCCCCAGACACACAAATACACGCAGCCTTCCACAAGGAAGTTTGGCTTTTGAGGAATATATAGACATTTCAGATCACAGAGAGGCACTCCGTTGACCAAAAAGGAGTTGTGAAGTTCCTGTATTTTACATTCCCGTTTCCACTACGGTCTTGGCTCCGTTTCGCCCATCTCTCCCCTTCCTGCAGCACAGCCTTCGCCCCTCCCGCTGCTGAGGCTGTAACGGCTGTGCCGTGCCATGAGCCAGGGTACCTCAGTAGAAAGCCAAATCCTCCAAAGGAGAATGGGAGAAGAAAGAACCTGAACTGTAACTCCCACAAGAAACTGAACTATTGTTTAAAAAACAAAAAGGAAAAAAAAAAGGCATTACTTTCTAGTTAATTTACTATCATTATTTTTTAGCGACAGACTTATTTGACAGAATTGCAATGCTGTCCACAGAAATGAAAACTCTTCTTTAAAAGCCTGACAAAGAGTTTCAAGTTAAAATCATAAAATCATAGAATGTTTTGGGTTGGAAGGGACCTTGAAGATCATCGAGTTCCACCCCCCCACCATAGGCAGGGACACCTCCCACCAGACCAGGCTGCCCAAGGCCACGTCCAGCCTGGCCTTGAACACCTCCAGGGATGGGGCCACAACAACCTCTCTGGGCAACCTGTGCCAGTGCCTCACCACCCTCAAAGTAAAAAATTTCTTCCTAACGTTCAATCTAAACCTGCCCTCTTCCAGTTTGAAGCCATTCCCCCTCGTCCTATCACTACATGCCCCAGTAAAAAGTCCCTCTCCAGCTCTCCTGTAGGCCCCCTTTAGGGACTGGAAGGCCGCAATAAGGTTTCCCTGGAGCCTTCTCTTCTCCAGGCTGAAATGTTCTCCTCATCTTAGGCCGGCACCCAGCACAACACGGGAGGGAGTTCACGCAGAGAGACTGCATTAGTGTCTCCAGGGATGGGTACGGCCTTACCACCAGCACCGCCAGCACAGCGGCTGAGACTCTTTAGCACATTCTCACCGACCTCTGCCAACGAAAGGGGGGAAAAAACCCACCACCAATGAAAACTTTTCCCCAGTTTCTGTCCTTTCTTTCTTTTTGTCTTGTGAAAGAGAAAAACCACTCTGATTCCGGTTTACCAAAGAATTCAAAACGCTGCACGAGTGGCAAAGGTGACCTGGCTCTTCCCTGATAAACTTACAAATTGCTGCACCAAAACAGATGAGCTCCTACCACAGATGATCCGCTGGGGCAAACTCATCTACAGAAACGTGCCTACAATACCAGGGCTTTAAATCACGAAGTAGGGCTCTCTGGCTTAAGCCAGGCTCACAGGCTATTGCAAAGACAAGTAGCCCCTTTTTCATGCTTATTGCTCACTGCTTTGAGTACTTCACATCGCTCCGATTCCACATACGCACACAGTTCCTCGGCGTTGTTACAAGAACTGTAAAAACATCAGGCTGCTCAACTGATGTGATAAATCTCCACACTGGCACGAGCAATTGAACGCTGAACCAAAGCATTGATTGTATTCGACCACAGTGAAGCAAAATATACCTCCCCCCGTAGCTGTAGGAGAGCCAAACAGATGGCTGCTGCAGGAGGGCTCACACGTGCTACGAGCTGCAGCGTTCCTTCAGGTTCTCAAGCAAAGCGGACGTGGCTTGCTCCTTGTCAAAAGTCCCCCTGAACTAAACAGCTGCATTTCCACCTCTGCATCTGCGCTTCGCTCCATCTGGGCAACAAAGCGGAGCTTTCTTAGCATCCACCAGCCACTTGTTTTTTTCTTTTTTTCATTCTCTCAGTCTCAAGGCGCAGTGAGGAATGTCAATGGCTTTTGTTTCTTTATGCTTACTCCACATGTTCTCCTCTTATCCGAGGCAAAGTGAAATGTATCTACGTTTTCCCGGTCCCCCAAGGTCTTGTCAACTGGGATGCAGGAGCAAATGCAGCTGTCCCAAAGAGCTGGGAAGGAGAGCAGCGCTGGAGCTTCATGCCTGTTCTGATCCCAACCTGGACACGCTGCCCGTCAAAGGCAGGCTAAGAGGACTGCTCTTGTTTCAGCATGGGATTGATACGAGCAAAACATCAGGATATTGTGCACTAAGAGAACTAATATATTATTAACGCACACCTCAGTTGATGTCAATCAAACTTTCACATTAGTCTCAGCTGGCCCCAATACAATATGAAGTCTAACAACCTGTGTGGTACGACGGGAGCACAAAGAATTTGGTAGAAAAAAGTACTGGGGTGAAGAAACACGAAGAAGGCAGGAGAGCTACAGAAAATCAACATTTTCTCTATGTAGACTCTTCAAAGAAGCTTCAAGCAAATTCTCTGGTAGCACAGATGTGGTATTTCCTAACAGTAGCACATTTATTGGGAGCAAGAACTCTCCAAATCTAACCAAGAGAAAATATGAAATGAAATCTTACAAAGAGAATTTTACTTTAGTCTCTAAATCATTTCATTCCTATATTCCTCTTCCTTTTTCCTCTCACTCAACCTATTCAGCGATTTCGCTGCATCTCTGGCAATCACGAGAGGAACCAGGCAGCTCCCCAGCAGCACGAGAAGGACGCGGCGCTCACTCCGTCAGTCTGTTCAGGGATGTGGACAGTCAGTATCTGTTGGGCACTGGGGAAGGGCAATGGTGTTGAGACACCTGGACCACTTGTAGGACAGTTTCCATGGATTGGGTATTTCGGAAGCCCCGTTGCTCATGAGGCCACAAACACACACCACAAAGTGCCGGTTTCCCGAACAATCTGAACGCACGCGTGCGTTTTAGCACGCTGAGCCACAGCTCTGCACACTCCCAACACTGCAGACCTGACAGAGCTCTTCCTTTACTCCACCAGAACGGCTTAGCTCCCACGGGTACGCTCCCGGTGCTCCCACAGACCACAGAGAAGAGCTAAAGACACATATCCCCAAAGGGGAAGAAACGAAATCTCCTTCGCTGTTAAGAAATCTGATATTTACACTGCAGCTAGGGGTGGAGAGCAACATCTTTAAAGCCTTTCTTTTGGGTGCCTCCTCTTAAATTGCTACAGATTTTGGCACTTTGTTTCTTTAAATGGGTATGGAAACAATTTTTTCAGGAGAAAAGGTCCAGGCTGCTTTCTGCCATAGACTTAAGGCAACGATGAACAACTGTCACACTCCTCTTACTATTCAGAGCCCAAACATACAATTAATTATCTCAGCAACTCCTCATTTTCAGACAGCAGCAACAGATTTCTCAAAAGTTCAATCAAAGGGGTAAGAAAAGAGAAAATCATAAAGGAGAGCAGTTTTTGGCAGGCAGGGGCAGCGTGGGGAATACTGTGGCAGTTTTGCTTTGAACTCCTTGCAGCCTGTGGCTATAAAGCTAATATAAAACATCTCAGGATTGTAAAGGAAAAGGGGGAAAAAAAAAGAAGCAACTGAAAGGGCGAGGAGCGCAGTGGGGTAGAATTACCAAAACGGGGATTAAAATGGCCCCCAGTGGGAAGGGAAGAAATATTCAAACAAGTTAGTGCTCAGTTGGCGGAGGGCAGGGGGGGAAATATCTGTTTCCCTTTGTTATACTGCAGAGCGGAACCTATACCCAGCGTGACCGACCACTGTGCAAGGTTTTATTATTTCTTTTTTAAGCATAAAAGGCTGATGGGACATGGGAAACCTTTTTCAAGGTGGCTATCTTGGAGTTCGGACAAAGTCAGGACAACACGACCCTCGAGTTATGCACTCTCTCACGCGTAAGTCCTCGGAAGGCAGAAGGGCACAGACAGATGAGTTACACGAGGCAGTTGCCCCTTTCTCCTTTCCAGCCACTAACCTGCACTAAAAGAGTGTATTGAACCTTTTCCACCTATCTCCTCTCCCAGCCGGCACTGCAGTCGTTACAGAGGTGTTATTTAAATCCTGGTGTGAATCAAGGTGCAGAAGAAAGTGTGGCGAGAGCTCTAAAAACTTCTCAGAGCTCTAAGCTGAAAGGTCCTTTCATTCGAGTTATTTTGCTGCAAGTCAAAGAGGAAGACAAAGAAGGGTTCCGGGGATTAAAGCCCCTGACAACATCCCAATCTGTGAGCGGAGATAATGTTATCTTACAGCCAGCTCATCTACAGCTGCTTTCATCTAAGGATCTCAAATAACTTATTTCTATAAAGAAAATCTTGAAATTCCTCTGCCACGAAGCCACATGAGTATTTTACAGAAAAAAGCAAACCTACTATTTGTGGAAGACATGAGAGGAAAGAAAGGCATATGTCTGCAGTGGGAATTGCAGAGGCAACAGAAGCAATTTCCGAAACACTAAGCCTCTTCCGTAGAAAGGCAGCGGGCATCGTTCCTGCAAGCCTTTGCGATTACAGATGAAACCAACATCCACAGCCCTCTGAACGCTCATTTTTGCCCAAGCAAAGGCCCTACTCGTTTCTTTCTCGAACCGCGAACACCGCTCCTGCTGAAATCAGAAAGCAGACTTTCAAGAAATTAATTTTCTGCAGCTTGAGTACAGAATCCAGTACAACCCAGCTGTACTACGCATTCAAAAGCACCCAAACCCAAAAGAGCACGCTGGTTACTCACTTGTCCTGGGACTCGATATACACGTAAAGGTGAGGCTCGAAGCACTTGGAAACAATGCCATGAAAAGGATTGTCAGGGACCTTTGGCTTCTTTGGCTGTAAGAAAACATTGAGAGTGTCGGTTTCAAACCTGCCCTGTACGATCAAGAAGAAACAGTAATGCAACAGCACAGAAGGATCCAAGTCTTTAGAAATATTACAACACACAAATTTACGGTCGAATAATCAAAGCCATGAAATCAACAGTACACACAGCGTCAGTGTGTCCAAGTCTTCCCTTGCTCTTACAGAGCTGTTAGTATTCCAAGGAATTATCTTTTCACTCGTAAAATATTCTTATCCTTAAAGAGAAGACGCTGCGTGCTAACGGATTTCTGTAGAAGAATCTTAATGCAGTTTGTAAATAACATCTCGCTGCACCCTCCAAACAGCAAGACGACTCTACGAGTCACCTCTGAAATGAAATGCAGCAATTATTTGGAAGCAACGCTGAAAACTCCCTACGCTTTAGAACATTAAGGATAGTAACTCAAAGTTACAGACTTCATCTGGATGAATTTTATTTAGATATACAGAACATAATGCTGGAGGAGCTGGAATTATACAGGGAACATTACAGGACTGCTTTCACTGTGAAACATGTTTCTGGGGATGCGAAGACTTCTATTTTAAAATCACATTTAGAGCATTAAGCACATATGCCATTTGGGAGTCATCTGGTTTACTCTCATTTTAGTTTAGTACTGCGCTCTATGCAGTGGCCAAGCACATCCCGCTGAAGCCACTGGGACGACTCATACGCTTAAATTTGTGCATGTTTAAGTACCAGCCTGGGCAGGGCCTTTAAGCTCATTTTTGCCCTACAGCTAGATTTTTTAATTTTTTTTTAATATTTTTTTTTTTTCTGACAGACAATTTTTGTTGTTGCTTCCCGGCAAGCTGACAGTATTTCACCGCCTGCAAAGAGGGCTGCAGCGACTCTGGAATGGAATTCTTGCCTCTCTCCGCAAAAAGCCAGGATCAGCTCCCAGCCAATGAAGATATGAATTTTTCCAGCTGAATTTTTTTTTTTTCTTTTTAGCATAAGAAAAGCAAAACAAGAGTGCCTAAAGGACATACTCTCCTAAATGACAGAGGAGGTGGCACTAAGCCTTCTGCAGAAATAGCGGAGAACGACAAGGCGAGCATTTCTCAGGAACAATTAAGACTCGAAGACACAACGAATACTAACATATGGCTGCAAACCTAAAGCGAGCGCACGGTTTTATGGAGACCAGACCACCTCTACGAGACTGGCTTCATTAACCTTCTCGCTAAGAGCATGACTGGAGAATGTAAGTTTTTACAGCTTTGGGAGAGAGCCACGACGCAGCGTTCTCCGCCCCGGCCCCTTTGCCGGTGCCTGCCCGTTTCTGCCGGATGCACACGCTCATCGGAGCCGGGAGGAAAACAATAGGTGGTAATTACAGAATCCTTCCAGTCGCAGAGTCTCCGGGATGGCAGCGCCAACGCCAGGTTGCAGATTCACGATGTTTACGATTTACCAGGCTGGAAGAGCCAACTCCTACCGCAGGAGCGGCTCTCTGCGTGTGCGCGTGTGTCTTTGCATCACGCTGCTCCCAGCATGTCTGGTGGAGAGAATACTAAATCTTTTAACAGTAGCAGTGAAGCTGTATTTCTGAGCGTGCAATCCTGTCCAAAAGCTGCAGATGTTTAAGCTATTTCCTCCTTGAGTTTGATGGAAATAATAAAAGGTTACTGTTGTCACAGTAAGGAGGTCTGCAGCTGGCCCAGTTTCCTTTCATTACTATCCAAAGTAAACAGATTAAATCGAACCGCTAGGATCACTTAAAGAGGTTCTTTTTTAACATGGATTTCCCCCCCAAAACTCTTGTGCTCCCTCTTACGCTCCCAAGCGTCTTGAATTCTCAGCACTCGTGTCTTGGAAGAGCTCTACCCCTCAAAACTCTTCATCTTCAACTCTTCCCGTCCCTTCTCTTCTTCCGCTAGTGACAGCAGAAGATGAGACCTCCAACGTGAACTCACCAGCACTAACCACCAGCTGTTGGCACTTTGAAACTGAAACACTGGAGCCTACAGAGCTCCCATTTGGCAGACAGGCGCCCGCAGGGCAGCTGCCCTCGCAGCGGAGTCCAGCGCTGCGTTGTGAGCGTGAACACGGGGCATACCCAGAAAGAGAGGGCAACCTCGCCACAAACGGCATTTCAAGGGATAGCTCAACGGACGGCTTCGTACCAGCCTCCCCGTGCACAGGGAGCAGAGCAGCTCCTTTCCCAGAAACACCTGAGCTGCCTTTGGCCAGGGAAGTGCATTCTACTGTTCACTAAAACCAGCCCTAAACAGCTTAAAAAAGCTTTGCAATTTATCTCTTCTCCTGCCTTCTTGCACTACTGACTTCTCCAAGGATGTCCTCTCAGCCCAGCACTCCCCAGCAGAGCCAATCTTCCCCGAGCCGTTCCAGACAGCGGAAAGCAAGCTCTTCACAAAAAATACACCACACAGGTGTCTCCCCAGGTTCCCAACTGTCTTCCAGATCACTGATAAAGTCTGGCCAACACCAACTGTCCAAGTTGTATTCTAATGGAAAGAGCAAAGCTTTGGTTAATCATTCTATTTCAGGACTTCTGCCGTGGGTGGAAGGCAGAGGGCTGCCCCGCTCCTGTGAAAATCTGGAGGGGATGTGCTGCACCAAACCGTGCTGGTGGAGAGCTGCCACCCCCCAAACTCCCCAGGCGAACGGATCTGAGTAGGTCCTGGGGTCATCCATGAGGACACCACCTGTAAAGGGCCTGTTTACAGGGCTGTAAACTCACCCAACAAAGAGAGGGTGGTACCTTCCCCCAGCAACTTACAATTGAACACTTAGAAAACATCCGTCTGGCAAGTAGAAAATACGGGGCTTACAGGCTTTGATATCGGTGCCAATTAAAACAATCGCGTTTACTATTCACTCCTTTAATGTTTGCAGAGGGCTTTGGAAACCCAGTGCTTTTCCAAGTGGTTAGGTGTTGCCCGCTTTGGAGAGGTAACGGATGGAAAGCACTACAGAGATAAAAATCCCAGAAGTAATACATTTGGAGAGAGAAGTCTAAAACTGACACTTGAGAAAGTTCAATGAGTTGCCCGGTGACTCCAGACTTCGTTTGCTTGGCTGACAAGGCAAAATAGGAATTGCAACCGTTTGCAGTGGGAGCTGCTTCTGGGATGTGAAAACCCTACTGTGCTCGTTCGTCTTTCTACGACAGAAATCCTGTAGTTAATCCTGTAGTTACATTTGAGCTGTTGCTGCATGGGCTAGAACAGAATCCAACTCGCCCTCACGTGGCACGGTTGTCTCCACGCTATTAACTGAAATAAAGATTGCTTTGGTTTCAGTGAAGTGAGCCAGAGCAAACCATGGTCGTACTGGGAGCCTATATGCTGCACAGAGGATCAAAACTGCGCTAAATTAATTGCTGTGAAAACAAACCTTTCAAATCAATGTGATGGGAAAAGCTGTGGCACCGCTAGAGATTTTGACACAGAGACCGCCTCACTGACAACTGGAGAACTTCAAAGACTTACTTTGTCCATATCGCTTTTCTCGATCACAATCTCATCTGTCTCTGTCCCAGTTTCATCCTCCAGAAACGGGTTGGTGGAGGGAGGTGGCACTTCTGGCTTCTTCTGTTGACAAAGAGGAAGCTCCTTAGAGAACAGGCTGTTTTGTCCCCTCTGGCACACAGCTGCAGCCATGTTTTCCTTCAAAGCCCTGTGGAGCAATCTTCCCTCTCCAAGCACAGAGGTGACTGCAGGGCCCCAGGCGGTGCCCCTCCATCAAGGTTAGAGCCCGCTCCCTCCTACTAAGAGGCTGGTTCCCTCTCCATCGCTCCACCAGCACACTGCATCTTCAGCACCCTCTAACAGCCCGCGCTTCTCGCGCCCACGCTCGCCCGCCCTGCCTCAGTCCTCCCTGGAAGGGGCATTTTGACTAGCGCCGAATTTCCACACTCTCCAAAGCGTGTGGTGTCCACCCGGAGGACCCATGCCAGCAGACCCCAAAACTCTGCCGCCGCAGTAAACCCTGCGTGAGTGCTCCCACCAGACTGCTCGGCCCCACTGTGCACTCACCACACAGCCATTTATAATTATGGCCTTGATTTTGCGTATAAAACAGGTCAGATGATGACAGCCAACATGTCATAGCCTCCAGGCAGCTCATAAAGGGGGACAGAGAGGATTTTCTTCCTCCCCTTCTGTTTTTCTCAGTTATAACAGCTTCGGTGCCTACCTTCTCCAAATGGATAACAACCCAGTGAAGCCAGTGTAATTAAAGCTGCAAATTTTGTATGAAATTTGTCAGAAAAATAAAGCCATATTCTTGAGAGATCTAAATTCAGCCAGAAGGAAAACCTTACAGGACTTCCCTTTTTAATTAGCGGCACCTACTGATCCACAGCCCATTACAAGCGGGTCCAGCCGGCGTGCCTCGTAGGCTGAATTATCACATCCAAGTAGGCTTCGAGACACCAGCTGGACAGAGAAGCCAACCTCAAACCAGTGGCTTCTGAGCCACACATGGACTTTGTGCTCCCGGGGCACTCGGCTGGCAGAGCTCTTGGCTGAGATTTCAGGCAGAAAAAGCACAGAGATGACCCCAGAAATATTCACCCAGCTGTTTCCCTTGGCTCTGCCTTTACAATCTACCAAATGAGACACGGAAAAGTAGAAGGTACCAACGGCCCTGCAAGTAAGACCAACCCAACAGACAATGTGGGATTGAAAGTTGGTACCATGCGGTGAACATGTGGTAAACTAGAAATGAAGAGAAGAAGGGACTTTTAGTCATAACGCGTCATCGACATGCAGAGAACAAACATTATAATGCGGTCACCACGCCATAATTACTTAGTGGTTCTCCACAGCAATGCGGCTTCAGCTGCAAACAGCACAGGGCCCAGGAGAACCAAAAAAGTACACGATCAGCGTACCTTCCTTCTTGTGAGCCCTGTGCCATCCTCTCGACCACACTCTGCAAGATCACGAATCACCTTCCCAATTACAACCCACTAAGGGCAGTCACACTAAACACTCTAACCTGCCAGCGCAAGAGGTGGCTGCAGGTGACACTTTTTGCAGTCTCCCACAACCGTAGCTATGTGCAAGAAGGAGTCTTTTTTTCTCCCAAAGCAGCTGTGGACTAAAGGACTGCTCTTCAGAATTCCACTTACCACCGTCCCATCAGCCAGAGTGCAACCCGAGAAGCGTTTAGCCAGAAGTCCTTCAAAGTTGGTTGTCCTCTGAATTGCAAACAAAAGCAATTTCACCTCAATCTCCTTTGCTCGTGTGCGCATTATCTTAGCAAGCTCTGCCCTGAAAGAGAGAGGGGGAAAACAGAAAAAACAAATGTTTTTTCTATAAAAAGAAAGATCTGAAACCTAAGATTGTAATTCAGTCTGTTCCCTAGAGACACTTCAATCATAAAATTCCAGCTAATTCCTAAGATGCTCTCTAACATAAAACCGCTTTACGGATCACATTTCAAACATAATCACAGTTTTTGAGAGCTTTGTGGGTAACAGGACCCCATCTCCTAACACCCCAGCGCACTGCTGCAGCCAGGAAAGCCCACAGTGTTGAACCTTGGGAAGCGCAGCGTCTCTGCCCGGGGTCCCAGAACACAGGCAATGGTGCTACTGGGACTCCAGCTGGCATTTCCCTCTGGTGCCCCATCTCTGGCGGGCAAAGAGCACGGTCTGAGGCAGTCAACCACAGTCAGCTCACGCCATTTCACCCAGCCTCTGATATCACCCATTTTTACCTCTGTAATCCCACTCTCTCAACAGTACGTGCGGTTTTAGTGATACTTCTCAGGGTTTTAACTCGCTTTTAATCATAGAAGGGTTTGGGTTGGAAGGGAACTTGAAGATCACTAAGTTCCACCCCCCTGCCCTGGCCAGGGACACGTCCCACCAGCCCAGGTTGCTCAGAGCCCCGGCCAACCTGGCCTTGAACACCTCCAGGGATGGGGCAGCCACAGCTTCTCTGGGCAACCTGGGCAAGTGCCTCACCACACTCAGAGTGAAAAATTTCTTCCTAATATCTAATCTAAGTCTACCCTCTTCCAGTTCAAAGCCATTCCCCCTTGTCCTATCACTCCATGCCCCAGTAAAAAGTCCCTCCCCAGCTCTCCTGTAGCCCCTTTAGGGACTGGAAGGCCACAATAAGGTCTCCCCAGAGCCTCCTCTTCTCCAGGCTGAACACCCCAACTCTCTCAGCCTGTCAAATCACGGACAATTTTTTTATCACAGACAATTCTACATAAATATTTGAAGACTGCCTTGAAAGTCCTATGGATATATCATCAATTTGGCATAAGACAAGCCAACCTTTTGTTTTAAGGAAGGTGACTCCGCTGGGAGGCACCGTGAGCTCCCCAGACGCTCACCTCGTGACGTGGCAGAACTCCACCGCGATGCGCTCCGTCATGCACCACTCCTGGGGAAACATGCGCCCGTACTTCTCCTCGTAGTCCACCAGCTGACGCTTTATCCAGGCGTAGCGCCTGTCAATCTTATCCAGCCAGGCCACCTGAAGAAGATGGAGAACGTCACCTTTAAGAGCAGCAGCTGCTAATATTCAGGCTGACTGCTTAACCGTGCTGCTGTAGTTTCGCAGAGCAGCTTGGGCTATCGATCAAAGCTAACCTGACCGCTATTAATAATACTGTGAATGCTAACAGTCGTTCTTCAAAGTGCTTAAACACATGCCAGACTGAAAACCCTCTCTTGTGCCAATTAAGAGAGCAAGTTCGGTTGAAAATGAGGATAACAGTACTCCTAAATCACGTAGGTACTACTGAAGACTCAATCCAATAATAATTCATTTGATCCCACCCTCTCTGTTTCGCAGGCAGAGAAATTAAAGTCAACAGTGAGATGAAAACACAGCAATTCCCCGATTCTCACATTCAGCTGGTTTTCCTGCTTTGGGGTCTGTGGGCCCACAAAGTTCTAAAAAATTCTCACATGAGCAGGATGGATTTTTTCCTCCCAAACATTAGTGCTTTCTGGTCAAAAAGTAGAAAGATTAATCAAAAAAACTTTGAGGGAAAAATGCAATTAAAAATGAAGCATCTTAGCCTTTTTCTCCTCTTTGTCACCAACTGTAAAAATTTCAAAATTGTTAAAATACATTTTGAATCAAAGTTGGTTTTGTTTTTTTCTTTTTTTTTTTTTCAAATCCAAGATGATTACAGTAAATTTTTAGAAAGCTGTTAGCATCAGGACAGGAAGTTTAAAAATTAGCTACAAAGATAAATCCACTTCCTGGAAATACCTTCCCCTTTTTTTAGGCATTTTGGGGGTTTTTTTGTTTGTTTGGGGTGAGGTGTTGTTGGGTTTTTTTAAAGTTTTTGGGTTTGTAATTTTCAGAATTTAATTTTTCAACCCTTTACAGGGCAGAAAGTATATCTAAATTGAATTTATTTATTTACTTATAGGAGGGGAAAACATTTCCAGTGCTGATCTATAAAACTGAGGTCTAAGGTGGGAAGAAATCATCGTGGCAGAGACGACATTGCCTCCCAACTCATCCGCCGGTCCCTATCGCTCCTGCAAGTCATTGCTTCCATGCCCTCGGCTTAAAAACACTTCACCACCAAAAACCTGTGGAAACGTGAACTTTGTGAACGCCGGCAAAGCAAAATGCAAAATCCAAACGGAGCTTGCTAAGCTTCCCTTACATCTTGGTTTTCCTGGAAAAGGACCAGATACTCTGAGAGGTGTTGTTTAATAAATTTCTTGATGATTTCCTGTTTGATTCTGGGATCCAGGACATTGGCGACTAGACACGCATCACGTAGGACATTGCTGGGTCCACCAGGCCTCTGTCAAAATAAACAGGAACAAGTTTAAGGTTAAGATTTAAGGTTGAATACGTGAACGGGTGATTGTAAATTGTACTGCATCCAGGTTATCTTGTTTTTATCCTTTCCCGTTATTATTCTCTTGTTCTGTGGCTCACCAGCGGGGAAGCTCCCGACCGCAGAAGGGCAGCCAGCTCCATCTACGGAAAGAACCATTGCCCCGTCGCTTCGGCAAAGCCTTGCGTCGGCTTAGATACTCCGAGGAACAGGTAAGAGAAGTGGCTGACAAGTGGGACAAGCAAAACTGCAAGGCCAAATTAATGGGGGAATTAATGGGCCCTTTTCTGCAAAACTGAAGGCCAAATTAATGGGGGGGCAGAAAGGCAGTCTAGAGGTGATCAACTTGCAACACTTGAAGTAGCATCTGCCGGTCTGTACTGTTAGTGGAGGAGACAGAAAATTTAGAAGCATTTTAAAAAAATATGGTGTTTTGAAGCTATGTCACACGGACAGAGGTTTGTCCTTCATCAAGGATCTGTTTCAAATAGTTTTCTCATTTCTGTACTTGTAGTTTTACGAAGAAACCAGCAGAGCTGGTATTCTGGAAGACAGAACTCGTGTTTTCTTTGAAATAAATTCAAATTGACACCTACCCCCCACCGTTGTTTGCAAACATTTGGATGCATAATTTTGGGGAAGCACATTTGGTGCCTTAGCCCCAGCCCAGATTTGTATCTGCGCTGTCCCAGTAAACCAGAGACAAAGTTGGCGGCAGCATGGCAACAGACAGCCTGCGCTTGCCTTTCCCCAAACACAACACGAACCTTTTGTGTCCAGCAAACACCCAGTACCCTGGTGAGATGCCGAGGGAACCCCGCTCTGGTCTACTGGGCCACACGTGAACTGCCTGCGGCGTTCCTCGACTGGTTTGCGGACCTCACTGCAACAGATGCGCGCAGCGAGAGCGAGGAAGGGCGTCGTGGCTCTCCCACACTCACTCGCTAGAAACAGTGAGAAGCAGCTAACACCCTGCAGCCTGGGACACTCGTTTGCTTTCTAAAAATAACTCCCGAAACAGAGAGAGATCAAATCTAGATGTAAAACGAGATTAAACCCAATGGCAATTACGTTGAATAGTTTTCAGCGACGCTTCTCAACGGGAGGAAGCGGGGAAGCGAGAACTTTACCTTTGTACCTTGAGAAGGAAAGGCTTCCTCGAAGTCCGCCAGGATCTGCTGTCCCAACTCGTTCTGCGCTGCCTTCACCCTGAGGAGCACAGAGGAAGAGAGGGCTTTGGCGGTGGGACAACGACGTCTTTGTTTCGTTGGCTGCAAACATTACTATAAATCGGACTGAAACGCCAACAGCTACACAAAGGTTTTTAAGGGACAAAAAAAGCACGTTAAAGAAAAACATCCACGTTAAGAAAACCTGTATGGTCAACACTGGGAGAGCATTTGTGTCCTCAGTGACGCCGGGATGACAAGTCCGGCTCTACAGCACTGATCCCTGAGCTGTCGCAGGACACATCCGAGATGCTCCTGCCTGGCTTCAATTTAGTATTTTAATAAGGGCCAGTTAATCAGCTGAGAAATCAGCAGGGTTCCTTTAATGCCAATGTCATCAATTTATCTTTATGTTCGTGTATGTCGATCACATTTCAACAAAAGTGTATTTCTAACGCATAAAAAGCTTCACAATGTCTCAGTCTTCATGGTGAACCTCTCACAGTTCCAGGTGCACTGACCTACTTTTAAATGCCTCCATGTGAACGCTGCTGGCTGCGGTTTTATCCTATAAATCCTCCATGTCTTAAGAAGCATAAAAGAGCAAAGGTATGAAACGGGTGAAAAAGTTTTGAACAAACCACAATCTTGCTCTTTATTTAGCCGAGAGAATAAAGCTTCCCATTTCCAGAAATAAAAGTCAATACGGCCTAATTGATACTTCTAGGGAAATGGAAATGCCTACACATACCAGAAAGGGCCAAAACAAACAGTCAGGCACTTATACCCCTCTGCAGCCCTTGAATTCTTCCATCACTTTTTATTATACTGGAAACGCTTTAAGGTCTAAACTGATCGTTCAAAGCAGTGGATTTTTCCACTGAGATTGATGCGTTAGAAAGAGCGACTACATTAACGTTCGTCAAAATGTTTGTTCAGACTGTGGGAAGAAGGCTTTGGATTTTGTTGTTGTTGTTGTTGTTGAAGACTCCTCAACTTTATCAGGGAACGATCTACTGCTTTAATCTTCCCGTTTGAGGTCCATTGGGAGCGAAACACTACAAGATGACCCGGATACGCTGGAGAACAGGCTGGATTCTTTAATGGTGCCAAACGCAGAAAATTCTAGTCCTTTAAAAGTGACGGTTGAAATACAACTTTATATCTGTGATTTAACTGTATGTATGACCCGCCTTATCCAGGATTTATTTATGGGGATTTTGCTGGAAAAGCTTCCTGCCTGCAGTGTCAAACGTAATTCTCACTTAAGCTCTCTGCTTCACAGGAATACTTAGAAACTCCTCTACTCTTCCAGGTATAGATCCCCAGTTAACACCTTCGCAACTGTGAAACAAAAAGGATTCACTAATATGTTGAAAAAGGAGTGAGAAATTTAAGCACTAAGGAGGAACCCAGCCCAGCAGCCACAACTACAGGTATGATCCTGCTTAAATTGCACACGCAAGTACGAGTAATTCACGTGAGAGAGCATCGCAGAACCAAACCCTTTGATCCTCGAGAAAAACGAGGGAAAAAAAGAAGAAAAAAGTCACTAAACACGGATTGAAAAATTTTACCTTTTAAATAATCAAGAAACAAGAAGTCTTTAGTATTAGGAGTCACACAAATGGATGAGTTTGTATAAACGACTGGAAGTATTAGCTGTGGAACTTCTTTCCTTATGGTCAGCTACAGCGGAGGCACCGAAAAGAGCAGCAGCCAGATTCCTAAAGACTCAACAAATTTAAAAGAGGCGCTGTCAAGCAGTTAAAAGCCCTGTCCGCGGGCTTTGTTGGTTTAGGCTCCGATTCAGAAAAGTACTTAAGGATAGTCTTAACGGGGATTCTCATATCCTTAAATTAAGAAACTTGCAGGAATGCCTTGCTGAACTGGGATGTTAAAAATATATTTAAAATAAAAAAATGTCCTGCTTAAAAATCTCTTAAAAGCAAACAGGGAAAATGAGTCTTAGCCTTTTTTTTTTTTCTTCTTCATATTTTATAAGATAGGGATAAGGCAGAGCCATCAAAGTAGCCAAAGGTGTAGGTACGTGTGAGCAATGCCAGGCAGCCTCACTGCCCTCCCAGTAACTATCGCTCTTTACGTAACCACAGACATGCACAATTATTTTTTTTCCACGAGCATGCACCCAGAAACATGAAAACCCTTATGCCATCTCTTTGCATTAGGCAGAGAACACAGGAAGGCACTTGCTTTAGCCACCAGAGATTCCTGCTCCCCGCGGAAAGTGTGAGCCTTTCAATAATTCAGAATAATCTGCATGCAATGGAAACTGCAGCGGTAAAAGCCTCGACCCCGCGGCCGCCTTCGCTCGCGTTCACCGCTGAAGGACTGTTTCTGTACATGTATAAGAGCCGATAACAGATTTAGGATCTCTTCTCAGGTGGGTTTGATGAGGATATCTTTCCCTGACCAGATTCTGCCCCGGCAGCGTGCTGGGCTGTGGCACAGCCGTCCCGGCTCGCGGCAGCGGGGAATTGCCTTTTCCTGGGGCTGCTCACGTGTGCCAAAGCCTTTGGTTACAACAGTATTAGTGACTTTCGTTTCTCTAACTTTTGTTTTATTATTAGTGGCTTTTGTTCTCTGTTTCCCTCGCCTTAAAAAAATAAAAACAAGAGAACCCACTGTTATGTTTCAAATGACATTAAATTACTAGAAACCGCAATTCCTTTAGCCAAAGCTACCAGAAATCTTAAACTACGCCTGGCAGCTTGCTGCGATAAAAAGGGGCTGAGCTAGCTTGTTTTTCCGTGGCAAACTTATAATCATCTTTCTCCTAAATACTTTCCAGGCTTTTTTCCACTATCTGCTAGGCTTTCTCGACCACTTTCATGGGTGGGTTTGTGACCACTAATTGTTCGCTCCCTCCACAGACAGAAACCAGAAGGGGGATTGAGAGATACCAAAATAGCGCTGTTTACTACAACAAACAACTTCCAATGTGCCATATAAGTTGTTTTAGAAGCACGACTAGGAAAATATTTACATTTGGATGCAAGTTGTGACATTCTTCTATCAACACTCAACAGGATCAGCACAAGAGGCCAATTAATTGAGAGTTCAGTCCGGTTTCCAATGAATACTTACAGTGAGATTCTGTTTGGTTATTTTCAAAGGGGCAGAACAGGTGGAAAGCAGCATTAAAAGCACATCATTAGTTTTCACAGCATCTAGGAGCAGGAACCTAAATTGAACACCCCATGACAAAGAGCACATCCAACACCACCAAGCAGGCACTTCTCCTTCCCATGGTTTCCCATTCATATTTGGCTTCACTCCATTCACGCCAAGAAAGAGAGGCCCTTTATTAAAGACAGCGACAGAATCTGCTCGTTTAGCAGTCTATATAATAGACTTATTGTATATAATAGACTTCGGTTACTGTCACAGGTCTGTGCCAACATCTACTAAAGCATTTCTTGCCTTCGCAAACATCCGAGAGGCTTCGCTTGTACCATTAAATGAAATTCATGAGATATCAAACCCCAGCAATTTCACAGTCTAAAAATAACGCCGCGAGGCAAACTTCCTTTGATGTTTCATGGATCACGAAAAGCATTTCCAAGCAAAGAGGGAGAAAAGTCGACTCCAAATTGGGCCCTAACACGTACACGTGTAGTCAAACTCCAGAGCAGGTATGACCGTGCCGGAGACCCGCCGCAATCTGCCGCCTGGATGTCAAAGCGGTAAAGGCATCGCAGGAGCCCCCCCGGGTGCAGCTCTCCTTTCGCCCCACGAGCAGCCGCTTCCATCGCTACCAGATGGTGCGACTCTCCCTGTGTAAACACTGGAAGGAAAACCCTGCCGAGACAATTCTAAAAATAGGACAAACAGACTTTCTTGAGCTTTTCAGATCCTTATCTTGAAGGGAGAATAAAACAAAAGAAGTTTTCCTCCATGTCCTTGCCAGTCTCGCTGGCGTGACTCGAAACCACGGTGCCTTTTAGCAGCAGCATGAATTGTTTTCTATAATTATCAGCAACTACAAAAGTATTAAATAGTCATCCATCAGAAAGGGAAAACCAGCCAGAATTCTGGACCATGTCTTAAATTATATTTGGCCCTAAAATGGCCAATGACAGCAGGTTTCTGCCCAAGGGCATTACCACTCTGGAAGAAAATGAAGCAAGCTATCTTTCTGAGCATGAGGTTGGAAGAGACAACCGCCTAAATTCAGAAAAGCACTGACATATGTTTATATTTCCTTGATGTTCATGTTCATTTAAGCAAATGCTTATGGTCAAATGCTTTGTTAAAACAAGGCCCCATCTCTCTCTCTTGATTTAGGGTGGATTTTTCTTTTGCTTCGTCTCATTGATTCCATCTGGGTTCTCTGGAAGAGGTATCTATACCATAAAGAAAGTCCAACAGATTTACAGGAAAATGTTACAAACAAATCACTCGAGCACTGCTTCCATCACTAAACAGCATGGGCAGCCAGCTGCTGTCTTAGCAAAGGGAGTCACCAAAAAAATTAATTAGTG
The DNA here is from genome assembly GCA_008711295.1 of Anarhynchus alexandrinus. NCBI lineage: Eukaryota > Metazoa > Chordata > Aves > Charadriiformes > Charadriidae > Anarhynchus > Anarhynchus alexandrinus. The sequence goes on from VUYV01000131.1 coordinate 1,472,730, forward strand.
TGCCTGGGAGGCTCCTTCAAGTACCTCTGTAATGAGTAAAGTCATCTCAGGCATCAAGAGGATGGTGCTGATGGATTTTCAATTTCCACACTGAGAAAAAAAGCACTATCAGGTACGGTTCTATCATTAAGAAGGTTCATCCCTAACATTAATAGGCTGTTTTCACCTCTGAGCTGCGCTCAGCGCGACCACAGGCTGTTAAGCAAACACCACGTGTGCGATGTAAGAGGAATAAAGCCGGGGGTTTTGGCCAGGGACAGCAATGGCCCCTGGAGCAGGGAGGGCCTTGTTCCCTCCACACCCAACTGTCACGTCCCAAACGAAGCCGAGACCCTGCGAGATCTGGTGGCTGAGGCACCGCTGAGCCTTCACCTCCTGCTGCCGAGAACAGCGGGCGTCTCTGTTGGAGCTGCACCAAAACTCACTACATTTAAACGTGTAACTCCGCGTCAGAAAATCAAGACTATACAAGCTCAGCATAAACGTTTAGAGCAGTCAGGTGCTCTGCGGGCAATATCGGGAAGATTTGCTGTAAGCCTCAAATCTCAGCAGAATTGGGCAACGGGAGCAGGGTTTGGCGGAAGAAACTCAAGGTGCTCCGAATAACCGAGTTTGGCAAATGCACAAAAAGAAATCCTGCCCGCCTAAACCCTTGGGCAACTGCGCAGTTTGACAGCAATTTGACAGCAGTAAGGCACACGACCGGGCAGAAAGGGGCCCCGAGCACCAGTACGTTAATGCACGTACTTCTGGTTCGTGCCAGGCTGCTGAACTGTATCACTGAGGTTAAGAAAGCAGAAGAAAGCATCACCTCAGGCTTCACCACAAACGCCTGCACATGAAGATCACATAAAACAATTTGCACTTCCACAGATTACTCCAGGTAAGGTAAATTAAAAGCCAGTCAATGAGAAGCACAGGTAATTCATGAATTACATCCGTACTGATTACTTTTATCAAACAGAACAGGCTGCTCAAGATTTGAGCAAACTGTGTCCAATTTTAACCTGTTTGTTTTGGCTGGAAAGAAGTCAAAGGACCATGTCCAGCCGTTACGTCCTTGAGAATCTGATTCTGCCTAAGGCATTTCCTAACCATCCTTCCCAGCAGGCGTGCAGGTGCTCAGGGTTTGATCATTTTACCTTTCCGAAAGCTGTCGAATCTGCGGAATGCCCATGTATTTGTTGAAGTGCTCCAACACATTCACGACACCTTGGAGAAGGTTGGCAACTTCCCCGTATTGTCTTCTCCTGGTCATAGCCCTGTAGAAGAAATTAAAGATTTACAAAGACAGGTTCAATGAAAATCCTGGGTGGTAATTCCACAGGTTACCTCATCCCCACTGGGTCACGCCGGTCCCCATTGACATTTATTTTTCTAAAATACACAACTCTTCATTAACATTCCAATGCAGCATTAAAATTTCACTTAACTGATGCTAAAATAAACCAACCCGTCACACATCTAACAATGCTTCAAAAAACATAAATGTCAAAAGCAACACTTGGCAAAGAACATGTAAACTACTGAATGCATCCGCTTCCCAGTAGGGGTCCGGAGGCAGTAAATGTTACTTCACTGTAATGACCTGAGTTAAGCCATTCATCATCACACACAAAGTGCGAGTTAAAGCTTCACAGCGAGGAGAATCATTATGCTGGAAAGCTATTAGCCTTCACTTCTCTGTTAATAACTTTCACAGGGAACTGACAGAAAAAAAAATCAAATTTATTTATCTTTATTTCATCCTTTAGGATTATTCCAATGGAGACAGCAGCCTAAGTAAAATTTAATTCTGAAAGTTTTAAGAACCCAGCGTTCGTGCAGAATTTGCTACAATCCAAGAACAGGCTGTGCCTGGGTCTCACAACTTCACAGATGCAATATGTAAAAAACTGGATTTCCCTAGCCTGTGCGCTCCTCAAGCACATCAAAAAACCCACAAAGGATTATTAGAAACATCTAACCCCACTTCATACACAGTACAAGCTGTAGGGCTTCTTTGAACTCATTCTCAGCGCTAGAGTAGACCTTTCTGAAAAAGAGCTCTCATTCCACTTTAAGACATGAGACTGATCAAAATCCCCCCAAATCCCTGAAGAGCACACCCCTAACGAGGAGACCTAACTGCACAGACTGTCTTATACTTTAACGAAGCCAGACTCATTCCTCATCACCGAGGATCAACACAGCAATTCAAGCAATCGACGCTGCAAACCCTTAAATACAGCAACATCGGTTGCAGGAGGTCGCTCGGAGCGGCACAGAAAGGATCTGCCAGCAAAAATCAAGACTGCAACCTATTAAGCAAACCTCCCTCCAGGAAAACAAGCAGCTCTTACAGACCTATTGCAGAGCGCTGCCCCAAACTGGGCAGTGGTGTCAAAGTACCACTACAAACTGACGTACTTACTCCAGTGAATCCACCCCCCCCGCCAGCATGTGCAGGTGGTTGAGGGTGGTGATGGAGGTGGTCAGATGACGCTTGGCGTGATCTAGCTGCTTGATATCCCGTGTGATTTCCTTGACCTAGCGAATGAAAAAACAAGAGTCTGGTTAAATATCAAGCCATAGCAACCAAATTTTAAGGAGATAAGAAGGGCTTTTTGCTCCCTTCGGGACTACAGGCACGTTAGCTCTACAGCCATGTTAACACAAGGAGAAGGGTGCAGGTTCAACACATGGTTGACAGCAAACTACCAAGAAGTCAGCAGGAGCAAAGACAAAAACGTTCTCTTCTTAATGAGAACTGGAAGCAAAAGTCAGTGTCCCCCTCCCTTTCAAAGGCTAGAAAGAAACTGCTGCTCACCATTTGTTCAGATTTTTCAGCCTTGTCTTTAATATCCTTAATTTTACCAAAGAGCTGTTGAATGGCTTTCTGGGCTTCTTCCAGAGCCTGCAAAAGAAACAAGTTCAGAGCGGGAAGAAAACCTGCATTCAGTTTTCACCTTCTAAGAAATACACCGTTGTTCCTTACAGCCCCTGGGCTGGGGCAGCGGGGGGAGCTGTGCTCTTACAGAGAGAATATCGTCAGCACATCAAAAGTCAATGTACCATATCGGGATTTTTAACCTGAGTGGACCGGAGTTTCAGTATCCATTTGACAATAACGCTCCGGGAAAATCTGATTGAGATACTCTACGAAAGCACCTCCGTAACATGAACCATGAATAGGTTTAAGGTTACTGCAATAAACCTCGACGCACCGAGTGTGGAAAAATACATAGAACTTACTCCTGATCAATACGCATTTAGAGCAGGAAAATGAAACCTCCACGCTCGTCATTAAGTCTAAATAAAAAATACACAGCATTATATATAGAACACTGAGCGCTTGCCTAAACCCCTCACTGAATTAGCAGGACGTTATCCTGTTGGAAAACACGAGGCGTATTTCGCTGATTCCTTCGGGGTGGGCAGCTCAGGCTCCCACCCACCCGCAGGAGGAACGGCTCTCTCGAGGCGCAGAAGGGAGGGCACGGGTTTAGCAGGTAAAGAGGGTCGCGCACGGGCAACGGACCTCGCCTGGATTTCTGTGCTATTTTGCTGCAAGCTTCTTGGGGCACCTGGTCCCCTTTATCCAACCACGGTGCCCCCCTGACCTCACACCACCAGTGTGAACTACACGTGGATTCCATGAGTGAAGCCACATGTCCAAAATCACATGTCCAAAATCTGACTTCTGAAGTAATTCAACACGTTTTGCCTTCTCGGTCTGATAACATTTCCAGCTCCAGCTCCACTTTGTTTCCCGCTGTTAAGTGGGCTTCTATCCCTCTGTTTTTATATCCAGTCCCATGACCAAGGTTACAGCGCGAGCTACAAGCTCCTGCAGCAAATAAATTTAACACATCTTCATTTGGAAATGTACGAGCAAACTATCTGCCAGGAGCTTTCGCTGGAACATAGCTGCCTTATAATAAAAGTATAAAAGTTGGAAACGTTTTATAATTCATTTTCCAGAGGGGGAAAAAAAGCCTCCTCTGAAATATCTTCTGAATCATGTGAAAGTTAACACTTTATCTATTAGTGTCAGGCAGGTAACATATCGCATGTTCAATCCGGAAAATGAACGCACAAACGTGCTGCAGGGACAACTATATCAGAAACGACCACCACCACCTACCTTCTCGTTTGGCTCCAGCCTAGCCACCTTTTAGAATAGTTTTCTCGTCCCTCCCAGTTAAAGGCACAGGGATTAAGTGCAAACCAAAGGACTAAAGAATGCTCCTTTCAACGTATTTAACTATAGTCTCTGTACTCAGTCCCAGACCACGGCTGCAGCACATTACTCAAGTCGGTTATTAAGCCAGCAGCGACTGTCCTGCATATTCTGAGATTTGGATAAGTCTATTAAAAAAAAAAAAGTCAACCTGAAATTCTTCACAGACGCCAGTTGGTGTGTTTCCCCTTGCTTCAGCACTAACGCTGAATGCTGACTTCTCTGCGTGATCTCCCAGGGAAGGCAGAGCTGCTGAATTCGGAAGAAGAGATGAGGATTCCCTCAGCCAACACAAAGATTCTCCAAAAAGAGATGTTATCCTCCTTCGTGTCCAAAGCCAAGGCAATCTCACAAAACTCACTCAATCTTTGGATCATCTCAACCCAACTTAGGATCCATGCACGCAGAACCACTGGGAGGCAAAGTGTGGCGGGTGGGCCGTAAGGAGCCCGGGGGGGTCCTACACGCCGTGCAGCACAACGGAGCAACGCAGACACACAGCAGGACAACCCTGAATTCCCAATTAGCTCTACGCTGCTTAGACACATCTCCCATCCCCTTCCCCTCTCCCAGGGCTCATTTTTCAGACGCAGGCTCGGACAACAGCCGCAGCAGCTCTGCTTGGCACGACCGCCAAGGCGAACTCTAAGACCTCCAGCCATCCACCGCAATCCTTTCGCTTGGTGGTGGCATCTCCAACCTGATCACCAAGGAAGACAGCATCGGAGTTGCTATTTTAAGCATCAATACACAGCCCAAAGCCATTTGGTCTCGGCAGCCTTCAGCAACCGAGTTCAAAGCAAACAATACCGCGAGTGAGGATTTCCATCCCAGGTCTTACAGGTTTTACATCGAAATCCCTATCCACAAAGGGAAAACTGTCTCACCTGGTTTCCTCGTGAGACAGAATATCATCTGCTTGAACACAGGGACCTTTTCCAAAGTTACTGCCCATAATTCATCTTCAAGTAATGGCCCAAACAGGGATTTCCAGCTGCCCGCATATCAGCAGCTTCTCTTTCGCTCACTGCTAAGAAACCACTCTCAACCTATTTCTCTAACAGCTCGCGGCGCTATTTAATAATATTGTGACAAAAACCAGCGGAGACTATTTACAGGGAACCGGTTTTCACCTGCAGAATGTATTCTTGCTGCTCACTGCTCTGCGCTCGGTGGAAACCATCACCCACAGCAGCGGGCAGACTCCCCACCTGAAAACCGCCCCCGAACACCAACCAAAGTGAAATGGGACTTTTTTTCTCTCGTACACTTAAAACTGCCAAAATAAGGTGAACCGGTGTCATCACCCGGTCCTGACACTCGTAGCTTTTACCTCCTTACAGACTCTGGAAAAACACAAGTGAGACAACATGTGCTGTGCCCCCGGCTGATGAATTAAAGAACCGTTCTCTCCCGCTGCTGTGAAAAAGAACACGGGGGGGACGGGGGGGAGACACCGACCGGCGGCTGCCGCTCTCTTCGGGTTCTGTATCGCATCGCTTCGAGAAGGGGATACGTTTCCATAACGGTTAAAAAAATAAACTCAGAGAACTCAGAGAACTCAACAGCAAACTTAACAGACATAAGTAAATCAGAAGGGATCATAAACACTCGCTTTATTTCTTAAAACTTGCTTCCAAATATTTGCTTAGCCATTAAAACACAAATTTGTAGCTATTCTCCTAAAAAAGAGCTGCTTATTCCTTTTTTGAGTCAGAACACACTAATTCATCAACGTCCTTGTTTTTTATGTAACTTACATTTAGAGATGAAAACATTTCTTCAAACATACATAAGATTTGCCGAAAGGAGCACTGCATGAAAATGCATTTTTTTTAAGTCGGGGGCACTGGCGGGTAGATCCGATGGGAAGCCGAGAACCGAATTAAGCGCGTTACTTCTTGCACAAAGCCTACAATTAAACTCTCTTATGGTTCTTCTTAAAGAAACAAATGAAACATTCCAACTGCAGAATCTGAAAGTAAAATACTGCATGTAGAGGAAGGAAATAAAGAAAACTAACCAATAATGGAGAAAAACCTCCACCTTCCTGGTCACCGTAAACACAGAGCAAACCCAACGAAATACAGACGTCAATTTTAAGAAAACACCTCGTATTTGGTAAGTGGTGTTCACTATTAAGGGATAATAAACCAACATCTAGGGCGTGAAAGGAGGTCTGATTGTTCAAGGTGTAATATACAGAAGTTTATTAATGTATCTAACGATTAATCTTTCACTGGTAAAACAGGAGAGGGGAAACCACAGCCCCGTTACAGCCTACACTCTATACTGGGGAGAATGCACTTCTCTTCACACTCTGCTCGTGAATTTTAGAAGCATTTTCTTACTGCTTTTGTTATTATTTTATTAAGAGACGGTTTATTTTGGACAGAAATTCTAAACCCAAAACAATATCAAGAGAAGAGGAATTGTTCTTGTTCCGGCACAACTGGTTTACATGATGAAGGACATCCCAGTAATCTTACATCCGCGGCTTGACGCAGGTTCACCTTGCATTACTCATTTATTGCTTTCCTCGACCAGTGCAACTGGGAAACATGCAAATGTACACACCCCCAAACGGCGAACAAAAGTTAAGTTATTGTGTTTCCTTTCCTACAACAGCCGTTCACTTCGGGGGCAGAGGACCACGAATAAATAAAGAGACTGGCTACATAATCTGTTGTGGTGATATGAAACAAGGATGTCGAAATTAAGGTTGCGACGTACTGGAAAAACACCATATGACTCTAATCAACAACTGAGCCTGCAAGCTACAATTAACCCATCAGCATTATTTATTAAACTTGATGCAACCTCTGGGGTCCCTGAGCACCATGCACCAGCCAAGAAATACGGCACAGACGGGGCTCCGCTGCCCGAGAGAGGCAGAGCCATCGGTCAGCAGCGTCTGAACCGCAGCCACGGCTACGGAGAGGGTTTTTTCCGTAATGTTTGTCCCCGGGGTACCCCAGCTGCTCTGACAACAGTAAATTTAGCAAAGAGGGCAGGACCAGCAACAGAGCGAGAGACTCTAGACAGAGCGCTCAACACAAGACGGGCTTCGGCTACGGATCGCTTTCCTCCTTCTCGGGTGCAGTGTGTCTGATCCTCTGCGCCGCTGCGGGTTCAGGAGCGCGTCCCGGCTGCGGGAGGGACGCAGGTGACATTAGGGTGCGATGGTTGGGTGTCTGTGCGGGGCACCGCGCAGCTCCGTGCGTAGCCCCGGGGGAGGCAGAGCCCCAGCGCCCGCAGGAGCGGGGACCCCAAACGCAGTTCTTGGCAGGGAACACAAAGGGGATCTTCTAATTTAAGACCGCGATGTATTTTTAGCCATCCCTGTTTCTCAGCCAGTATTTACGCAGAGGAAGCTCCCCCGCTCCTGTGTTAACAGCAGAGACGAAAAGCAGGAGATGGAGGAGCGGCACGCGGGAGTTGGAAGCGCCAACCAGGCAGCGCCCAGCCAGAGCCCAGGGAAGCCGGGCAGGCGGTGACCTACACGGGTTTTCATCAAATTCTCCAAAGCTGGAGGGAAAAACGTAGCACATGAATCAGCTACAGCTCTTCAACCTTCTTCACCTTGAGATGCAACGGGAAAAGAGTCCAAACACACCCGTATGAAACAAGAGGGAGCAGTTAAACCGTGAATCACCAAGAAAAAGACTGCCTAAAAAATAGCTTTACTCGGCATTACGCCAAGCAGCTCCTAAGGTCAGCCTGCGCCGCATCGCTTGTGTCACCTTTTCACATGAGCTCCTCCAAGCAGCAGAGGAGGAAAGAAAATAACCCAAGTGGGAGGTGGGAAAAGACCACATCTAATTTGTTAGATTTTGAAGCGATGCATCCTTTAAGAGGTTATGTTCCAGCGATTTACAGTACCAGACTGACATTAACACACACAACACCGGCACTGGCAACAATACCTAAGCCAAAAAACCGATTCAGTGAATTACAGCCCATCTCTCCTCATCCCCACAGCCGCTGCGGATGGACAGAACCTCCTCCGTCCCCCCAGCCCAGGTCTGGAGCTGCCGCATCGCTCCCAACCGGCAGCGGTGTCTCAATAGAGGGTGTGTTGACTTCTAAACACCTCTTTATTCATCCTCTCAGGAATCTCCTGCAAGCAAATAGTGAAGTACTTGGAGATATGCAAACAGAGGAACTGGGAGAAGCCTGAGCTCAGGGAGTAACCGAATTAACACCGTTCTGTCCCCACTAATGGTTAAAACACCTTGATAGTTTCCATATGCTCACTGGTGTTGTGCTAGAAACGTGCTAGTTTTATTTGATTCTAGGCAATATATATATTTCGATTGGATGTTATTACTCACATCAGAAAGCTGCCCTCTGCTAAGTATTTTATAGACACTCGACACATCTGCCAAATCCACAGCATTCAAATGTATTTTTAATGTTACAAATTGGGCTGCGGTCAGGATGCTGAGAATTTAATGCTCCTGGATCGGTCCCCACTCTTGAATACGGAGCGTTAATGCTTCTTTCATTTGCTGCCACACTTACAACCCAGATCAATGAAAATCTAGACCGGGACTAAAAATAAGTTCCCATCCCCAATTGTCCAAGGAGTCTCAGCTGCAGAGATTTCAAAGAATCCCTCGCACGTCGTGACCAACTTCTGCCGCTAAAACCTCACACAAACGAGTCCCTCCAGATTGAGGACGGGTAGAAATATACTTTGATTCTCAGTCTGATTTCACTGGAGAGAAAACTCTCAAGTTTTACAGGATAAAGCGCTGGGCTCGTCTGGCAGAGCAGGGCCAGCTCATTCCCCTCAGCAGACAAACCTCAAGGGCTCATCGCACTTGGGTTTGATTTTAGCAGATTTCTGCCCTAGGAGTTCATCAAATACGACATAACCGCTACAATTGTCACTAAAGAATAGAGTTTTCTCTCATCAGCTCCAGTCCTAACCACTAAAGCTGCACAGCACACTTTAAATCAACAAAGCAGATTATGTCCGACGCCGCACCAAGCTTAAAATTGCTCCTACTGCCCTTTCACTTAACCCCCCCCAAATCACGCTGGGAAATCAGAGCCCACGTTCTGAATAGCTGCACAAACACTGACGGGCACAGCGGGTGAAGTCAGAGGCGATTTCCCAGTCGAAACCTCGCAGCTTAACTCCTGGAGGGCACTCCTGCGCTACTCCAGCTCCATCCCCGGCTGCCGTCCTGCCCGGCATCGCCCGGCCCCGCGCACGCTGCCCGCGCCGCCGGGAACGGTGCTGCTGGGCTGTAGGTGACAGTGGCTTTAGCGGTCTGGCTCCCGTGAGTAATTTTACACGAGTTTTACAGTCACGCAGCTAATTTGCACCATTACATGGGGCCATTTAAACGTTAATTGGGTGAGTTGCACAACCTTCCAGCGAAGCCTTGAGCTGCATCACGCTCCTGGAGCTGAGGGTGGGTTATTACAGCCTCATCACGTCGGCAGGTGACCGGCCACAGCCTTCCCCCACGCCCAGCCCTGCTCACCGCGTTAAACACTATTATCATGCAGGAGAAACTCCCCCGTGAAGACACTTATTATTTCCCTTATCACTCGTCTTTATTTCAGAACACAAAGCTGTGCGGCTCTGCCCTTCGCATCGTTCCCGTTGACACCGCGGTGGCAGCTGTGGATGGCACCTCCCTGCGCCCACGACACTCCTCGCCTCGCCGGGCTTCTCCTCCGGCGCCCAACAACCCCTGCCCTCGGCTGGAGCGATGGAGGCAGCGACGCACACCCGCTCTGGCACCCGGCCGCCTGGTTTTGTTTGCTTGGGAGTGCTGCACATGAAATTTGTCTGCGAAGCCTGGAAATCACAGAATCACGGAATGGCGAGGGTTGAAAGGGACCTCTGGACATCATCTAGTCCAACCCCCCTGTCAGAGCAGGGTCACCTACGGCAGTTGCACAAGACGGCGTCCAGGCGGGTTTGGAATGGCTCCAGAGTGGGAGACTCCCCCACCTCTCTGGGCAGCCTGTGCCAGTGCTCTGCCACCCTCAAAGTAAAGAACCTCCTCCTCATGTTAAGATAGAACTTCCTATGTTCAAGTTTGTGCCCCTCGACCTGCTGGCCACACTCTTCTTGATGCACCCCCGGCTGCCATTGGCCTTCTTGGCCACCAGGGCACATTGCTGGCTCATGGTCATCCTGTTGTCCACCAGGACTCCCAGGTCCCTTTCCACAGAGCTGCTCTCCAGCAGGTCAGCCCCCAACCTGTACTGGTGCATGGGGTTATTCCTCCCCAGGTGCAGTACCCTACACTTGCCCTTGTTGAATTCCATAAGGTTTCTCTCTGCCCAACTCTCCAGCCTCTCCAAGTCACGCTGTATGGCGGCACAGCCTTCCGGTGTGTCAGCCACCCCTCCCAGTTTTGTGTCATCAGCAAACTTGCTGATGACAGAGGGATTCCAGTCGATTTGTCCGCCGAGGAGTTTGCATACCGCAGGCAGCATCGCGGTCATATTTGCTGTATCAGAGCCACACTTGACTTCCGTGGGGGTCAAATTTAGCAACCACTCGAGTTGCATCAGATTTTGCAAGATGAATTCATGTTCAGGTTGAGACCTCAGAGGAAAAACGTAGCTGGGGGGAACGGACAACCATACCACGAACCCTACAAGCAGGGCTTTCCAAGTGGAAATGCTGACAGCTCACCTGCCGTAAGCACAGAAGTAGCACAGCTGCAATAAACATTACTGCGCACCAAATATGTGAGACAACAAAAAGAAAGGAAAGAAAAGAAAAAAAGAAATCCACAGTAAGAAAAAAAAACCCTCCTGCCTCTTGTCAGGATTTCTATTTTCAGGCTGGGCTTCTCGCTTTGCTGGCATCAAAACCACACAGCACTGGCTGTGGAACAGCCCGGTCTTACTTAGCGGCTTGCACTGCCTTCAACGCCACCGGCGAGGAAATGTGCCTTTGGCCAGCACGAGCCACCCCCCGGGGCTCAGCCGCAGGGCGGCGACGGGCGCATCCTCCGCCGCGCCGCATCCTCCGCCGCGCCGCATCCTCCGCCGCGCCGCATCCTCCGCCGCGCCGCACAGGAGCACGAGGCAAGGCCGAGCTCGGACTTGCTCCTGCCTTGAACCAGACTTTGCGGCAGATGGCAAAAGTTATGCCTGACCTCTTCGTACAGTTGCAGATGCCAGTTTTGATGGCCAGTGGCCAGAAGGATAATAAACAGCGCTATTTCTTCTTGGCGTGCCATCCACCTGAAACCCTTTGCACTAAGCGTGTTCTAGGCTGGAAAAAGCTCGCTGCGCCTCTGCGATGGGAAGGGCATCGGCCAACTGTCATAATTCACTAGGGAAATGACTCTAAATGAAACTCACTTTTGATTTATTTTGGCAGCTCAACTACTGTTTATTATTCATTGGTTACAAAAGAATATTATGGGACTTTAATCACCCGACTGGAGCCTTACAGAAACTGTGGCATGACCCTTTTTTTTTTTTTTAAATATATAAAATTACTCAGCTTAAGACACAATATTTAACCCTCACCAATTCACCATCTCAAAACGTATTGAAATCTAACACGAAGTCTGTTCATATTTCAGAACAACGACCCATTCATCAAAAAAAACCCAGGAGATAAAGCTTAGCCATGCAGGAGAGAATGAATATCATCGAAAGACGGTCCCTACAACATCAGGGATTGTGACACAAAAAAAGCCCCCAAATATTTTATAGATTTAGGCTTAATTAAGAGCTTAAGGTGGTTTTCTTTGTCCGCTCTTAAGGCTCAGGCAAAGGCAGTCAGTGCTGTCCCAGCAGCTGAGGCACATCAACACCAACAACATGAGCCCAACCTGGGCACCGTGGCCAAGGAAGCCGCGTGCAATTTGATGTCAGGAAGCAAGCGTGTATTTAAATAAAGAAAAAAATGAAATAAAAGCGCCTACAGTAGGAGATCTGAAAACACCGACTACCTTAGTTTAGCGTGAAACACAACCTGCAGTCAAAAAAGCCACCTCCACACAAACAGGTGGAGGTAAGAAGAGAGGCTGAAGCAACAGCGGTGCTTATTAAGCACGTTTACGCAAACAGTGCACAAAATCCCCTCCCTGCCCGCCGGCTGACACTGCCTGTAAGCCAACACTCGCAGAGCTGAGGAGAGGACAAGCTGCTGACTCCAGTGACACCAGCCGCCCCGCAGCTCAGGACACCGCTAGCTAACCGGGCACTCGAACAGCCGGGATGACCCCATAGCAGGGCAGTACCATAGTCCCCCCTGCTCTCTGCCACACGCAGCACCTGCATCACCCTCCTCTTCTGCTCACCGTCCATCTTCATCTCTTTCTTCCTCCCTATATTGATTCTGCAAAGTGTTTCCCGATTTCTATTTAAAGGGGGGAAAAAAAAAAGAAAAGTATTTCTCATACTTCCGTCTATGACCTTGTCAAACCCAATAACCTGTGGGCATTTTTCTATGCCAGACACATCCTTCTCCTTCCACAGGCTTAAACGCCGCCAGACACTGCAGCACACGCGCAGGGCAGGGCAGAGGCGGTCTCAGCCTCCCCACAGCCGCAGAGCCGAGACGTTTATTTTCACGTGCCACGAGAAAGGACAGCACCGGTTACCAAAGGACGGGATGGCTAATTGAACTGTCTGTGCTGTGCTGGGTTCAGGCTGGGCAGCAAGGATATATCTGTATTCTTTAACCGCAGCAGCTGCCATTTCTTTTCTTGCACTGCTGTAGTTATGAAAAAAAAATTAAAAATATATTCCTGTTCTCACGGAGCAAAGAAGCAGGAGCCAACCAAAGCAATTTACATTATCAACCAGTATCTTCAGCATGAGAAATATGCAAGGCTTTTCCCAGCCCAGAAAACATCCCTTTTCTCTTCTCGTTAACACTTAACTTTGTTCTAGCACTAATTGAGCCAGAGCCTAATATGGGAGGAGATACTAAGTGATAGACCGATCTTTTCTTTAAATCATAGTCTCCACTCATTCAATCGCAGTCATTTACTGTACGCATGTGTGCACACAGGGGAGGAAGGGAAAGATGGACCAGAGATATCAGAAGAAATATTTTTTTTAGATTCAAACTCTAAAGCCACAAATCTCGGTACTGCTCTTCAATTCTTGATTCCTTCAGAAGTAGATTTTTCTCACTTTTACTGACTGGGGCACCCAGGTCCAGGTTGCACACGTACTGTCAAGGGTTAAACTCCACTGCAAACGCAGAGGCTACTGTATTACAAGGACAAAAGTCTGATAGGTGAAGCAGCTTCAGCCAAACAACCAGTAAAGGCATGTCAGCAACTGTCAAAAAAATTACAGCCAGTCCATACAGAAGGTTTAGCAATAAACACAACTAAAGAGTGACAAATAAAAACGAACGGAGTGTGTTAAACGCTCAGTGGAAAAAAAATCTATGGGAACTTTTTATACTACACCCTAGGGCAGAGAGGAAATTATGCCACAACTGGACCGCAGCTCTTAGCAAGGTCAGCCCAGACTCCAGTTCAGCAGCAGCTCTGAGAAAAAACAGAGGAAAAAAATCGGATAGCGCCGGCTCCCCAGAAACTGCAGGCACAGCTTGAACCGCGTATTGTTACAACTGAACCACAGCAGCTCCTGCATTCCCAGCCTCTCCCAAAGCATCCAAAATAGCCCAAGTCTGGGACTCCCAAGGAAAATTTTGTTACGCCCTGCAGAGGAATGTTCCACCCACGACCGTTGTTTCCTTCCATAAAAGGATCATTAGTGAGATAATTTCTGAAGTCCATGGTATTGTCTACAGATTTTACTGAAATATCGCACCAGGAAGGGGAAGCCAAATGAGCCAGACTATTTTAAGGCTTTTGCATTTGGAGGAAATTCTAGGGCAAAGTTTCAAAAAGGCAGATGCTTTGAACTGGGAAACGTTACCCTTTGTGGGGAAGAGAGCATTCCTGTCTTTAGAGCTGCTTAAATAACTCTTTTGGGGCCACGTCTATTTGATCGGCTTTATTTTTAGATTTAGAATCTGCTTTTTCAGACACCTAAATGCTATTTTATATGAACATGTGCATGTGATCAAAACTATTTGGGAAATAGCTTAAAAGTTAAAGAGTGACTATGAAAAGCTACTCTTACACCCCTCTCATAGCTACAATTCGCCTCGAAGACCTGCTCGATCATCTCGGCACCCAGGTGGAGCACAGGAGCGTTATCCCCGGCATTGCCACTGCCACACCACCAGCCAGACCGCACCACCAGCCAGACGGGACCGGAGACTCGATGGCTGGCAGTACAGTGGCCGGATCTGCAATTTGGATTTTGAGCTCGCTATCCCTAAGGTCTCCTTTTCCTTAAGGAGCACGGAAAGCACATTCCGACAGCTGCATACTGCATGGCCCCCACTGGGATTTACATTGCTCTAACTGGGAGAATAACACACAGCGCTATTCAGACATGTCTCCGCTGGCAGCGCTCCCTCACCATCAACCAGCAGTAAAACGTTACCCTGGCCTCAAAACGAAGGCTGGGCTCCCCTCTCCTGGACGGCTGCAAAGGTGCAGCTCTCAACATGGCGCAGTAAAGCACTGCTCCTCCTCCACACCAGAGGGAAAGCTGCTTTGCTGGGCTCAGATGGTAAATGCCCCCTTCCCCAAAGAAAAAGCAAGCTGTTGAAGGCTAAATACCCTTAGTTTGCCTTCTAGGAACCTGCCTGATATAACTGCTCTCCAAAAACACTAGCAAAAAAAGAGATTAGATAGGTTGATGGCAGCTCCAAGGCCTCAGTGATTTGGGCAGCGCTTGAACTAACAGCCTACACAAGATTCCCAACCCTCTGTTTGGCAGTTAAGGCGACGGGAGAAGGAAGAACCAAAGATAAGCTTCCTCAGTCAGCTTCTGGATGCTCCCTCGCCTGCAAGGGCAACAGGGGGAGCAACCCCTCGTGTGTGCAGCTCTGCCTCCCCACGCAAACCCGAGGCAGGCAGGGCACAGCTAACACGGACAACCGAGAGCAGGGGCTCAGCAGGGAACTCTCTCCTGGCTTGCTTTGACTTAAAAAAGAACTTTTTTTTTCTTCTATCTGAGGTTTATGTTTCCTTTGGAAGGAAATCAGAGATTGAAAGGATGTTTATGAAAACTCTTATTTACTCTCCAGACAAGAATGGCTCCTCTAGCTCCGATACCACAGTCAAGGCAATTCTGGCAAACACTGATTACAGTTTGTATCATGAGTTGTTAGGAGAGAATGTGACCGAAGAAAAGAGGCTTTTGCAAAACACCTTCCAGATCCAATCTTGCAATAAATACACAAGACCCTGAGCTCCCACTAAAATTCAAGCAGCTACAACATCCGAGTTCATACACATTTTTACTTACAGCACGCACTTTCAAGGACACGATGGATTGCATCGCTCTTCTCAGTGCACGAAGGGATGGAAATATGTCAAAAGACAGGAATGGCTTTTTCAAAAGCTACTCTGCTGCAAGTACTGTGCCATACAGGCTACAGACATCTCATACGATAAGAAAGCGTTATAAACGGGAAAAGGTATCTGAAGATTAAACTTTTTGCTGCAGCTGGTTTTAAGCTTTGTTTCAAACCTATTGCAAAAGCTGACAGCCAACTGTTTCTTTATTAAATCAAGGGTGGTTTGCAGTTGTGGTTACTATGATAAAATGCAATAACGATCTTCATCCTGGGCTTCCTAAGGAAGAGGCTCATAAGATGACACTATCTATTCATGTGTACGCCTCAATCAAATTTGGCAGAGAAATGCTGGTCTTGAGGATACAAATTTCCCACAAATTTAATAAGAATATAAGATCAGTAGAAAAAAGAAACGAATTTGATTGTGGGACCAAACATCAAGCTACTACCAGAAAAGGTAAATAAATAAAAAAGCCCCTTTCAGTAGCACTGACTCCCTTCCTAGCAGAGCACTGACTCGTCTTAAAGGCACCTTCTTGCGGTTGTTCCAAAACAATTTCTTACCGCGCATCAGAAAATGAAACCCTTCCTCTCCAAGCGGGAGAAGCCAAGCCTCCTCTCCATAAAAACTTAATATTTCTAAGTGTCCTTGATTCCACTGAGAACATGCTGGTAAAACAAAGGCACTCTTCAGCACAGGAACAGGAGGCTGAAGCCGAAAAGCAAGGTTTTCGCCCCCACGATCAGATATCAAGAGGGTGGTCATGCGAAAAAGGCCGCCCCGCTCCCCCAGCTAGCACGCAGGACACGCTACTCGGAGAAAGTAGCGCAGGGGGTGACAGGAACAGCAAACGTTTCTTCCAGGTTTCCTCTGTTTGGTTCTGGGGAGACAAATAGAAAATTTCACCTCAAACTGAAATGCGATTCGAGCATTCCCCAGCACTGTAAGATGAGCTCTTCCGCGGCAGGTCCCTCCAAGCAGCTAACTTGGCCTGAGTTAGGCAAGTCGCAAGGCCTGAGCTTGCTGACGCTCCTTTCCTGCTGTAAACCTCAAGACCCAGCCAAGTGCTGCCACTCTAACACTCTGGTTCCAGCAATTCCCATACGAAATGCACGTTCAAGTGTGAAATGGTGGACTTGGAGTAGAAATGCAGAAAGAAAAAGCTCGCAGCATTTCAGATCCAAACAATTTTTCTTACCAGAGCGCTAACGTTGCAGTAATTGAATGAATTTCAGCGTTTGTTAGGTTCTCTTAAAAGTAAAACCCAACTGTTTCTTCTGGCTTTTGGGAGACTGTCTGGCCTTAGCCCATGCAGTCCGTGCAACTGCAAGCTCTGGCGTCTGTCTGAAAGTCTGCTTCTACCTTGCAAAGCAGCAAAGTGAGGGAAAATGGGAAAATTCACAGCTAAATACAGGAGTATTTGTGATGAAATGCAGCTCCAGGCCACTTGAAAGATGCCCTGCACAGACACGCCACATACACGTTTGAAGGTTTTCCCGTGGACAGGAGTCTAATTGGTTCCTTTACAACCAAACTAAATGAAGGGCTGCACAGACAGATCTGCCTCCCCAGTACTTCAGAGCAGGATTCTGTCCATGTCCGTCTGTACATGCTTTGGAGAACTTCAAAGGGATTAAAGAGTGAGAAAGCACAGACATACGGCAAAGCTCTAAACAAAGCTTGCCGAATCTCCATAGCACAGACTCTTTTGTTATCCTGCAAGCACAGCTGACGGCGGCGCTGCTTTTGTTCATCTCTCACCACATTCGACCTTGGGACCTGCAAGTCCTGAGGCACTCCGGGAAACTCTCAGCCACTGCTCTTCTTGATCCTGCTTTTTTTGTGGTCTTCTCTGAATCTGTCACCCCGAATGGGCCC
The DNA here is from genome assembly GCA_008711295.1 of Anarhynchus alexandrinus. NCBI lineage: Eukaryota > Metazoa > Chordata > Aves > Charadriiformes > Charadriidae > Anarhynchus > Anarhynchus alexandrinus. The sequence continues at coordinate 1,490,223 of VUYV01000131.1, forward strand.
AAAAGGCTACAACAGCACCAGCTTTCCAATCATACCCAAACTCTCCAAGTAACGCACTCGTTTCCATTCCCTCCTCAATTTCTGTAACTGCCTCCCCACTCGATTTCGTGTCTCATCCCTGCACGGTGATTACAGGCAGCACCACTCTTAGGTATGCCACATCCCAAGCGCATCCCTGGTTTAACAGCAGTACTCAGGGAACCACGCAAATGCTAAACTAGTTCTGCTAGGAGAGGTAAGCATCTCGCTTTTTTTTTTTTTGAAAGCACTATGAGGGCACAGAGAAGTTAAATAACTCACTCAGGGCCAGGGACCCTGTGGCAGAGGTAGGATTAGCAATATAAGCCAATGGCTACCGCAGCAAGAAGTGGAAAACACAGCCAACCACGCTGGCGAGGGAATGACTATGCCATCCCAGCAACCTCATTTTAAATCTGGTATTAAAAAGATGAGTCAATGTTAACAATGAGGAAAGCAGCATGATTGACGATTCGAGACGTTAATGTTCCTGGTCTAAACCAGAACAGTCACAGGAAATCCAGCAGCACCGGGCGATACCTCAAAATCAGATAACACGTGGACCAAGCTCAGTGCTCACAAACACCACGGCCATGGCTGTGCTGTTCAATACTGTACTCCCTCCGAGCAAACACATCTGTCAAGCAAAAGACAAGTGAAAAACTGATAGCTGAATAGGATACGCAAGATGAACTGGCAGTCAGTCATCAGGCTTAGTCTCTAGCAGCTCAGGATACTTCAGCAAACAACCTAGTTAAAAGGCTAAATAGCCTTTTATTGATCCTTACACAGCAGCAAATGTGCTTGTACCTATTTAATCCTGTTCACTTTATCATTAGCTTCAGAGCGGCCCAACCGCAAGCCTCCTGGTTTTGTTTTTAGATTTTTAAATCAATTTCTTGTTCCCTTCCCTTTGAAGGGTGACCAGAAAGCAGGCTAGAGCAGCTGTACAGCGAGGAGCTCGCAAAGTCATTAGAGTAAGAGACAGCAGAAACACCTCCCTAACAATGAGAGTGGGCTTCTGCCTGCCAGAGCCAGAACCCTTGGCGTTACTGGAGATGAGAAGCACATACCTGCCTGCCATCCTGTCCCACGTTGGTCTGTCCTCTCACTACAGTTCGAATGTTGTCATCCAATCTCCTGCAGAAAAGAATCTATAATGTCAAACTCATTCTTTATGTGCCTGACCCAAACAACTGTGGGAACCTTGAGAGCTACAGAACAGATTTAAAATAAAAAAGCTGGTGCTACCAATGCTAAACTTACTTCCCCCCCCCCCTCTGTAGGGCATCGCTATCTTACATAACTTAAAACTCCTGTTGCAAATTTAAAAATTCATTTCCTAATTTAATCAGAGCTTCTTGCATTTCTCTTCCCTTAAGCATTATTGTCAGCTTTCCCTTGTCCGTTTCCATTTCCACATATTAAAGTGCTGTCTCAATCACTTCAGGTTAGTAATGCCAGACTGCACAGAAAATTCAAGTATTTCCTGCACACTTACATTTACTTTGTACTTTTAGTACCAATAACGACAACAAAAAAATACATAATGAGTTTTTACAATTGCTAGTTTGACCTCACAAACAGAAAAAATTCTCAGCAACCCAATCTCCTGGGTAGTTTGTTCTCTCAGCCTTCAAACCGTACTAAAATTTGGTACTTGTTGATTCTTAGTTTATTGTTTTTTCAAAGCTCTACTTTGCAACCCATCAGCTAAAATAATCTGAAAGGCACATATTATACAATAGGGGCAAAGTATAAAAAAAGAATTATAATTACAGTGAGTCATTTTCATCTGTCTCACTATGAGACTTGAGGCTGACCCTATTCACGCCTTTACAGCAAATTTATTCCTATCAGCTGTAGCACAGACTGTATTTATGAAGCCTCAGTGACAACCAGACTCCTCGCCACCCAAGATGCAGTGAAATGGTGAAATATTTACCTTATTTTCAATCTGATTTTGTTCACAACTTCATCGATGTTTGCCAAAGACTACAACGTGAAAAAATAAAAAGACGAGAAGTGAACTGGGGAACCTTTTACTGTGATACACATCAGCTGTGATACCCAACGCTTTCTCATGTGTGGCACTTTACGCAGAGGAGAGCGATGACTTTGTTTTACAGATGGAGGAACTGAGACACACTTAGCAACTCAGCAACTCCTCAGGTCCCATAACGAAGAGCAGCAAAAGCCAGGGCAGGCCAGGGCACAGCCCTGCGGGTCCCAGAGGCTCCCCGCTTCCCACCCAGCCCCGAGCAAGCGGGGTGCCCCGAGCCCTGCCTCGTCAGCCGAGCTGCTCCCGAAACGCCGTGGTGACAGTGACCTCCAGTGGGCAATGGGGACAGAGCCATCGCCTTCCCCGGCCAGAGACCCTCCTGCAGAGCTGGGACACCCAGCACACAAGGGTGGAGGAGGCCTGGGTGCTGCCGGAGCTGCAGTGGGGGTATTGCAGGGGAAATAGCTCTACACTAATGGCAAAGGGAGAAACGCCAAGCCAGCACCACCAGCAAACTGACTAGAACCAGCTGAAAGCCAAAAAAGCCGGTGCTGCAGAGGATCTGAAGCACAGTAAATGCTGGAGCAGCCTCAGAACCCAATCTTCAGCTGCAGAAACATCTCCTCTTGGCAATAGCTTAGTCCAAAACAGCCCCTGGGGCTGATTTAGGGAAGACAAAGTACGGATATGAGCCCAGGGCGATCTCATTCATTACATCTCACAAGAAACAATAGGTTTCAAACACGGATGACTCTCCAGTGACATTTCACAGGCAACACCTGCCTTATTTGGCTAAACCCCCCGAGGATTCACCAGTGATGAATACATGGCAAGTTATGAAATCTACTGCAAGAGAAACCTCTATATAGAAAACTAATTTCTTTCTACAGATCAAAGCAGGACTTCTAATGCAGCAGCACTTTGGGTGGAAAGAAACTCCATAATGACAGTGAGCCTCGTGAGATGCGAATTTAAGAAGTGATTATTGTTACAGTCATGCTACCCGTGTTACTGTTTAAAAGAAAAGGCTTGTTCAAACATGCCTTCAGTCACTTACTATCAGGTTACCCCTCGCACTGAGAGGGACATACTTTGAGCACTACTTACTTGCTCAGTGGGAAAGAGAGTATTAATATACTCCACAGCGTTGAAATCTGCTCTGTCCAGTGGATCTTGGCTGGGAAATACCTGAAGAGAGGGAGGAAAACAAATACAATCAATAATACATCACAGTTAATTTCTGAAACTTTACACAGTATCTGCTATTTTTAATTATTTCAGCACCCCCTTCCGATTGTGTTTCACAGCATTGTTCTAACAAGCATGTACAGAGAGCGGTCTGCCCAGGAGTAAAGTGCTCTGGAGGTCTCTGACCTATTAAAATTCCTGTGGATATCAGCCTGGATAAACACAGATAATATACATGCATGCTTCCATGTACAGCCCCGGCACAATCGATCACGGGCGAGGAATTCTGGAGACGCACAAGCCATTAATTATACATCCCAAACCACACTGATGCTTTTGCTGTTATCTGGAAAGGAAACCCCCTGCTGAGGCGTTGCCCTTATCTTTGCCTGGGCTTTGCAAGGCCCTGTGGTGAGAGATGGAGGATTTGCTTCTTGCAGCCATGTAATAGGAAACATGATGAATTAAGAAAAGTTCTCTGTAGACTTGGGTTTGCCACTTCCACATGAAAAAGAGGGAGAGAAACAGAATCTGCTGAATGATTCTTCCTACCCACAGGAAAGGGAAAAGAGCAGCTGTGGTGCAAACATCTCATCTCTCCTCAGAAGTAGCTCAAACGATGCAAACGCAGCTGCCAGGCTTCGCTTTTTGTCCCCACAGACTAAAATATGCTGCGTTCCCTTCTCTGCTGCCATATTCATTCCATATTTATACAGCCATCAGCTCTGCACTCCACAGTCAAAATCCTGCCTAGCTCACACCACAGCACCACCTCTGCACGTCACCCTGGTCACATGCAGCATTTACATTGTTTTACACATTTTGCAGCATAAAAGCAGTGGTTTTGTGAGACTGTTTAAATAAGAGCAACTTCGCCCTGAAATAGACCTCTTCAACAGCTTTCCCAAAGCTACTCCTGTGGCCAAGGAGAAGCAGGCAGCAGTTAAATACACCTGAGGTCGTGCCCAGGTGAGGAAGATGCTCTGACGTTAGTCCATTAGCACAATTGCAGCACCACAACCAGCCTGTCCTGCTCTGGGCTCACAGCTCCCGCAGGTTCAATTAATCCCAAATCTTCACAAGCATTAGGAGCAGCTGAAACAAGGGGCGGGATGGAAGGAACATAAATGCTAGTCAGGAACTCCACTCGCAAACCACAGATAGAGATCAATGCTGCAGGCAGCTGCACCAGCTTACCCGGCTGCTCCTAGGTCTCTGTCACAGCCCATTAATCACAAATGACTACCCCTCCTTTTGTGGGGCACCAGTCTGCCTGTGCTCCCCACCCCACCTCAGGCAGAAGTCAGCTGAGCCAGTTCTGCCCATTTAACCAGAACCAGGCAGTTTTGCCCAAAGTTGATTAAGGAACACTCACAGGAACAACAGGATTATTGGGTTGATAAATGCCAGTGAGGAAGCAATGAAAGGCAGGAGGCATCCTCAACATCTCCCCTTGCTCAGGATGTCTATCTGCCTGCAGCCTTATTACCTGTTAAAATAACTCAGCCAGGAATACAGTTTCCACTGCTCAAAACCTCAAATCAAGACTGTCTCCAAAAGACGTGTTTTACCTTGAAGAGACATCTTGTGATTTATCATTAGGTAACTCTCTCTGGTTGTACAATGTTAGAAATCACACCAGGCTTTTCTGGCTTTCAAACACATGGGCTCTGGAAAGCACAGAGCCTCTTCTGGACAAGTTTCGGGTCTCCTTTAGAAGCTGGCATTTAATTTAGCAGTTCTCAAGATTTCAGCAAAAATGGCTCAGTGGTTTACTGCCAGCTGTGCCAACCCCATGCAGAGACGAGTCTGTGGGGTGTTTCTTTCTTTGGAGCAGTAACATTCCAAAGCTGGCACAGCACCCACAGAGAAACTGTGCTACCTTCCTCACCTTCTGGTGCTGGGCTCACTTGAGGTGCTGTGCCAGCTACCATGGGTCTGCCACGGATCTACCTAGATCTTTGAGGAGAGCCACCAAAAGCGATCCACAGGCCTCAACGCTCAAGAAAGTGAGAAAACTTTTTTGAGTGATGCTTTGAGAGATGGTTCCTGTTGCCATCCACAGACTTCTACTACAAGAAAGAGCTCTTCAGGCAGAAGGGTTGGCTGAAGTCAGCACAAGCTCAAACTCCAACAGACACATGATTTTACCCTGGTTTCTCATGGACAAAAGCGAGACTCCAAGTGTCACAGAGGGTTTTAGGGAACATTGAAGGACTTGGCCTGGAATGTAATATATTGATCACAAAAGTCAAGCCAAGGCATTTAGATTATCCTGACTGCAAGCGAGTCACAGGCCATTTGGCTCCATTAAGATGATTTACATACCAAGCACCAAGGATTCAATTAGGGGACAGAGAACAGGCGTGCCCCGAGTTCCTCAGGGATGGGGAAGCCATCGGATGAGATATGCTCAGCTGCGGCCAGCCGCAGGCCCAGCCCCCGCACCGCGGCGGAAGGTCACAACCCCCGAACACTAACGTGACCCGGGGGACCCGGACCGGCGGCCAGCGCAGCCCCGGGACACCGACAGAGCCCGCCCGCCCCGGGGCTGGAGGGGCTCACCCCCCACGCCAGGCACCCGGGCCGCACCCGCCTCCAAGCACGGCCAGCTCGGGGCTTTCCGGGGACCAGCAGCGGAAGGCCCGGAGCCCGCTGGGGGGACACTGCCGGCCCCGCGCCCGGCAGAGCCCGCCGGGGCCCTCACAGAGCGGGCACCGGGCCGCGCCCACACCCGGCCCCGCACCGGCCGGGTCCTGCCGCACCCCGGGGCCC
>VUYV01000131.1:1496312-1569951 GCA_008711295.1 Anarhynchus alexandrinus
GGCGGTGCGGGGCGCGTCCCGGCGGCGGGAGCGGGAGCGGCGGGGCCGGTCCGTGTCGTGCCGTGCCGTGTCGTGCCGAGCCGGGCCGGGCCGCCGCCCGGCCTGCTGTTGACAAGCGGAGGCGGGAGGCAGCGCGGCGGCGGTCGTCCCCATGTGGCGGACGCTGGCCCTCGCCTCCGCCTTCTTCCCGGGGCTCTTCGTCCTCTGCATCCGGTTGCTGCGCTGTGCCGCCCCGGGATGGAGCCTCAAGGACCGCATCCTCCTCAGCGGCAGGTACGGGCGGGACCGGCGGGAGGCGACCCGGACCGCGGCGGGCGGGGACCGGGAGCGAGAGCCGGAGCGATCCGAGCGGGCCAAGAGCACCGAGCCCCGGCGGCTGGGAGCCTGCAACCGGGGGGTGCCCCGACCCCAGGCAGCCCCGAGCTCAGACCCCCCACGAGGAGAGCGGGGGCCGTGGGCAGGCACAGCCCCCCAGGCGTGGGCAGCCCTTGCCCGGCCGTACCCCCCCGCCGTGGCAGGTACCCGTTTGCAGAGCAGGGATGCTCCGGTGCAGCCCTCCCTCCGCCCGCGGGTAACCGGGCAAGGTTACCGCTGATCCACGGGAGTGGAAGGGACGAGACCTGGAAACACACTGCCCCCCCGCCGTGTCCCCAGGTGGCAGCGCCAGGCACAGCCACCCCAGCCGCCTCCCACCCCGCCGGGGCGCGGGGGCAGAGCACCTCCTCGCCATGACAAGGCTTTCGGGGCGTGCACGGTGTAGGCGTCGAAGTGCCAACAGCTCTCCTGGTGCAACCGCGCCGAGGCCACCACCCCTGCTCCTCGGCCCTTCTGGGGCGACATTTGGGGTGACCCGTTTCTCTCTTCTCGGTTTCAGGTTGGTGTCAACGGTCCAAGCCACGATGGCAACAGTGTCGGGGATCACGGTTGTCCTTAACTGCAAGAACGTGGTGTACGACAGGTAATCCCATCCCGGAGCCTTGCTGCCCCGTCCAGAGCAGGCGGAGGCTGTGGCCGGCCAGCTCGCAGTTGCAGTATTTCATGCCAAAGGCTTGCACGTACAAAGGGGAGAGGAAAACCAGTTTCATGTTCCTCTTTCCTCCACTTCGGGTGAAGGGTTGGGCAATGCGCTGGCTGGACCCCCTTGAGAGGCGCTGGCTTGTTCAGTGCGCTCAGACCTGGGGCTGCTCTGCCAGCACAGAGCGTCTCAGCCCTGAGGATGGGTGTAACATGGGCCCATAGACGAACAAAAAATAAAGACATCATCACTTCTAAAGGGGTAGGGAGTCCCCTCAGTGGAATCTGAAATGGCTAATGAGTCAAGCAGACCTAGCGAGAACTGATTTTAGAGGTGCATCACCTTCTCTCTGCCAAACAGATTCTGAAGGAAGCCAGAAATGAGAAAAATCAGTATGGAGTTTGCTCTGAAGGAAAAATCACATCGCCTTGTCCTCAATGCTCCGAGATAAACCACCCCAGAAGTGGCTCTCGGCAGAAGTGATAGCGCAATCTGGGTCAGAAGACTTAAAAACAGAGCTATTATCCAGATCAGCACAGAAAATTGTAGGAGGGAAGAATATAATTACACTTAGCTGGAATTTGACCGTCACGCACCAGATTTTAGGGTGATTTTTAGGGAGGGCTGCCTTCTCAGTCATTGCAGACTTGCCTTCAATACACAGATGTGAAATGGTCTACCTTGCTCTAGATGGTGGCATCTATCCAAATTGCTCAGTCCTTCCTGCTTAACCCAGGCAGTCTAATGAGTTACATTTTTGCTCTAAAATAAAATATCTGCTGTATAGAGAGGGCAGACGACAGGGCGCTGCCGGCAGCCCTCCTCCTCCCTGGAGCTGTGTGCTTGCCTGGGCGCTCGCAAGGCCAACAGCTCAACGCGAACACTTTGTGGCCAGAGACCTAGATTTTCTTTGAATCTGGAGGAAATACAGCCCAGTGCTCAGCAGGGAAAGCCTCGGGGAATGACAGCAAGACAGAGAGCCAGGAAGCACCACAAAGGTTGCAGTAAAATTTGCCAATTTATTTACACAGGCAGACAATCATTATATTGCTGGGACTATAATTGCCCTCCAAAGCCCTGGGCAAGTTTTGCAAACACAATAGCCGGTCACTTCCCCTCCCTGCTTTACATCACTTACATCTTTTTATCTGGAATAGGGACGCATGCAACAAATTCTTTCTCGAGATGGCAGGAGAGCAAAAGCAGATTTATTTGGGCCTCAAGCTACGTTTCGTTAAGCAGCAGTGTAGGGTGTTGTTTCGGTTTTGGTGTTTTGGTTTTTTTTTTTCTTTTCCATCAGTGTGATTTCACTCAGGACTTTTTAAGGAGCCCGGTCTCCCTGCAGAGCGGGGCTTGCTGCTGCCTGGGTTGTGCAACCAGGATTCCGACATGCTTTGGGAACAGGCAACTGCCTGCAATTATTTCCCAACAGACAAATGTCTCGCGGGGGTTTATTGCCTATATTAGATATTTCGAACTTCACTCTCCGAAGTCCATGCCAGGCAACTCTGGGCTCTCCGGGTGCTTTCCAAACACTCCCCAGGTTAGGCAGCCAGCTGAAATGGTGCGGCAGGCAGAAAGGACTCAGTCTTGGAGCTTTTCTCCTACAAAGCATCAGCTCTGGGTGTCCCGGGGCTTAGGGGAGAAGATTACCTGCTGCAAAGGTGTCAGATTAGTGCTGTATCCCGAGTGGTGCTGTGCCCCTGACCCGCACAGCAAACACCCAGCTGGAGGGCTAATCACGATCCTCCCTTTAGCGCCGTGTTTGTGCTTGGCTGGGCCGAGCTCGGTGCCTGGCACGGCCAAGCGCGAAGCGGGGGCAGCGCCGAGGAGGCGTTCTCCACGTGTACCAGGTACCTGTTCTCTGCTGAGCCGAATCAAGTTAAAGTTCGACACTTCTCAGCTTACCATCAGCTTCAAAACCCACTGCTTCCATCTCAGACCTAAAGACTCTCTTTCACCTTTTAGAGCATCGCGAGGTGCTCAGAGCCTTTGCGATGCCCCTGTGTGTGCTGCTCCTCCCCCAGGCACTGGCTGGCTGTAGAGTACATCTGGGTCCTCGTTCCCTATATGACCTACGACATTTACGTCATGTACCTCTGCCACTGGCACAAGAGCCGGGACAGGGGAGTCACGGAGAAGAAGCACTCACTGGCCAGCGTGCGGAGCTTCCTCCTGCAGGAGCGCCTGATGGTGACCCACCACCTCTTCATCCTTGTCGTACTCACCCCCATCACCCAGGTAAGGGCTGGGCACGGCTGCTAATAAACCCAGCCCATGAGGAGCCCTGCGTGGCTGCAAGGGCTCGCAATTGAGGCCGTGTCTGGCAAAGCACCTCTGCCGCTCAGGAGCCCGTGACCCCCTGGAGATGCTCGGTGTTAGCTCCAGGCCACCTCTCCAGGAGGTCCCCGTACTCACTGCTGGCTTCATTTGCAGCACTTCAGGGGAGAGCTGGGGGACTTCTTCGTGGGCTGCATCTTCATAGCAGAGCTGAGCACGCCTTTTGTATCACTGGGAAAAATCCTCATGCAGGTAGGTGAGGAGGGATGGGGCTCAGGTCTGGGAACACCCCAGCAGCTCGCACCCCTTCCCCGCCCCAGGCTGCCCTTCTCCATCAGCCCCTGTTCACACAGCAGCTGGGCTGGGGGTCCCAGGGGCTGAGGGGGGTCTTGGAGGGGGACAGCCCCACACTGTAACCCTAAGCTCTCCCAGAGTGCTTCCTTCCTCCAGTTAGGTTCCTATCCCTTTCCCCACTAAGCAGCAAGCTCAGTGGCATCCCCAAACTGGGAGCCGTGCTGTATCCTGGTGCTGCCCCCTCCTGTCTGTACCTCCCCCCTGCACCACGCTCCCTCCTGCCCTGGCCCTCTGCTCCCCACGCCTCCCCTCCTCCTCCTCCATCCCTTCCCACCCTGCTTTCCTGCTCCCTCCAAAATGCTCCCTGCATCCATGCCTGCTGGGTGCTCGGCTCCATGCTCCCAGCACAGTCAGTGCCCAAGGAGAGATGGGGTTCTGCTCACCCCACGTTTGCCTTCTTCCTTTCCCCAGCTCAAAATGCAGGACACGCTCCTGCACAAGGTGAACGGGATCCTCATCCTGGTGACCTTCTTCCTCTGCCGTATTCTCCTCTTCCCCTTCATGTACGCGGCCTACGCCAGGCAGGTGGGAATCCCCGTTTACATGGTGCCTTTCCGCATCCCCCTGCACTGCAACATAGCCAACGCCTCCCTCATCGCCCCCCAGCTCTACTGGTTCAGGCTCATCTGCCGCAAAGCCGCCCGACTCTACGGCAGCTCGCCTGCCGACAAAAGCAGATAACGGCTGGCAGCGGCAGCCAAGCACGGGGGCAACCCTCCCCCCTCCCCAGCTCTTCCACTTTCAATGCCAGCGCTGCAGGGACCATCGTGGAAGCAGAGCGTTGGAAACAGTGATACCGCCGGGCTGTTTTAGCTGGAAGCAGCCTCGCCGTCTCCACCGCTGTGCCAGGCAGCACCAGCCTGGGCTAGGAATACTTTCTTCCCACGCCGCACCAGTGCCTTGTGTCCTCCCACCCGTGGGAGCCGGGGCAGGAGCCAGCGAGGAGGAGGTCTGCCCATAAGTACAACATTCCTTCTGAGATTCAACACTGCGGCACCAAACTAACGGTTTGTCACAACCCCCCCTGCATCTTTCAGGGCTGACACCAGACACCCGGCACCAACTGCTGCGTGAAGGATCCTGCAGCGCGGAGGCAATGCTGGAGCGTGCCCAGCCCCACACAGCAGCACTGGAGACTGGGGGAGCCGTGTGCTGGACCTGCCGCAGCTCCGACTCGCTCCTCCAGCTTGGGTTTACAGCCTCCAGCCGAGAGCAGAGCCAGGCCGCAGGGCTGCGGCACGGTTCTGCCCAGCCTGTTCCTGACCATTACCCCCTTCGCTTCTACACTACAGCTGCATTCAGCCTCTCACCTCCCACTGCTGCTGGGCTCAAACTCATTTAAGACTTCCAGACTTCCACTTAACCCGAAGGTGCTTTTTACTACAACTGTCTGGTGTCTGCGGCTGACAGTCCTGCGCTAGGGGGACTCCGGTGGCCCCAGCAGGGGAGAGAAGCTCATGCCAGGAAAGAGGAATGGTTGTGCTGTCTCAGAGCAATGCCAGCAGGGCGGGATGCCCACGGCTGAAGGGCAGGATGGGGACAGGAGACTGCTAAGTCCCCATCTCTGGGCGCTATGCAGAGCCCTTCGTTGGCAGGTGATGCACTTTCAACCCTTTCCCCTAACTGCGGCTGCTTTTATTTGCCCCACATCCCCCCAGCAGGTATGTGAAAGCCCAAATGGCACACCCTGCCCTGCGCTCCCACCCTGTGGGTACCAGTACAGCCTGAGCTTGTCATACGGTCCATCCCTCCTGCCCCATCCCACTCTCCCACGAGGCGAGGTCTGCCAGGGAGGGAACTGGGACAGCACACGAGGAACCAGCAACCCCAGGGCAGGGCACTGAGCTGTGTCTGTCGTCAGTGCAGCCCATTTCCACCTTCAGTCACAGCAAAATGGGGACAGGCTTCCCAGCTTGTCCTACACCGTGGGCTTCACAAGCCTCACGGGTGTGTGCAAGTCAGACAGCAGCAGTCCGGTTCCTTCCCTGCAGCCAGCACAAACCAGGGCAGCCACCTCCTCCCTGCAGCCTCCCGCACTCGCCCGGGGTCCCCCTGCTCCAGGGCAGGCACTGCACCAGCGTGGCCCCAGCAGCCCCCCTGCAGCCACCCGTGCCTGGAGACCTGTGGCCACTCTGTGCCTTTCATTCTGTCTAAAAACAACGGCTGGAAGGGCCGAGGACCCAGTTCTTTTGGGTGTTGGATCTTGTCCCAGCCACAGCTGTATTCTGGAAAGACTAAAATAAAAGGGCCTCTTCCAACACGCAATCGGTTATTGCAGAAACACTACTGTTACATTAACGATCGAGACCAGCTGATGTTATAAACCGCTTGCTACCCGTTACAGATGTTTGTATCTTGCTGTTTTCATTGCAAATAATGTGCCTTATGTAAGGACAAAAAAAAAAAAAGCCAATGAGGCATCTCAGTTTGCACTAACACTGCCCTATTTACTACTGCACCTATCAGGAGACCAATAAAGATTTCCTTTCCGAGTCACACCACTGGATGTCTCTCCCACGTGCCGTTCATTTCTGGGTGGGGGGTGTTAACACACGGGGTAACTGCTGCACCCCCACCTCCGGGCAGGAGCAACGCACACATATTTATTTCCAAAGGCACCTGCCTGTCCTGAACTCACCCGACTCGCTTCCACGTGGTGAACCCAGCAATCCGCCCAGGACTAGGAGAGGGCCGGCAGCAGGGAAGCCAGAGGGAAACTATTTCCCTGATGCCGGAGGCTGCCAGGCTCTCTCTAACTGCAGACTGCCAGCAGGCAAGGCTGGAGCCACGGGACCAGCAGCTGGGCTCAGGGACAGCTGTTTGCACAGCTATTCCCGCTGGAAAATTCGCGTGGCTGTTCCTGCCCGTCTTTACACAGTCTCTTCCCTGCTCAGACAGGTTGGAAGAAAACACAGCAGGGTAGAAATAAGCTGAAGAAAGAAAACCAGATAGCGTTTATTACAGATCTTACAGCTTTCCACGTCAGGGGTCCCCTGAGGCAGGGTCAGTGCTCTCCTCCATTGCAGCTTAAGCCGTCTCCCCGGCCGAGCGGGCTCCCAGCTTGCTGAGCTTCTGCAGGAGGGTGCCACGCAGCGCCTTGTCACTGAGGTTGTCAGTGATGGATTCCAGGAAGTGCCTCTCATTGGCTCTCCGCAGCGTGTTGCTGGGGGATGTATCGGCGCTGCTGAACGTCTCGTACTGCGACAGGATCTCCAAAGCCACCACCACCAGCGGCTCGCTGCATGCCATGTCTGGCAGCATGGCAGCGACATGCAGCAGGTGGCAGAACATCTGGATGCAGATGAAGGACACCTCCTGGGTGGAGGTCCTGTCCTCGGTGGGGTGCAAGGGGGGCCCTGCAGTGGTCTTGACGGAGCCCAGCAGATCCGTCATGCTGCTGCAGTACAGCTGGACCACGTGGAGCCAAGCTTCTGCCGGCAGCCAGGTGGAACAGCTGGAGCTGCAGAGGAGCTGGAAGCCCCGCAGGAAGAGCACGGAGAACTGCAGGTAGCAAGCAAACGGCCGGAGGTTGAGCAAGGGCATGTACTGCACATACTCCAACGTGTATGGCACATGCAGGACTTGCCTCTGCAGCAGGTTTTCGACCACGTGCATGAGCCTCTTCCATTCACTGTGGCTGCACCAAGGGAGGACCTGTATGAGGGCAACCAGGAACCCTTTGCTGAAGAGATTCACTTCTTCAGGGTTGTGCACGTTGACCGTAAGGAGCGTCAGCATCGTCTCCCTGAGCGCTGTGGACACGCAGCAGCACTCCATCCATGCCAGGAGCCCACTGCCTGGGCCATAAGCTGGCAAATGCTGGGACGTCCACTCATCCTCAGGAAGTGTGCAGATCTCAAACAGCGTTGCCGGGACCTCGTTCTTGAAGTGGTCTCCGTAAAGCTTCTTCAGCCGGAGACCGATGGTCCAATCCAGTGATGCCACCTTCCTGTGAAGCCAAGCCAGCGACTGGACCCACAGCGCAGGGGAGGGGGCAGTTTCTGGTCTCACCACCTCACAGAGCTGGCAGAGGATGTTCAGCAGCAGGTCTTTGGTCTCCAGCGAAGGGAAGAGCTGGTCCCTAGGTTGATGCCAGTACTTTGTGTAACCATCTAGAAGCTTGCAGAGGCTAAGGAGAAGTGGGAACGGGTGACAGGACTTGATCCAGTGCTCTTCTGAACAGGACTGTACCCCCAAAACTTTACTGAGGATCTGCAAGCTTAGCTCAATTTGAGCAGAGTTTGATTTCAAGTAGGGAAGGACAAAGGCTTTGGTCACTTCTGCAGGTGATACAAGTGGGGCAGCTGAGCTTGGCTGCATGAGAAACACCAGGAACTCAAGGAACTGTTCCTCTTCCCTTGCAGTTGAAAGCTTCCCCCATACTGCCTCCTCCAGACACCTCACCACCAGGCTGCATGGCCTGCCTGGATCGTTGTGGGTCTCCAGGAAGCTCAGTGCTGGGAAGGAGCAGAGGATTTGTGCGAGGAACTGGTGCGCTCCTAGGTTGACTACTGCAAGATTACAAATCTGCTTCACCGTGGCCTCAGGGTACAGCAGCATGAGCCTGGCCACAGAAGCCACAGCCCTGGTCAGGCCTTGATCAGACACACTCTTCGTGATCTGGTTGAAAGTCACATTCAGATCGTCCTGGAACCCCTCCATGATAACCTGCAAGTTCAGGGACAGACCTGGCCCGCCCCAGGATGCCAGGACACCTGAGATGACTTTGTTTTTGTCAGTTAACAAAAGTTCAGTGTAACACTCCACAATGGCTTTGGTCACTTGCATCTGCAGCTCTTGGGCCTCCTTGTCTTGGCGGGACATGGCAAAGTTCACCAGCGTCTCCAGCAATTTCAAAACTAGCTCTGGTTTCTGGAAGAGAGCTTTGTTTTTCACAAGGGAGTCAACCCAGTCCTTTGAAAAGGCCCAGGTCTTTTCAGAAGCAAAAATGGAGCACACGTCCATGTGCCGCTCCAGCTTTTGCTCAATGATTGTCATGGCAACTGAAGATACAAGGCTGGTGTCCAAATCCTTGCTCTTCAGGCTGGCACCGATCTCCTTGAGAAAGTCTTTGGTGATCTGTGTCAGATCTAACACTACGCCTGTCTCATCCTCACCCAGGTTTCTCGTCTCTGAGAAGCAAACCAGGTTCTTCCTGAAAGTGCTAAGAGTGTCCAGTAGCCGGTAGCTCTCATAGCAGAGCTCCTCAGAGCTGTTCAGGGTGCCCTGCAGCTCCTCTCCCCAGCCATGCAACAAGCTGCAGAGAAAGCCCAAGCCAACGAAGAGCTCGTCATGAGAGAGCTTGGCCATGGGCAAAAGGCTCATGCTTCTCTCTGCTTCCTTCACCTTCTCGTCCAGCCCCCTGTGGTGGAACTGGCTTTCAGTGTCACTGGTCCAGAGGCTGACCACAGAGGTGACCTTATCCAGGTACTCTGCAACAGGGAGGGGGCTGCCCTCTGGCTCTAGCTCTGTAAACACGGACAGCAGCTCCACCAGGTTGGCCAAGGCATAGCACTTCATGCGGGGCAAGGCAATGCTCTGGTAGGTTTCCTTTAACCCCTCTATCAGGACCATGAGCAGGCTGGTGGCAGCAGGGGGGTCATTCAGAGAGCCAGAGTCACCCTTGAACCTCTTTGGGGGCTGGAGGCCATCATCCAGAGAGGTCTCACACCCATGCTGATGTATGAGAGTGCTGAACGTAGAGACTGTTGCATCTTCCTGTCCTTCCTTGTGTTTCATCACCTCCCACCACACGTCCAAGAAGAACCTGATGTCCGACGGGGATGTCTCACTGGCAACATACTCCACCAAGTGCTCCAGCTCGCTCCGGCGCACATCCTGGGGCAGTGCCAGCAGCAGCTGCACAAAGAGCTGGGGAGCACCGAGGGCCTTGACCAGCTCAAAGAGGACGGTGTGGTTAACATCAGGGATCATCCTGCCCAAGGAGAAGAAGTCATCCTCCCTCCATCCCTGGTCCAGCGAGGTGGCTGGCGGGCACGGCAGAAGGACTTTAGCCCAGACGATAGCCACAGCCTCCTTCTTCCACAGACTGTGCTGCAGCGGCGAAGGGCAGCGGGCCCCGATCTCCCGCAGGGCGTCGGTGATGGGGGGTCCCACGCGTGGCCAGTCGGCTTTGCGCAGCTCCCGCAGCGGCCGCGGCTGGGTCAGCCGGGCGGCCAGCAGGAACCCGCCGTGCAGGATGGCCGTCTCCTCGCACACGCCCCACGGCCCTGCGCGGAGACACCGTTACCTCGGCCCGGCCCGGCCCCGCTCCCCCCCGCCCCGGCCCCCCCCCCCCCCCTCCCCCCCCCCNCATGGCGGCGGCGTGACCTACCCCACGGCTTGGCGCGCTCTGACGTCAGCGCCGCCAGCCCCGCCCCGCCCGCAGCGCCCCCTGGCGGCCCGGCGGTGGCGCCGCCGCCCCCACCCCCACCCCTTCCCGCGATTAATTTGCGCGCAGGAAAATCGAGAGCCTAATTAAAAAGGGAGAGGAACTTCGGTGCAGCGCCATGCCGGGCAGCTGGAAAAAAGGCACTCAGACCGTCCTCCCGAATCGCTTTTATTCGTTTAAGGGTGACACCGGCACGTGGCAGCCCCAGTTTCAGGGGCGCAGCTTACACGGGACGTTTTTAATTTGATGGATACACAACTGAAAATCATCATCGAACTCGAATCAAAAAGCTCAAGCAACAAAATCACAGAGAGGAATTTTTCCTGTTTGAACTCAGAACATTCACTGCAAGTGCTGACGTGCCTCAGCGACTGCTAACACTGCTGATTTTGCCTGCTTTTCTCTGCGACACTTCTTTAAGGTTTTAATCAAGAAAGATCATAAACTGGGCAGCACGCCCGACGCGGACAACGCTGGTAACTACTCCCTGCGCTCCCAGCCCTTATTCCACTGGCAAAAGCAGAGTGACTTCACTCCAACAGAATAAACCCTGAACTGTTACTTCCAAAGGCAATTTCTCATCAAAAGCTAATTGCAAAACCACGATACGCTGATTTCAAGCTGCCTCACGGCACCTCAGCAGACAGAGCAGTGCTGCTACACACCCTGAAGCACGGCCCCGGCTCCCGCCTGGAATGTGGAAGGCTCCGTGCGCTGCCGTCAGGAGACCGGTATGCAGGAGCTTGGTACTGAGTGGAAACCACGGCATCAATGAGGTGCCCCCCCATGAGAAATGGGCTTCTCAAACAAGCAGTTCACCTTGAAAACTGGGGAAACACC
The DNA here is from genome assembly GCA_008711295.1 of Anarhynchus alexandrinus. Lineage (NCBI taxonomy): Eukaryota > Metazoa > Chordata > Aves > Charadriiformes > Charadriidae > Anarhynchus > Anarhynchus alexandrinus. Next base: position 1,507,193 of record VUYV01000131.1, read on the forward strand.
CTGGAATGAAAATGGGGTTTGTTCCAGACTAGGACAGCCATGTGCTATAGCAAGACAATTTTTCTGTTCCAAATAAACGGGCGTGCACTATGATAGGTGAACCGCTCGAGTTCTCCATACACAGCCCTTCCCTTCAGCCCGACACTTTGCCATGGAAGTGGAGTACCTGTGACACAGCCACAGCTACCTGAAAATCTCGTCTCTACACCGCAAATCTGGGATGGCTAAAGTCAATTAGTTAGAGAACTGGACATTCTAATAAATCTAGCAACTTCTTTTTCAAGTATAACAACAACCAAGAAATGCAAATTTTTCCTCTTAACTGATGGCCCCTGTTTTTGAAGCCGTATGCTCGACCTGCTCCTTGCCGCACAGCCTAATTTTTTTAAAGGAGAACATGCCATTTGCTTGAAAGGAGAGAGTCGCAGTAAGAGACACAAGCTTAAATCAAACAAACCAACCAGCACCCTCTCACTGGAAGGGGTAATGCAACACGTTACATATGATTGGCATTTCGCTGAGATGGAAACCAAGGCACGAACGAGCAGTCCAGGCCTCTTCTCCAGCTAAGCAGAAGCCTTCTTCATTTTTTGCGCAGCAAACCATTTGTCGCTGTTGTCTGCCGCCATGGCCTGCACAAAGAAAAGCGTTAGCGTGTTCAGAACAGCAGTCCAGATGCCCGGCTGCTCACTCACCAGCCTCTCCCACAAACCCAGACTGATCACAAGGACACCTCCTAATTCAGAGGAAAGCTATTCTGAAGGATACGTTATTTTACATACTAGTAAGGAAAATAGACACTCAAAACCAACATTCTCTGCTGCAGCAAATAAAGAGATAATCTGGTAATACAAGAGCAAAACAGGGTAGTTTAAACACAGCCTTCTCAAAGAGCTCATGCTCCATACCGGAGCGCCTCTGCCTCAGGAGGATGTCCAGCTGCGCTGATGTTACTGCAGCTCACAAATCGTTTTCTGTAGTAACTTACACCAAAGCGCTGTTGACGTGTCCAGCAAGACACACCACCACCCGGCTGCCCAGAGAGCGAGGCCAGAAAACTCTAGCCAGGACACTCAGTGAACTTTAAAAACTAATTTGTTTTTCTTAGCAAAAAAGCAACCTGAGCTAAGAGACTGTAGGACTTCCTTCTCAGAAAAACTCCACATGGAATGAAAATTAGATTCTACAGGTGTCTCAAATCAGCAAGAAAATGAACGTGCAGACAGGTTTACTTACGTCGTCTAACAATTTGTCACCGTTAGGGTCGACCTTGGACAGATCTCTGAATGCTTCGTCTCCCACAAAGCAGATTTCATGGCCATCCTAAACCAAGTTCAACAGCAGGTAAGTTAGGTAAGTGGCAGAGAGACATTTAAATCAAATTTAATCACTATTTCCAGTATTACTCACAGGATCAGCCAAAATAATCACTTGCACTGTGGCTTTGCCAGGTGTGTCCAAGCTAACCAGAGGTGTTAAAATTTTCTGATTCTCCTTTTTCATCAGTGCTTCGATGTTTGGCAACTTAAATGGAAAACAAAAATCAACCCTAGTCAGACGAAGATCAGATGCATTCAGGTGGTTCTCATTTACAGTTCCCTGTTACCCACAACTCCATTGCATTCCCACTGAGAGAAATACAAACAAAGTATCTGCTCAGCACTATTTTCTTCACATCTGAGATATTTTGCTAATACTAAAAATTAACCTCCCACTAGTCAGCTCTGGGTAACGAAAGGGATAAGGGAAATGTGATCATCACCTCTTCCTTTGCACAGGAGAAGGCAATCCGCCCAAACGCTGTCCCATGATCCACCGCACCTCCAACAGCCTTCAACTCCAACTTACACTGAAAGAGCAAAAAAGAAAGCCTGACTTGCAAGGACGCTGTTCTCAGTGCCACGTTTGCTCCACCTTTTCACTGATGCAGATGATTTAAAAAGTCACCCATACACATATTTCCCAAGAAGCCACAATTACCAGAGCAAATCATGGCTTTTTTTTTTTTAAATGCAGTTAAGCGTACACAAGCTTTAATTTAAATGCACAGAATTAACTGCACAGTTGCTTTAATTAAGAGCTTTTTTCCGCCTTTAAGATTTTGTTCTCATGAAACAAGAGGTTTCTATGATGAGATGCAACACTTAAAGATCAGAACTGGGAAGTTTTCTAAGGACTAACCTGGTTATCCGCATAGCCCAGCAATGCCCTTTGTTTTTCCTCATCCTTCTCATATATTTTCATCCCGAGCAAATCCGACCAGTAGTTAACAGACTTCTGCAGATTGGAGACACCCAACGTTACCTTTAGCACAGGATCTGTAACATTGCAGTAATTCAAAATTAGTTTACAAATAGATTGTAGTTTTAAATGCATGGTTTTACATTCCTGAGAAATAACAAAGAAATAACAAAAACATGGCTCCGTTTCATAAAACACCACTGAGAAAAATGCACAGCCCATTCTAATATCCACTCATAAACCTCTCTTGAACGCCAGTAAGAGCGAGCACGTATGTTTCACCTTGCTTGAGCTGTTCCTTGTCTTCCAAGTAGAACTTGTATCCCCCCGGGGCTTCAGTTTCAAAAATACCAGTTGAGACTTCTTTGAGGGGCCACCCCATCTTCTTAGCATTACTCACAGCCTGGCTGGACACAAGTGTTATGCCCTAGCAAGAACAGAACAGACACACACAAAATTCATAGAGCAGATGCTGCTGAAGTCCTACCTTTCAATAGTCTGCCTCTGCAAACGACCAGAAACAAACCAGATTACTTTTTATAACAGATGGACCATATGATCTCCTGAGAACTGGGTATCTTGCTCCTATGAAATAAGCCTAGTATTACTGCACATCCCACATATATTCAGAATGCGTTAATCTACCCTTCTTTCACACCAAAGGGAAATGAAAAGCAAAATAATTTAAAACTCTGATTTGACGCATTGTACAGAAGCAGAAAACCAAGCTCCTAACTGTTCTACCAGGTTAGGCAGACACCTGTGGCTCAAAGCACCTGTTCCTTGACATTCTGCAAACTGGGGGAAGATTATTAGCTCAGGGGAAACAACGAGCAAACATGTTACACATATTCATAGAAGAAACAAGAGATCTTCACTGGCTGTCAGCTAGTAAATAACAAACAAGTAACAATAAGTAAGAGTGCTTTCCTACAGCAAGATTCTTCTTAGCTAACCATTCCACCTTGGATCTGCCAGCAAATACCAGCTGTCCTGCACACACAGCAGCTGAGTTAGAAGGTGCTCAAAGAAGCATTTCCTGGATCCTAAGTGAGCACAAAGCTGCTTTAGTTTCTGCTCTTCCAACTTAGAGACAACTACAAAAGCAAGAATAAAAAGCGTTTAAGGGACTAAACAGAATAAAAAAAACAACTGGTACAATCTATATGCCAAACAGTCTCCTAATCATAAAAATAAAAAAGCTTATCATAAGAAAAAAGATTTCACTGCTAAGTGTGGTACTTACCAGAAAGTCATTGCCCAGGCGATATTCTCCAACACCATAATTGTAAGTCAATTCTGCAACAAAGTGATTGTCCTCTGGCCCGTAGCCCACCATTGTTTTGCTCCATTTTCCATCATAAGGGCTGGAACATCCATATTTAATTGTCACGAGTATTAGAAATAAACAGCAAGAACTACAAGTAGTAGTGTTTCAGGGAAGAATTGCATTTCTCGACTAAACAAATGGCACAGGCAATGCAGTAACCTCCCAGCAAGTAGGAGTTGATGGATTCTAAATGCAGCTCAGCACGCAGCAGACAGGCAACCCCCGGTCAATAGTTTTGACCTTGGGCTGCCATCCACGACCATGCAACGAAAAACCAATTTTACCTCCTTCTTAACAGCTCACATTTTAAGAGTGTAAGCTGCTCATTAGCTGGAATTACATGAGCACTCCCATATTGTGAAGTAGGAAAAGTAAGTGGTTAGGCACCAGACTGTAAGATTTATTTCATTTGTGAAGGCAAAAGCCTTTGGGGCTACTAGGAGGGATTTTTAACTCAAGACCCTAAATAGCCCTGTAAAAAACACATTGCAATTGAATGTAATTCCAGGAAAGTTTAGAAATCCTTTTATAAAGTTCCACATCAGCCTATAGTGTAATATAGCACTACCTGTGTTTCAATGCAAACATCATAGCTACACAAAAAGGGGAACTGTTGACTCCAAGGGAAGTACTTAAAGAAAAAAAGTCATACCAAACTAACCCCACCCCTATTTTACCTATGAAATAAGGAGACATGTCTGGTCGTGACTGGCAGGTGTTTTATGAGAAGCAGCGGCCCGGGGAGGGCACACGGGCACTACTCACCCGTTGCAGGTGGCTTTGCAGCCCTCCTCGAACTCCTCGTGCCTCAGCACCTGAAGGTCGAGACCCGGGAAGAGCCGTCAGCACACAGGAGACGCCTTCCCCCTTCCCCCTTCCCCTCACCAGTCCCTGCCGGGCCCGACGCGGCGATGGCGGCGGGGCCGGAGGAGCGGCCCCGCGGGCACGGAGGGCGGAGAAGCCACCGTCCTCCGGCGGCGGCGACGCCGAGCCGGGGGAGCCCCGGGGCCTCCGCGCCTGAGGTGGGCGACCACATCCCCTTCCCCTTCCCGCCCTTCCCCTTCCCGCCCTTCCCCTCAGGGCCCGCCGCGCGCGCCCCGCCGCTCACGCTCATGCCCAGCAGCTCGCGGTAGAAGCGCGCGGTGCGCCCGCGGTCGCCCACTTTGAAGACGAAGTGCAGCGCGCGCCGGGCGGCCATGGCGGGGCGGTGACGTCACCAAAGCGCGCCGCGCCTCTCCCTCTCTTCGTCGCCGCGGCGGTGACGGAGGAAGATGGCGGCGCTGAGGCGGCTGGGCCGCTCGCTGCTGCGGCCCGGCGAGGCGGCGGCGGTGGGGCGGCGCGGGGNGCTGCCGCCGCAGAAGGAGCGGAGCGCGGCGGCCGAGGAGCGGCGGAGCCCCCGGAAGCCCCCACCGCCCCCACCGCCGGCGGTGGAGCGGAGCTTGGCCGGGGCGGGGCTGTGGTACGAGAAGGCGGCGCCCGGTGACAGGAGGCTGGGGTGAGGCGCGGGTGGCACCGCGGCGGGAGGGAGCGGGGCCCGGGGCGCGCTTTGGGGCTGCGGGGAGCTCTGAGCCCACGGTGGAACCCCCCGCCAGTTGCTGGGTGTCGTGTCTGCAGGATTTGGGGCGAATTCCAACACTTGGGGGTTCTGGGTAGAGACTGATACCTACAGCCGGTCTAAAGATACTGGGGGTCTCCCAAGTGAAGTTCTCAAACCGCAGACTGCAGGTGGTGTTTGCATCACAGCCGTTTTCTCTGATGAACTTTTCTGCAGAAAAGTGGTGACTATCGCCAAGTCGAAGAAGTTTCGGGATCATCACGGGCAGGTTCTGCTGGAGGGTCAGAGGCTGATCAAGGATGCCCTGGAGGCGGGAGCTGTGCTGCGGACTCTCTTCTTCAGCACGGTGGGGCACCTGAAGGAGCTGCCTGAGGCTGAGCTAAAACGAGCCAACTTAGTTAAGGTGAAATTTGAAGACATTAAGACCTGGTCTGACCTGGTAACGCCTCAGGGGCTTATAGGTAAGTTGCCTTGGAAACAGTCACAACGCTGCTCAAAGGGAAACTTATTTCACACTTAGTAAGTGGATAATGACTATCTCTTCATAACCTTGCTCTAGATGTTCTCGCAGTGTATCAAGAGTGGCATAATTTGAGAGAATTCCCTGGGTTTTGGCCTGCCGTGGTAACTGTGAAAGCGGCTCCTAGAGTGCACTGAATGCTTATTTTTAATAACATGTTGCTGAAGCTCTGCTGGCAAATAGTTATCCTTGTGAAGTGACAAACTCTTCTCATACTTCTCTTAAGCAGTGCTTTTCCCAGTGCTTTCTCCAGCACCTCTTTAGTGAGATTTGGGCCAACTAAATGAGATACAGCCCTCTCCTTGGGGTGTGTTAGTCAGAAACCTGTCAGCACTTTGTCTTCTCAGGGATTTTTTCCAAGCCTGACCATGCCAAGATGTCTTACCCTGCCGCTCAGCTAACCAGCTCCCTGCCACTGCTCCTCATCTGTGACAATATCCGGGATCCGGGAAACCTGGGGACTGTTCTGAGATCTGCAGCAGGAGCAGGCTGTGAGAAAGTGCTGCTCACCAAAGGTAAGAGCCTTTCCCTGGGGAGAAAAAGATTAGTTTGAGTAATTTGGGGGGTAAGGCAGGGAATAAGTAGTGCTGGAAGATGTTGTTCCCAAGAGTTTGTAAGCAGTGCCTGGCACAGATGTGATTTGCTGTGGGCAGCAGCTGCTTAATCCGTCTTTTTTGGAGCTGCTGCACTGTTGCTGTTTTCCCCCCTTCCGTCTCAGGCTGCGTCGATCCGTGGGAGCCAAAGGTGCTCCGTGCAGGCATGGGGGCTCACTTCCGTCTGCCCATCGTTGCCAACCTGGACTGGGAATCCGTTCCCAGCAACCTTCCTGCTGGCGTCCAGGTCTGCGTGGCCGACAACAAAGACCCAGGCGCTCAGGCTGAGACCGCGTCCGTGCCGAGGGGAGCCAGCGGGGCTGGCTGTGCTCCTGGCAACCTGAAACCTCATGTGAAATCCAAACCCAAGGCTGCTCCTGAGAGCGAGGATGAGGAGGGAGCAGTGGGTGTTTGTGTCCCAGAACTGGCTGCGCAGTATTACTATGAGAATTGGACGCAGACTCCAGTGGCAGTGGTGATCGGCGGAGAGACCCACGGTCTGAGTCCAGATGCGCTTCACCTCGCAGCCAGCACAGGGGGGAAGAGACTGGTTATTCCCGTGGTGCCAGGCGTGGACAGCTTGAACTCTGCTATCGCTGCTGGCATCGTGCTGTTTGAGGGGAAGAGGCAGTTGCTGCGGAGGCACATGCAGGAAGACAAAAGGCAGAAGTTGCCCACAGTGGGCTAAACTGCTGAGGTTTGGGTGCTGAAGAAGCATCTCTTCCCTTTGGCACGCTGTAGAGTTAATAAAAGAGCAGCTTGGGCTGTTTGGTTTGCAGTAAATGGGTATTAAAGATCTCTGGCAGTGGTGGAGCTGTATCTGGATGAGCGTGTGGCTCCTGGCTGAGCCCGCGGGCACTCTGGCCGCACGGTGATGCTAGTGAGAAGGGAAAGGCTGTCGGGTGGGGGCTCTCGCCTTGCGGGCAGCCAGCTCCCCGCTGCCCGGCTTCACTCACTCTCTCACCCAGCAGATCTGGGGAGGCCTTGGATCCCTCGCTGTGGGGTCAGGGCACAGCTGCCACAGCAGCATTTGTGCTGGCCCGGCCAGGATGCTGCTGACAGCATGTGTTTTTCCTCTCGCAGCCCCGGGCTGTGCGGCCTGGCTGCTGCTAGTGGTTTTGGGGTCAGAAAGGCCAAACAGCAGCCACCTGAATGGGTCCTGCCTGTGCTTACCCAAACCCTGTGCTCTTAACAAGCGATGAGAGCAGCACACCCATCTTACTGTAGGTGCCTGCCACGTCCCAGGCTGGCCCAGGTCTGGCTGCGGTGTGGCATGTCCAAGCTCTGAGCTCTGGCACTCATGACGATGCCACTGCCAGGAGATGACAGGGTCTGTCCCCACACAGCCCCCTGGGCACTGCTTGCTCTGGCAGCTTCGCCTCAGCACGGATTAATTAGGAATGAGGGAGGAGAAGGGTGGGAAAGGAGCTGTGGGCACCACCGCTCACTGTGGCCGTCCCTCGGAGGGGAAGAGGCACTGTACTCCAGGGAAGGAGACCCTGAGGCCTGCCTGTGCCTCCCCGGGGGCAAGTCATTTTGCAGCAACCCATCTTTGTGCATCTGGGATGTGCCACACAGCCCTGGTCACGCTGGAAGCTCCTGCCCAGGCTGCACGATGTTCCCAGTGTTGCTGGCAGCTGCATTTTGATGGATGGCTCCTGTGACAGCGCTGGCTGCCACCCTGCTTGCTGCGCATTTAAAAATGCCTCTACTCTGGCTGCAAGTCGCAAAACCAGCTACTTACCGCCGGCCCACTCTGCTGGCTCTGTTTTCCCATTACCACATTGAAATCATTTATATAGTCTGCTTGAGCAATACCCAGAGACGGAGGTTCAGCCTCTCCTGCGCCCCAGCCTATCCGAACTGCACACCCGTATCTGAGCGGCACTGCCTGCGCTACCTGTGCGGTCCTCGTCACACAGCAGCGTTACCTTGAGCCTGAAACTGCTCCAGCCGAGCAATTCCATCTCCACAGCCCTGTTCCAGCCCCAGTCTCATCAAATTACCCCCAAACGACTCAATTCTCAGGCAGAAAATTGCTGCTTTGCTCCAGTTCCTACCAAGCTGCTACCAGAGCGGCTGTTGCAGCGCTGAGCTCGCTGCCAGCCGAACCACAACGTTCGGAGGGGAATATGGGTTCTCCCTCTGAAAAAAAATCAGCTGCTGCTGCGTGACTAAATGCCACAGACCCTGTGGTCTTTCAAACCACAAACCTGTTGCAATTGTCCTCGAACCAGCAGGCAGCCGCTGAGCACAGGCAGCTCGGTGTGCGCTGGGTGGCAGCAGGGGCTGGAGGCGACTGCTCAGCTGCTTCCACTCAGTTTGAGTCCAGCGCCGCACAGCCCTTAACCCTACAGTGGGTTGCTCACTGAAAAAGCTGTTTCCTCAAAAATCTCCAGTGAAGGGGATATGCGCTAATTTAGGGTTAATTTAGGGTAGGTTGCTCACAGCCCAATGCCCAGGGAGGCACAGCAAACTGCAGGTCCCGCTGTCCTGCTCACACCACTCCTGCCACACGCAGCCCCCTCCAGCCCTCCCTGGCTCAGGGACCGGTGAAACGGGCAGCGCTGCTGCTTGTCCAACAGCTCACCCGTCAGTTAATCGCCACCAAACATGAGAGCGTCTGAAACGTGCAAAACACAGGGTGGATTTATACGGTTCCTGCCTTGCCGAGATGGTGGCTTTTCCCAGCTCCTGCCAGGGTGGGCTGCTGCGACAGAAGGGGAGAGGCCGTAAGGCTGCCATCCATCGCTGACTAACGAGCTGAAAGGGAAAAGCGGTGGCTTGCACAACACCCGCTATTCACAACACACCACACACGGCTCCGGGACACCACCCTCCCGGGGACACTGGCGGAATCCATTGCAGCCACTGCTGTGTCCGGCAAGAGCCGGGGGGGACCCTCAGCTGGGGAGAGGCTGTGAGTAGAGGCCAGGGGGTGGGTGGGTGCAGCGCGGGGCAGCGAGGCTGCGCTCCCCCCTCCATGGTGTCTCAGAATAGTCACCATCCCTGCGTGAGATGCAGTGAAAAGCCACAGGGGAACACTCAATCCTGGCTCAGCTGCTGCAGCGCCAGGAGCTGCCTGCACCAACACCTACCCCATGGGGTCTGGCTGGGGGGCTCCTCTTCCCCCACGGGTCTCAGGCGGGCTCCCTCTCCCCGACGGCAGGACACGGCAATCAGCACCTCTGGGGACGAGGTTATTATAACGGTTTTATTACAAAGTTCCAATCACCATGTACAGTTTTTTACAATGTCACTTTTCAGGGGCTCGGCTGTGCTGCTTGGGTTAGGGAGGGATTTTTTTCATGGGGTTTTTTTGGTTATTTTTTTAAAGAACAGCACCATTAAAGTTGGGTTTGGGACACACCTACAAAAAACAGCTCAATCAACTAACATAGAGGGGAAAGGACAATTCATACCAGAGAGAGGGGCGAGGGGACAGGGAGAGCACAAAGGAGAGACGAAGAGGTGAGGGCAGCCCGATGGTGGTCCTCCTCCTGGCTCAAAGAGAGGGAGGGAGGGAACATCCACCCGTCACAGGCAGGTGACCCCCCCGATACGCACAGCCAGCACCACCTAAGGCTGTCGGTGCTTGGGGTGGGAGGTGGGAAACCCACCCGGAAAGGTCTCACCCCCAGGAGGAAGAGCTTGGCTGGGCTGTGGTCTTTCAGAGGTTGTCAGCAGTTAAGACTTTGTCTCGGCCTCGTCAGGGCACTCGCATGGGAAAGCAGGACGGGCCAGGGGCGAAGGGGACAGTTTCCTTATTGCTTCCTTAAAGTCATTTAGTCAGCAGGGGTGCTAGGGAAGGAAAGAAGGGGGAGAAGAAGAAAAAAGCCCCGAGAACCCCATCCACTGCCTGATGCATACGTTGGGAAGAACACCATGCAAAAAGATTTGCCTGCTAGCTAGTGCCGTGTATAAAGTAACAATATGGTAACAGTTCTGGCCTGGTTATTAGAGAATATATCACCATGAAGCACAAGCGAAGTCTCCAAACGCCAACGACTCCCTGCTGAAAGTGCATCTCAAGGAGTTTGCTTAGGAGAAGGATTCACTGCGTAAAACAAGGCACCACAAGAAGGTTGGATACTGGGTCGGGCGTGAGGACACGCTGGAGAATCCACGAGCGGCGGAAGAGAGACCTAGTTTTAAATAACGTCTGTTGGTGCAGAAGCCCCCTTAGATGGGCTCGGGTTTTAGCTTGTCTGCTAGAAAGTCGCTGACAAAGGCTTCCACGATCTCGGGCGTGATCTCCTCCACATCCATCACGTACTTGGCCCGGGCCGACATGTCCAGGATGGTGAGCAGAGGCGCAGCCTCGGGCAGGTTGGTGTAATCCCGCAGGGAGTCAGTCATGTCATCCTGGAGGCCAAAACAAGAGGGAGAGAGGAGCCATCAGCACAGCCAGGACAACCAGGAGCAGTTTGCTGCTTCCACACCGTGATCCAGCCCACAAATATCTCGCGAGCGCTTGGGCCTTGCACCAGCATTGCAGGACCACGAGTGCAGCAGGCAGCTCCCGCCTTGCTGCCTGCTCTGCGTCAAAACCAAACTGGACTGATCTATCCCAGGCTGGGATGGGACCATGCACTCCTCCAACCCTTTCCGCACAGGGCCCAGCTCCCAGCACCCCCAGACTGACCCACCACCCTGGAGCCTCAGGCCGGAGCGATTTCGGCATCCGCAGCTCAGGAGGTGGGAACACATGCCGACCGTGGGGACTTGCCAGCCCTCCACCAGCACAGCCATGGCCTTGCCACTCACTGGGGCGGATGCCAAAGGGACCTGGAGCAAACCAGAAAATGGGAATGGCGTGAAGGCCTCTGCTTTGAGCCAACGCTGAAACCCCACCGGCAGGACCAAGTACAAAAGCCGCAGGGCTCCCTAGCCCCGAGCTGCTCACGGGGGGAAGAGGGCTGCCTTCCCTTTGGCCAGGCACAGCACAGCTCTGGGCAAAGGGGGAAAAACAATCTGTCTCTGCCGGGGCTGTGCAATGCAAAAGCTGGCGCCGGGGCGATACGCCTCCCACTCCCGGCCAAGCCCACAACGTGCGGCAGCTGAAACGGGGCGTTCCTCCGAGCCCCTTCCCAAGAGCAGTAATAGAAATCAATCCATCTGGTTAGCGGCTGGTGGCTCTGCAGCGCGTGGCGGCGGCGGATGGCTGGGTAACTCCTGTCGCGCCTCCCCTTCCATTGCAGGGGTTTCTGGCGCAGCCGGACCACGTGGCGGGGAAGGGCGAGCGGGGCTGGGCCCACTGCCTCGGGGCTGGGGCGCTCGGCAGCCCCCCACCCTTCCCGCCTCCCAGCCCAGGTGTCAGGATGCCTCATCCTTTATCCCATCGCCACAAAGGGAGCAAAAAACATTTTTAATCAATGCAAAACCAGCCCAGACGGCGCTGGGAGAGGAATGGGAGGCGCCTGCTCCGGCCGTGGCCGAGCTGCTTTGTGCACGGGGGCTGGCGGAGACCTGGGGCCAGCGCTCCCGGCTATTGAGGTGACGGATGAATGGGACGTGCTGGATGCTCCCCATTCTTCGGTCCGGCCGCCGCAGGGACGTCGGGAGCCGGATGAATAGCAGCAATGTTTCAGGGAGGAAAACGCTTCACAGGCTCTGGGGGAGGGGGGCAGGTCCTGGACCCTCCCAAACCAGCCTTTCCAACAAGGGGCTTATTCAGGGGCGCGGGGCTGAGCTGGGATGCTCGGAGACCCGTTAAGGCGGTGGGAGCGGGAACGCCTGCTTGGAAGGGGCTGACGGGGCTGTGGGAGGTGGTGGTGGGGGCTTGCCTGGCAAGGGGGGGCCAGGGTGCAGTGCTGGGGACCCTTTTGTGCGCAGGGCGGCTCCAGAGGGCCCCGCTTGCAGCACACTGCGGCTGTGACGTGAGCATGGAGGGACGGAGCAGGCGCACGGACACACAGCTTCTGCCACCTGCCCAGGCAACGCCCTGGGAGGGGAACCGCAGGTCTGGGGGGGGCTGGGAGCTTTTTCAACCCTTAGACAAAACCTTCCTCGTTTTCAAGCCTGCAGCAGGGCAAAATGCCTGCACGAAGGTAAAGAGAGGCCAGGAGCCCCATTTTCTCATTTCCCATTTTCTGCAGCAGATCCCCAACTCCAAGCACTGCAGCCTGCGCGTGCCCCAGACACCATTCCAGCCACCAACAGCATGGCCAGTTCAGGGAAGAGCCCTGGTTTCACAGACGAGCGCTGCAGTGACATGCCCAGCCAAGCCCCCGGGCAGGACAGAGCTGAGGTGGGCCAGCGGTGGGAGCACAGCCACATGCCGCCCCGCTGCTCCCTGAGTGGCCCCTGCCCGCTCCCAGCGGCGGTTTTGTCCAGCATCACTCGCACAGCACAGAAACAGGCCCACCCGTGGGACCAGGGATGCCTCCTGCAGGCAGCTCTTAGAGGAGAGGCTGGAGCACCAGTCTCTGTCCTTCTCCCGGGGTGGGAAGGAAGGCAGCAGCATCTCAGCGAGGAGAGCAGCACTGGCTGGGCTGGGCTGAAACCCAAACCCCGGCTCCTCTCCCCCTGCCCAGCCAGCTTTCCTGCCCACACAGCCTCAGGGCTCGAGGGGGCAGCTGGTGGCTCTCCCCACCTCCCCCAGCCCCTCTCTGCCCGGCCCCAGCAGTTCCCTCGCCCGCTGTCAGGCTTTTCCACCTCTGAGAAAATGCAGCTGGGACCCCTTTGCCACAAGTAGTATCCACCAGGGACTGAGCCAGGACTTGGGTTTGGTTTTGCTCCATGGTCCCTGACTAGCTGCAGTAGCTCCATACCTCAGTTTACCCACCTGAACAACAGTGACAGCAGTACCCAACCCAGCTCAGTCCTTGTACGAAGACACAGCAGGATGCAGCCCTGCGCTCTCCTCCCACTTACCTCGCCAGCCACAAAGAAGAGCAGCGGTGCCTCCTCGTCTTTGGCTTTGTACTTGGCGATGATTTTTTCAGCTATGGGCTGAATCAGTTGTTTCGCTGCCTCCGACTCTCCGTCATCCTCTGAATCTGCAGGGCACAGAGGTGGGGACACGAAACAAAAGAGGCAAGGCAAAAAGGAGGTTAGGATCAAACAGATGCAAACCGGCCAGGCGCAGGCAGCTCTATCCCACAGCACCACCATGGAGGAAACCAGAGCCCGGATGCACAGCACGAACTTCAAAGCCGCATGGCTCTGTAGCAATTAGGGAGCAGCTGAAACGCGCTTTTCATCTGAGACAGGGAAACATGTAACAGAAGAGCAGCTCCTGCTCCCCAAATACTTCCACCGCTCACTCCCCTGGTGCCGCTGGTGAAGCACGGGGACAAACAGGCGCAAAAAAGCCGCTTTGCAGTCTGAGAAGTGTTGGCATGTTTTGAAGACCAAACGAACACACTGATCTGAGGCTGCCTGCCACCCCTGCCCGCCACCCACCATCCCTCCGCCTCGGGACGGCTGCTCGGCAGCTTTTCTGCTCGAGTCTCCGCGGCAGCAGCACTGTGAAGGCAGCTTTGATTTGACAGAGGTAGAGTAGAAAGAGATGGCAACATCAATCAAACGCCAGCCACCACTGAAGTTCAAATACTGAGATGGAAAGAGGAGAGACTGCGTCCTTGAGCAGCATCAAGATGAAACGATTTCAATTCGGGGACAACTTTTAGCATTAAAAATAAAAAAAAAAGTAAGAAGGCAGAAGAGAGGGCCCTGGTCTCCTGGTCTCCTGCAGTTTGTGGTCCCTGATGTAACCACCCGACACAACCGGTCCAGCCCCAGGCTGGGACAGGCACTGCCCACCCCCAAAGCACTCTCTGCCCTTGCTCCACACTTCCCTGCCCGCCCCTCTGGCTTCTCCAAGCAAAGCAGGCTACGCCAGAGACACTGCATGCTGCATTTTAGGGTCTGTCCTGCGTGTGCGAAAGTGATAAATACGTAGAGTTGTGGGGTGTCTGCAGGGATTGATTTTTCTACAAACAACCGCTGCTGGCGGCACTCCAGGCAGCCCTGCACACTCTGGCTAACCCAGCTCTAAACTCTCCGGGGGCGGATGTAGAGCGGTCGGGATTTATTCACAACCGGCTCTTGCTAAGCATGCCTTCTCCTGGGGGTGCTGCTGCTCGTGCAGCGCAGGCACTGGTCTGCTAGGGGGGGGGTGTCCCTGCAGGACACGGGCCGATCAGGAGCCCCCACCCCAATGCCTGCCTTGATGCAGCACCAGCTTTGTCTCAGCCCCAGCACATCGCTGGCAGATTTCACCAAGACCAGGCATCCCCTCAAGCACCAAGTGAGACCCCCAGCCTCCGGCCCAAGAGCGCTCTTCTGACGAACTGTTTGCAACAAGGTGATAGAAAAACTTTGCTCAGAGCAAGATAAAAATAACTCTTTCCAGAGGCCTGCAGAGCCGGCCCCAATCAATCACGCTCAGCGTGGCCAGCCGGTCCTCCCCGTGCGAGGAGAGTATTTTTGGCTCTGCACTCACGTCCCCTGCTGGGCTATGCTGAATAAATAATCAGGGTCAAAAGGAAATCTGGAAGGGAAAAAGGGAAAGAGCGAGAGCCACGTTATCAGTGCTGCAGAGAAGGGTGTGCTGCTCACAAAGGGCGTGCAAGGAAGCGGGACACAAGCCCTGCCCTGGGCCAGGCCCCCTGCATAACCCCAGCAGGCTCGAGGCAAGGGGGGCTTCTTCAGCAAATCCCCACCGCAGCTCCAAGAGCGCTCAAGGGACAGCTGTGCTCCCCCAGAGAGCCCAGGCCCCCTCGGCTCGCTCCTGGGGATGCTGTGTGCACCCCTCTGCTGTCCCCCCTGTCCCCCCGGGCTCAGCCTGCAGCGCAGCTCATCCTGCTGGCAGGGAAGGGATGAGGAATGAGCCAGCTGCGCTTCAGAGTGAGCTCCAGGGCTGTTTCCAACCGCGGTGGAGCTTCATGTGTGGGTTAGCAGTGGAAGAGGGACAGGAGCTTTGGGGAAAAGCCTGCCCAGTCCCGCAGCCAGCGCCCCACAGGGGGGAATACCCCAGGACCAGCAGAGCACAAAAGAGGCTTCTCTGACTGTCACAGCCCCGCACAGCCCAGGGATTCAAGCCCCGAGCTGTGGTTTCCAGCACAGAGCTGTAACCCCTCCCAGAGACGCTTCCTCTGCCTCCTCTGGAACGTCACATGTGCCTGAAGTCTCTGCTTCAGAAAGGCTTTTCCCATCTCCACCACCACTGGCCACGATAGCGTATTTCTCGTACTCCCCAACACCTAATCAGCATTCCTTTCCACAGCTGCCACTAAAGCATCTTTGATATGACAGCTCCTCTCCACTGCAAATCGCTACTCCATCGCATCGCTCAGGTCGCTGGGCTGGAGCTGCTGGAGACCCATGGGCACGGGCAAGCTCTGGCAAACCCCTGCAAGCTGCAGCAGCCCATTTCTCTGGTACGGGCAAGGCTCCAGGCCTGTCAGTCCCCCTGAACCCCCCGAGGGGACTCCACGGGGAACTCTGTCTCCCCATGGCCTCTCCAGGTACCAGAGCACATAGCACTGCTCTTGGCGATGGAAATGGGTTGATGTCCCTTCCCATGGACACTGTCACCACTGGAGGCAGGTTCTCAGCCCTGTGGCCAGCTCTAGCTGAGCTGGCCGGTAGCCCAGCCCCCTTACCGAGCACAGGCTCTGCTTTCAAAGCAGCGATGCTCCATACCTACAAAAAGAACGAGGCAGGGGCCCTCATTCAGCTGCACAGCGTTGGAGTCCGTCAGCTCCAGCACGGGCTTGGGGTGCCAGGGGAACTCGCGGCATTCGACGTCGTTCAGCACCTCCACCCGCCCCTGCCGCGTGATCACTTCTCCCTTGGAGTCCAGGACGATGAGAGTCGGGATGCCTGCAACGGAAGAAAAACAGGAGGGATCAGCCAAAGCGCGAACCGGCCAGCGACAGGGCGTGGGGAGAACGGCCTTTTCCTATCGCCTCCGGCTCTGGCAGGAGCCCAGCGAGCACGCTGCGTCTCCGCAGCTCATGCACGGTGTGGGAATCGGGGTCCCTGGATCCTGTTTCCGTCCTAGCAGAGGGCTGTAATTCAGCAGCCAGAGCAGGAAGCTGGGAGACAGGCTCTGTCATTGCCTGCCTTTCCCTGCCTGAGTGCAGGCAGGGATCACCACCATCTGGTGCTCCTGGATGCAAATCCCACCACACCATGCAGCGACCCTCCTTGCAGGCTCCCTCTTGCCAAATGCCAGACAGAGGTGCCTCCTGCGCACAGGGCAAAGCAGCGCTGCCACGCAGGCACCACCGCCCCGGCGCTGAGACATGGCTGCTGCTGGAAGAGCCCGATCCCCAGTTTGTAGGAACACACGCAAACCTTTTTGCAGGGCGAACCGCAGGCAACGGCGGCCAGGAAGCAGGGTGTGTTACTTCCCAGAAGGAATACCATATATTTTAGCAGCCACAAAGTCCTCCATAAACCCCCACACCCCTCCAGCACTCAGCGGTAATCACCCAGCCATTTCCAGAGCACAGGGACATATCTAATGAGTCATGAATATTATTACCTGGTTCAGACACCATTTCACACCACCCAAGCCCAGCGAGGCACCCGACGCTGCCGGTGGAAGAAAGGCCCCTGGACTGAGCGGCAGCTGCACAGCAGTCATGAAGCTGTGCAGGGATGTCCAGGACCTACTGGATCATGGCACTGGGCAGGACGGGGCTCAGGGGACACCCGATGAGCTTCTGGCCCTTGGGACAAAGCCGCATTTTGCCCCAAGCTATGGGGCTGGTAAGCCCCGTCCTAAAGGAGAAGCTATTTGTAAGGGAGGTGAACACACTTGCAGCAGAGATTTAGCACAAGTCACCTATTCAAATGTGGCTGGGCTGGCAGTGGGACAGGGTGGACACCAGCTGGTGACCGTCCCATCTGACAAGGCACCGACGAGGCTTTCCGGCCACAAAACGGTCACGGGCAAATCAACAGGAGCAGCTCATGTTGGTGACTTCATCTGGAAAGCACACCATTCCTCTCTCATCACCGAGACAAAGAAACATCCCACAAGGAAGGAAGAGGGGAGAGTTTGGGATCAGGCCCCAAGAGATGAGTGAAGTGACTAGTGTTAGTGCCAGGCACTGCTGTCTGCTTTTCGTCATCCAGACTTTGATCCGCTCGCTATCCCACATCTCCTTCACCCAGCAACACCCCCCAAACCACAACTGGCAAACCAAGACAATTCAGATCCTCCTGCCCTTATCCATCCAAAGGTTCATTTTAAGCTCATTTGTTAGAAATACCCTGAAGAGCCATTCTCTGAGCAGGGGGGACCCAGTGTGCTTGCCTCTGTCAGATTCCTGCCACTGTGCTCCCGTGTTTGTACAACAGTGGGTTACTCACAAGCCCTCTGAATTCTAGGCATTTCTCTAGGAAATACACGGCCGTCTGTCTGTCCCATGCCTGCCTGCAGGTCCGGGCGAGCAGCCACATTCCCCTCATTCCAGCCCAGCAGCGCTGCTCACATTCCTGTCAGTGCGCAGGGGCTGCAAGCACCGGGCTGGTGCAAGAGCAGCAGCGCAGGAACGCCCTGATGGCTGGGCTTGCAATTCCTAAGGGTATGCCAAGAAAACCATTTTGTATCACAAAAAGGCTTATTCATTACCTGCTGGTATTCAAAATAGCTCTAGGGCAGGGCTGGGTTAAACAGACTGGATGGAATTGGGAAATCTCACTCTGGCCCTACCCTGCAAGGCACAAACTACTACTGAAGCCAGGAGAAGTACACGGTGATCAGCATCTCTCACGTGATTTGGATCTTTATCCATTTAGAATTCCCAGCCCTGTCCCAAACGCCTGCTTTTCTGTCCTCTCCAGACCTGCACTATACATGAGGGATGGGCTAGAAACGTGGGTTCAGCTCGGTACCCCATCACCAGTCAGCCTGAACAATGCAGCATACCAAGGCAGAGATTTCAAACTAGCTTTGCTGATCTGGAAAAATTAAGGGCCCAATTTAGACACAGATTGTTGTGATTGTGATCCCATAGCTATCAGGGACTTCATCCACTGTTCAAAGCATTTTGACTTTACCTGATTTGCATATGCAGACACACACACCAAAGCACCCAGCCACTAAAACCTCTAACTGCAAATACAAAAATGACTCAGAAAACAGACAGTCTTTAGGATAATTCATCCTGGGTTTAGCATGTTCGGAAAATACAAGTAACACATCAGAAAACTTGGGGCCGGGTTTGCAGTCTGTTAGGAGGTGCGTGACATGCGCTGGGTCAATCCCTGCACCTTTTACCCGGCGTCAGAGGTTTCTCACCAGCCACAAAGCTCTGGTTTCCTTTCCGGACCTGCCCGGTGAAGGCTGAGGCTGCCGCAATCCATCTGCTCCCAGTGCAGAGCATCGCTGCCCTGTCTCCTCAGCTCCTTCCTGCGCATCCCTGGTGGGTCCCTGGGGTTAGGACACAGCCTTACCAGGCTCTTGGTGGCATCCCACAGTATCAGCCTTGTCTTCCCAGGCGAACCCTGCTACTGCTCCCCTAGCAAACACATCCTCTTTGCATGGGACACAGCCCAGCAGGACCAGGGGAACCACCCTTAACCTTATTCACACCCACTAACCCCAATATTTCCCCCTCAGTTCCTCTCTCCCTACTCATCCCAGTCACTATTTGTTATTTCAGTGCCTTTTGGGGGCTTTGGTAATTGCCATGAGTCATAACACCAGAATTTACTTATCAAGAAGAATCACAGATCAGACACTTCGCAATGAATATTGTATAAGCTTGGATAAGAATTAGCATAGACGGGCTCAGTTTGATTTTATGCATTAGAAAATGGATTCAGTCCCCACGGGCCCAGCATTTTATGAAAACACAGGGGCCAAATGATTTGTTCCCAAACCTGACAATACATTTACTTACTTATATATTAAAACCCATATCCAACATGGAAATCTCATCTGCATTAAATCTGTTGGGTGAGTAATCAAAATCACCGTGAAGCAAACACTCAGAATACACCAACCATGGGACAGGTGGTGGCTTTTATTACTGTTTTTTCACCTTTTCAGAAGAAAACTCCAGAAACCTGGTACAGGAAAGCTCCCGTAACAGTGACTCCCAGGCTGCTCCCACCAGCCGGGCTGCAAGAGTGACCCGTGGGTGTCTGGGCTAAAGCACAGGGCAGGGGGGAAACAACAGTTTTTGGAAGCTACCCCAAGGGACTGCAAATCCCAGAGACACCATGGAATCCACAGGAAATATTCAGGAACCTAAAATCTCTCATAAGATGTACAACAACAGGGGGCAATTCCCATCTGAGCATAACATTTATCACCCCTTCCCACCCCATTGGGAGGAGAGCTAACGTCAGGGGATTTCACCTGAGGCAGGACCCCGCACACTGGGAGCTGCACACACAACAGAGAATTATTTCTAAGCAGCCACGACACAAGGCATGACTCTCTCAAGATAGTGCTGCACCCAGAAGCAATTTAATATAGGTGGGTACGGTACAGCCCACTGACTGCGCATGGGTTATGAATGGAGGCATTCAAGTAAACCCAAATAAAGGCCAATAACTCAACTTACATTTTACACTGAGTTTTTGAATGCTGTAGGGGCCAACACAGGACTAAAACAACACGAGATTTGACTCTCTTGCTGCTTTCTACTACTCAGGAACTTAGAGCAACTGGGGAAGACAAGCTCTTCCGTTGTTTCAGCTCCCAGCCTTACAAAAACCAGTGGAAAAACCACCCCACGTGCATGCTGTGCTCATAATCCAAGGCACCACCAGGATGGTAACCTGGACACTGAATGGGCTACACGCTCTCGCTGGTGCATAGGTGCAGCTCTGAAGACGCTTGGCAGCATCAGAGCCATGCACATGGGAAAAGGCACGTCAGATTACATGGATCCAATTTTTCATTTAGGTGGAATAACCACCAGTGGTGATAAGCTGAGCTCTGTTTGCAGAAAGATTTTGCTACAGCCAGTGTGGCAGCCTGCTGCGAACGCCTGACTGCAAACAGGCAGGCAACCCCAAAGTCAGCAGGGAGGATCCCAAGTTGCTGCCTGTGCAGGGGTCAAGGACAACCTGGATTCCCTGGGGAACAGCACGAGGGTTTCCCTCCAGCCCTCTCCCTCGTCTCCCCGCTGCCCCGGCACCCTCCCCACAGCACCGTGTTCCACCTGGGACGGCGGTGGGTACACAGAGCCCAGCCCAGCCCGGCAAAGGCTGTGCAGCACCCTGGCAGGAAGGGAGGAGGGACGGCGATGCTTCCCACGTAGGGTGCAAATTAGCCTGTCTCCACATTTCAATGCGACTTTGCGGGATCACAATTCATCCCCGCGGAGAGGTTCCCACTTTACAGGAAAACCATGACAGATAAGCAGAAGTGTTTGTACTCAAACGTGCCCAAATCCCAGGGTCAGCATCCCTGGGAGAGCAGCTGAAATGCGGGGTAATATGGGAGCTACCCTGGCAGAGGAAGGGGTCAGGGTGCAGGGAAACAGCAAATATTTACATTTTCAGGTCAGCACACAATGAAGAGAGACATTTAAGGAGCCAGTGGCTGGAGTTAGAGGGAAAGCTGTTGTCACTGTTTCCCCGGCTACAGCATGCCTGGTGCTCAAGTATCCATGTCTGGACACCTTATTTACAGAAAGTCCCAGTGAAACTGGCAGCCGTCCTGCAGTGCTCAGCCGAAACTGGCACTGGAGAGGTTTGTGAGCGGGCCGGGGAAAAGACGGATGAATTTGGAAAGCTCTTGCCTCATGGGAAGGTAATTAAGCAGCAAACTGATGGCTATTTAAAGCAGGCAAATCGTTATTCTTAGTTTAAGGTCAGGGAACAGAGCTGAGAGACAGCACCTGAGCTCACCCCAGAAGGGGTGTTCGGAGAGGACCCCAAGGATGGATTATTTCTCCTGTCACTCTCCCCAGGCATTGGCCACCTTTGGCAACACTCCTCCTCCCCTGCAGACCTCATTAACCCTCTGCCAGCCTGTGCCCACCTCACTGATGCCACATGGAAATGGGTAAGAAACAGGCACATTACAGCAAGACCCTTTAACTACAGAGAGAAACTATATGTACGTACAGAAGACCTCCTTGCGAGTATTCACCTTGCACGTCTCTATGCTGCAGTTTGTCCCTTGCAGAAACAAGGTGCCAGTCCCCAGGAGAGCTGCTGTGAGCTTTTATGGTCTTCGAGACGCTTTGAAGCCACCCAGACAGACAGACCCTCTCCTCTGCCCCTCCGAGCAGCCAGGGCTGCTGGAATTCTGGCACTGGCACGTACAGTAAAGGCAGAGCCATGGTTTACATCAAACACACGCTCTTCTGTAATTCATGTCACTAACATAAACCAGATGCCATCTTCCTCCGTCTCTGCAGAGAACGATAGCCTGCCTTTGCATTACATAAAACAGCAAGAAAATGAAATTTAAACCTTCAAGAAAAAGCAAAATAAATAAATCAGTAATTAGGCAAAAAACATCCAAGCCAAAAACAGCTTCCAAGTTTCCAGGAAGAATTAGGTTGTTTATGGAAGTCCTGTTTCAACTAACAGCCTGCCTGGCAGGTGGTAGGAATGTGAGTTTGTGGAGAGCAGAAACATGAAGCGGCTCTGCCTGGGGCACTGTGCTTTGCTTTGCCATTTTCTTGTTTTAGTTAAACAAGAGGAGACATTACAAATATTCTACAAAAGGAGCAGAACGGAGAGCTGTGCATCAGTGCGGCCTTTCCTACCTTGTATGCCATAGAGTCGATTCAGGCGCGACCGTCTGGCCTCGTCGGCGTACGGCACAGCTACCCAGGGCATCTCACTGAAATACTGCTTGAAGGAGTCCTCTGACCTGTGCGAGGGGAACATGGCATGGGATCCAGGGTGAAGGTCCTCTGCCTGCATGCCTCTTTCCTCTGCTCCTTATTACAAACCTGGCCTGCAAAGCCCTTTATCCCTTCCATCAAAGCCCACCAGTAAGGGCTTCTGGCAGACACAACCCAGCGAGAGCTAGACCAAATTTAAATCCCCCAGTCGCTCAAGAAGGGGTGCATGGTGCATAGTGCATTTTTTCCTGATAAAATATTTCAAACTCTCTAGGGCATCTGAACATCAACCCACAGTGACAGCAGCAGCAGCTCGAGCATTTTTCAGACCTCAGACCCACCAGCCACAAAGCAAAATACAGAGCTACTCCACGGACAGAGCCTGCTCTCAGCCCACCGCCCCCTCGCTAATCCCCCTTTGCCCTCCGCCGCTGAGCAGAAGGCAAAGGACTCAGGCAGCCTTTCTGATACCAGAGCCAACCTGCTCTACCCCAAATCAAATTTCCTTCTCAAATCAAACCAGCAATGCTCGTAGCTTCCCAGCTTGGGGGCGCCCAGCTCTGCCTACACAGGGTGTTAATGCTTCCTTACCTGTCTGCACTAACGAAGAGTATCTCAAACTTCTGTCCTGCCTCCTTGATTTTCCGGTAGGACTCCACCAGGACCCTTGTGAGGCTTCGGCACGGCGGGCACTGCAAAACACAACACATTCATAAGGACATGGTCTCCTCCACAGGGTCAGGCCCACACCCAGCATGTCCAGATGACCTAGTGGCCATGAAAAGACAGACGTGACCTCATCTTTGCTGGAGGGCTGGGCAGCAGCCCTGAACGTGGCTGGGGCTTATGGCCCATAAGGTGCCAACAAAACCTCAGATTTTTAAAATCTGACCACTCTTCCCCTTCTGAAGGGCCAGCTGAGGATGACAGGCCACTGCAATGCTGCAGCTTCTTCCAGAATAGCCAGAGCACCTTAACTGGTTCAACACCAACCAGCCAGAGGTCTTTACATTCCCACAGAGCTCTGCAGCAAGAGCTGCAGGGGCATCCCCAGAGCACCTCCTGAACTCGCTCTAACTGCTCTGCAAAGCATCTACTACTCACCCAGTGTGCGGAGAAATAGACCCCAACGTGTGAGCCCTCCAGGGCAGTGCTGTCTAGCGTCTGGCCGTTGTTCCTTAGCAGAGGCCCAGCAACAACTTCACTGAAGGGTTTTGGCCCCCAGGGGAACTCCAGACCTGGACAGGGGTGGGGATGAGGACGGAAAGAAGAACAAAACAGCAAGATGCTCATGCAGCATTTACAGTTTCAAAAAGTTCCACCAAAAAAACCATCTCACCTTCTGAAAAGGTATGGGGGAGCCAGGAAAGCCAAGCTCTGCAACAGAGCCAGGGCCACCTCTTTCTCACAGGTAGGCTGCACCCTCGCTTGAGTTGCAGCACCTCTGGCTTGACAAAGCCTGCTCAGGTTTTGTGCCCAATGAGGCATCTTTTCCTTTTCAACAGCATTTGTTTTAACAACAGAGGGCAAGGTGGTACGTGCTCAGGAATGCAGTCAGACTATTTGCCTTATACTGGTACTAACCGTGTATTTTTACATTTATTTATTTATTTATAAAACCTTATATATATGTAAAAGATGGTTTACATATATATATAAAACCTATATATAAACTAAACTTAGACTAACCCTCTGCACCCCAAAGCAAGCATGTGTGCGTACACACAAACACATGCTCCGAATCATCTGCTGCCAGCTCCCAGAGCAATCAATCTATGTATTCAGCTAGAGAGGAGGAAACATCACAGATGGCTCAGGCCACGATGTCTACTTGCTGCACAGTTCCTGCCACCTGAATTAAAGTCTCTGTCACTGTGCTCAGTATCTGCTGCATGAAGAAACGAATGGTCGGCAATATGTGTGCATGGACAGCCTGGCAGTTGACTGATGGGTCTGAGGAGTCTATGAGTAAGGGCACATCTTTTCCTCATTTTGGTTCTTGCAAATTGTAAGAAGACGGATTTAACATCAACCCTCAGTACAGTAAACCTCAGAAATGGAGAACAGTAGCATTTTTCTGTTGCATTTGTAAATAATGGGGAATTCATTTATCCTAAAAGAGCATGATGTCAGTGACAAAGTCCCACTCAGTATTTTGGAAGGATTCTGCTCCCAAGGTATGGCAAGTCTGGGCTCTCGGTCTGTCCGTCCACGTGCCTCCATCAGGGAAAAATCCAAACTTAATGTTTCAGTTAGTCTAACTTTTTCCTCATTAGCACTTCAGACAAAAATCCTGGAGGGGAAATCTTTGTTCTTTTCAACAAGCAAAATCAAAACACGAGATCTGGCAGGAATGATGCAGAAAATTTTATGCTGAAAATAATACAGTGCCTTGATTAGTTAAGTATGACAATAGTTGTTTGTTTCCTTTTTTTTTTTCCCCTCCAAGGCAATTAGAAATGAACTGAAATGCAAAGGCAGCCGTATGCCTGTGTTTCTATGGCACACAGGACTCCAGGTCTTACCTTCTGGGTCATCTCGGATTACCAGGAGCCCGTTCCTGCAAACCACCTTCCCGGTGGAAGCATCGATAAATATCAGGGAAGGAATGTTGGAGACTCTGTACTTGTTCCACAGCTTCAGCTGTAAAAGAAATTGGGTGGGGAGAGGAGAAAGGTAAACTTAGCAGTGTGAAGAGGCAGATATGGGGGTGATAGCATCTTTCAGAGCAGAGGTCAGAGCGAAGCACAGAAACAGAGCTGGTGCTTCAGTAACGCGTATGAAGGCATGTGAGGGCATCTCTCCAGAGCTGCTGGGCCAACCCGGACCTCCAGTACCCGCAGAGACACGATCTGTCAACACCATCCCCTCAGTACTGTGGGCGAGACCAGCGTTTGTCTCATGCCTGTTGCAGGCTTGCCCGTGAGCACAGGTAAAGCTTCTCCTCCTGCTGCATTTGCCTCTTTGCAAGTAAAATGGGGATGATATTTACCATACTTTGAGGTCTTTGTTTAGAAGACATGGTAAGCACAAATACTTTTAATGCCACTGCTCTGAAGCAATTTGTAATACTTCCCTGGCTGCTTCCTCCCCTCCCATTTCAATGTTCATTAAACAAACCAGCAAGCTCTGCCAAGACACAGCCACGCTGAAAACAAGGCCAACACACAGAAACACAATTCTTCTGTAACTGGGGCTTCCCGGGTTTGTTCCCAGGAACTGATTAATGGGTTTGACATCAGCCTGGTGGCCGCGTAGCCCAGCTCATCTATCCTGCACTGCCAGCCTCGCAGCAGTCCCCACCAGCTATGGACAGAGCCACGCAGGCTGCAATGGCCACGTTTTGGGCGTCCCGGTCTAAATATTGCTGTCTGCTGGTCATTGTTTTGCAGCAAGCTCGGCTCCACACTACACCAGTGACTGAGTTTTCTAGGTGTCACACAGCCCCAGGCTGACATTTCTCATCATATACTTCTGGCACAGGATAATTTGGAGCCTCACCCACCTACAGAAGCTCACAGGGACAGGGAGGAACGAGACGAGGACAGCGGCTGGCATGGCGGCAGCCAGCCTACACCTGCAGGCTGGAGGAGCCGGTCTCCCCACCTTACATTGAGGAGCTGCTGCAAGATTGCTGCTTTTACTTACATTTTACATTTCTCCAAGCATTTCAACCTAAACAGCGCAGCAGTGAATTATCAAACTTAAACAAAAGCCGAACTATAGCTGAGAGCCAGAGGGGAAGGAAATGAATCACCACCTTTCCCCTGACATCAAGCGCTGCTCTGCAAAGCCCCTTGGGCTCTGGGTGTTTACAACTCGCTTGGGTTTGGAGAATAAAACCCAGCCAAGGGAGAAGGACAGGAAGGGACCACCGAGAATGCCACCCAGCACCAGTGGGAGAGTTCGAGCTCAAGACCCGGAGAAACCCTCACACAACGTGCTGCTGCTTCCATCAGTATCTGATGTGGAAACTGGACCCACGTGCTTTCCCAGAGAAATGGGCCACATCCCCAGTTTTCTAATAGAGGCAATCCCATTTCCTGAGATGGGAATGATCTGGGGAACCAGGAAAATGAGGGCAGGAATGGGATGCAACATGAAGGCAGAGCAAACCGCATCCCTTGGTTTGCTCACCAGAGATCTAGCTGAGGGGAAAGTCACATCCAAATTCAGGTTTTAATGGCACTGTATTAAATATTTCTTCCAACATGTTTTTACAAAAGATGTACCCAGATGAGTGACACAAGCCAGCCTGATTGCAACAGGATGTTAGCAAAACCCTCTTGGGTCTGAAGGAAAGCATTAATACCGATTAATACTGATCTAGGAAGACTTTATTAACCTCCATCTACTAGGACCCAGACAAAGGCAACACTTTGTGTCCTGCCCATCAGCCTTCCATTTCCAATAGACATACTTCTTGGGAGCAGCCGACTCATTCACAATGCCAATTCACAAACCAAATGGCCTTGGGCATGAAAAAGAAAAGAAAAAAAAAAAAAATCACACTAAATGCAAACCAGCCCACTCACAATGAGCACCTTCAAACCACAGAAGGTAAAACCCACTTCTGTGAAGTTTAAAGAGTGGGGAAAAGCTCTTTATAAGGATCACAGGCATTTAAGAGGGTGTTGCAAACAATGAGGAAATTACAACTAGCAATTGGATTGTTCTCTTTAAACAGTTGCTTACATTTCACTTCATTTTTTGAAGTCCTTTGTATACGGCCAGCAGCTCCCCTGGGGCACTACGGCGGGTGGTGGCAGTTTAGTTTGGCCGGGGAAGCGGCAGGGTCTGCACTTCAGAGCCAGAGGCTGCATCGACTGGCCAAGCTCAGAGGGACAGGGCTGCGACACCCCAGATAAGGGGATAAGACCAAACCAAACCAAACCCGCTCCCGCTGGAAGCACTGGAGCGAGCAGTGCACGGCTGGCTCCAGGCAGTCTACGGGGTCCAGCAGACCTGGCAGCTCTCGCCAACAACTGGCCCTGCATCTTCTCAGGACACGTATGCCATCAGGCCCCACCGGGCCCTAACTGCCTTCGCAGAGACTGGTCTTGGCTGCTCAGACATCTGCAGTATGGGTAATCTGCAATCCAGATACTCTGTCCTCATGAAACGGAGGGTTGCCACTCCTAACTCCTCATTGAGGGTCTACCGGAGAATGCCTCAAGTAAGCTTGAGGCCGGGCGTGTGTCGAAAGGGTCAAAAGGCATCAAAAAAGGTCAACGTGACATCTGCTGCTGCTGGGGAAGCACGTCCATCACCGAACTCTGAGACTTGAATGCAACGAACATCATGTCACACTCAGTCACACTTTGGATGAATAAGAAAAAGCAACCAAAACTGCCAGGTTTTACCCTGCATCTTTGCAAAAACTGCAAGCATCACGCAGCTCCCAGGCACCACCACCCAGCCAAAACGGGTCACGCCAAACCTTTCAGAGCTTCATGCATGCTGAGCAGTGCTTACCACGTGCAGCATATTTGCTGCCCGGCTTATCACTGAAATCCATCATTCAACACCAATGAACACATACGACAATTGTATGTAAGACGACTGGACTGGGTTGCCATTTTAAGCCCGGTTATGAAAGGCTTGAATTGAAAATTAGCGGTCTCCACACACTGACCATATTAATTTTGCTGTCTGTATCAGAAAGTACACGAATGTGCTGTTTAAAGCGGAAGCAGTTTGGTTTGATGATTCTCCCGTGTGCTAGGAAAGCTGATGAGGAATGAGAAATGCACGTGCTGCAGGACGTGTGCCAGGATCTACCACCATTCCCACCGCCCCGGTCCTCTTCAGCCAGACTCGGCTTTCCAAAGCCCGTCAGACACTTCTGAAGGAAGCCTGATGGAAGCAGACTGCAGGTCTGACCTGAAAGAGCAGAACCTTGAGAGGAGACAGGCCTGGCTCATTTTGACTGGGCTTTTTGGATAAGATAGCTCACTATGGGATTCCCACACCACACCACAATTTTGCAGCTGAACTGCAGCTTTGAGCAAAGACATCCAATCTCCACCTAAAGTCTCTGAACACCAGGATGACCTAACCCATCTTGTGGCAAACTATTGCACTGGTTAATTTTTCTCAGGGTAAAATGCCGAGGGTTTGCACAGGGTCTGGAAAGGGTCTGGAAAGGAGACGAGTTCCTCCTCAGTCCCGCTCAGCGAACGTCTGCTGGTTGTGGTTCAGGCAGGGAGTGGAACCCAGGAGAAAAAAGGCATCCCTTGTACAAGTACCTGCACAACCGCGCACCCCGCAAAGGATCCTGTGTCGGGCTGGGCGTGGGATGCAGAAAGCAAATTATGACTTGCTCTGAAACCGCAGGACGATGGGATGATAGCTCAGGCAGCAGGGCAGAGTGCTGCCTCAGCAACTTTTAAAAGCTGTTTTTCCTGCCGTGAAGAGGATGACATAGAAATAACATACTCCACACTCTGAGGATTTGATCATCCATTTAAAGAGGGGATCTCTGCTCCGCTTCCCAACAGCTGTTGCAAATCTGTGGGATCAAGCCAAAGCTAACACAGATGTGGAAATAATCTACGGACCATTCAGCCTGAAAGCAGCTGATCCTCTCGGAGCACCCTTCACTCCTGGTTCAGGCTGCACGCCTGCTAAACTCAATACTCCAGAATGGCCGCTGGAGAAGGAGAGAGGAAATACACCCCCTCGCAAGACGCCGTACAGGCTGATCAGCTTTACAGAAACCTCTCTGGCTCCTGTGCAGGTGGTTAAGTGCAGCAGTCCAGCGGAAAAACCAGACTCACCAGATTCCTCTGGTAACCTTATCCCTACACAAAGCATCACCACGAAGTCCTGGAGGACCTGGAAACCGCAGCCCTTGGCTCCCTCTGCAACTCCATCCACGACCGGCCGTGAGAGACTTTAAAACGATCACTTATCATTTGAGGTCTGAGGCGATCCCGAGACGACTGGCCACGCAGCAGCGCACAGCATCGGTCGCAACCGGCGGCTGGCTCCGTTATTTCCCCCACCCTGGTGACTGGGAAACGCCTGGCTGAGAGGCACGTTGGAGAGAAGTTTGCAGACAGCCACAGTAATTTTTCCAGATAAAGGTGTCAGACGAGAGGTCTCCCCAGCAGCCCACGGCTGTTTCTGCGCAGGGCTGGCACCCGGCCGGGGCGGACGAAATCCCCTCCTGCTCTGTGCGTACTGGTGGGGAAGGGATCCCCTGCTCCCAACAGCTGCCGGGCGCTATTTTTGGTTCTGCTGATTGATTTATCAGCCCTTGGTCGAATTCACTTACTGACATAAATCCCGAACTGCAGCAGTTAACGCTGGCAAAGATAAAGCACAACTGCTCGCAGTGAAATGAGCCCTGGCCGGTGGGAAAGCGGTCCTCCCGCCCTCACTGGGGGCTGCGCTCTTCTGCTGTTGTGTGAACCTGGACCGTAAAAGGTCCTGTACATCCATCCTCCATAGGATACAGAGCTGCCTCCACTCGGGAGATGCGGAGGTTTCAGAGGCACCTGCCCGTGCCAGCAGCAGTGCAGACACTGCCTCTCCTCATCTTCCAACCCATGCTTCCACCTTGACTAGTGACAGCCAGATAAAAGCTCATTTAAGAACTCAAAAGCAGATACCTCAGCAATCATGAACATGTTCCCAACGTGGACGGCTGCTGCTTTCTGCTAAATGAAACGCAAAGCTACTTTTCTTCTAAAAATCCAGCCTTACAGGCAACACCCTCAGGGTCTGGGCAATTCCTCCAGTGAGGCGTTGCCAAGACCCCGCTTTCCAGCAGCCCCATGAGTGCTCACGCAAGAGTGCAGCGGGGTTTCCATTACAGACACAAGCTCGGCTTTTGACGGTCTCTGGTTCCAGAGCCATAGGCTGAAACATAAGGTCTGTCTGAGGAACTCGCAAGGGGTGCTCGGGTGGCAAAGCGCCCTTGGTCCAGGGCCGCAGGGACCTGCAGAGCCCATTTCCTGGCTCTGCCTCCAGCTCCGCCGTGCAGACCAGCTCCAGGCTGGCGAGACAGCCACGGCCGTCCCCACCGCTCTGCTCCCACAGTCTGGCGCTGCGGGGGACCTCTCTGTCCTCGCTCGCTCGCAATGTTAAATTGCGGCTTTTACATCGTGCCTTAAAGGGTTTACAAGCACCAGGGGCCACCCAGGCTCTGCAGACAGCAGGCACGGGGCTGCAGAACAGGCTGCTCCCTCGCCCTGTCGATTTAAATCCAGGTCACGCCTGTCCCCACGATTCAAGCTCAGCTCGAGCAAAGGCTCCTCTTCCAGCCCTCCCTCGCCGCTCCTCTCCCTTTGTGCATAACGGAACCCCCTTAAATGGAAGGGGATGCAGTGCGGGAACGGCACGCAGCCCAATAGTGGGGAAGGCGTCGAGGGCAGATGGTGCACAGCGAGGTCTGACCTTGCGACACAGAGGAGAGCGAGCGAGGCTTGGGATAAATTAATGTCTATTGTGCTGCTGTTTCTCCCTGAAAGCAAATCAAAATCTAATTACAAAATACAATGGTGAGAGAGACGTCTGCTCTAAGAACATTAATGAGCTGAGGAGGGAGGATTTGGAATTGCAATAAACAAGATTGATGTGAACGGCCGAGACTGACAGCATAGGGCACCAGGGCTGCAGGCACACAGGGACTGGTGGGCAGCCACGCTGCTGCGTTATCATTCCCCTCTGCCCCCACGCTGTCTACGGTGGGAGAAAGCCCAGTTAAAACCAACCTTAGGACCAGTTTCCCCCAGCACTTGGCCCGGCAGCGCCTGCTGCAGATGCTCCCCATGCCAGTCACGTTCCAGCAATATGACTTAGTGCGAGTGAAAAATAAACAAATGAAATCAGAAGTCCTGCTTGTCACCTCCACCCTCTCCTTACCGTGGCCTGCAGCAGGAGCCTGGCACAGCATGGTCCGGCTTGCGGCCGCCCGCATCGCCCCGCAGCCGGCAGGGGGGCAGGGGAGACCCCGGCAGGAGCCGGCTTGCAACCCCGAGCTTTTGTTCTTCCCAGCCGCAAAACACAACGGCGAAATCTTTGGAGCCAAAGCGGAAGGAAATCCTCTCTGCAGGGCTTTCTGGCAAGGCGGCTGCCAGCGGAGAGCCGCTCTTTGTTCCCCCAAGGAGCTCCGCAGCCAAAGCCCCGGGGTGAGGGACCCGGGCCAGCCCAACCTCACATCCCGGCCCCTTCACTTCTTCCCATTTTCTTCCTCTTACCGCCCTGGTCACCCCAGCACCGGCACCGTTGCTCTTCACAATTTCCCGGGCTAAGCCGTCCAACTGACTGTGAGCTGAGCATTTCATGCG
The DNA here is from genome assembly GCA_008711295.1 of Anarhynchus alexandrinus. Lineage (NCBI taxonomy): Eukaryota > Metazoa > Chordata > Aves > Charadriiformes > Charadriidae > Anarhynchus > Anarhynchus alexandrinus. Next base: position 1,538,507 of record VUYV01000131.1, read on the forward strand.
AGGGCAAAGCAGCATATGGCTGGCACGCACACCCGGCTCGGAGCACAAGCTGCCTCCTCTCCTCCTGACGCACATGCAGGCTGACAGGCTGGATCCTCCGCAGCCCACATCTGATAGGAAAACATTTAATTTGAGCAGAACTGAAGAGCGGTTTAACATGATCTATGGAGAGCAAAGCCCCAGGGCCCGCAGCCGACACGGGAGGTGGCCTGGTTATTTCATATGTGCAAGTTTCAAAGAGGCACTGGGCTGGCAGCTTGATTTGATCCCAGGATCAGGGCGAAGTAGCATTTGTCTAAACATACAGATAACAACGCAGGCAGTAAATCATGCAGGGAGGATGCTACAGACAGGCCGGTCTATCAACGCATGAGGAATATCTTTTATCAACCTCCTTTTTCCAGGTGTTCGTCAAATTGTATTCAGCAGCCTGAAGACAATGCAGAATTTAAGGATACAGCATCGTACCCAGGACTAGGAAATACACCTCCCAAGAAATGCCTTTTTTCTCCATATGCCTGCCTTGCTTTACCTCTTAAAAGGAGGCTTGCATGTGAGCACCTCAAGATATTTCATAAACAATTTTTCTCCCTGCAGTTCTGCTTTGAGCCAAGCACTCTTCCCCTCTGCCCCCAGGAGAATGGGGGCACAGGGTTTGCACAAAGACGGGTGCAGAACTCAGGGGGTCTGCCAGCACCTTCAACCCAGCCTTCATTACCTGTTTTTCTCTGGAATTTTTTCATGCTTTCCTGATAGGTAAGACAGCAAGACAAACACATAAAAAGCAGCGAGGACAGAGGGAGTTAAAGTGTTTGTGGGAAAAATTTAAGACACATGTAGAAGTGTATCATACATGGCCCCTATAAATTACGCCCCCAAATGACTAGCACTGAGTAAGAAACAGCTATGTAAACACAAAGGTAATAAGAAAAAATAATAATTTCTCTCTCTCTATGGGGAAGGGATATTTTCCCATCTGTTCATAGGAAAGGCGAGGGGTGGAGTGGCAGACTGGGACGTTGAATAGAAGTTCAGGGTCTCTCTTGGTCCCCAGTCTCATCCGTCACTGGAAGCGGGACGGCTGCCAGAACCACCGCACAGTACAGCCCGGGTTTCCTACCCGCCGCCTTTGCTTTTGCCGCTACTGTTTTACTTTTACTACTTTTTGCCTTCCCTCGAAGGCAGCCGGCATCGAGCACTGATAGTAATCTTAGGTCAAACGCCTTGCAATCCCCGATCATTAGGAAACAAACACTTCTGAAAAGTCCCGAGTTTAGACAGAGTTCCCACCAAACACAAAAGACTTTTAAATCTGCAGGGAAATAGGGATTACTTTTTTTTTGTTTAATGCACACAGTGAGGTATTAGTGAGGTTTCTGTTTTGTTTTCAGCAGTTAATCCGAAAGGGAACTTTACACAATCAGACCAAAAAAATGACAGAAAACAAACCAGTATTTGTTAGCACTGTAACGCACCCAGGGGAGCGAGGGCTTCAGGATGCCGCAGCCCTGGGACACTGGTAAGCAGTGACCTGCCCGGGACACGCCAGCACTGGGACATCCCCCAGGCCAGCAACTTGGAAGACCCTTCTAAAACTACCATGACATCTGCAACACACCTTCTTGTGCCCACTGCTGCCGATACACCCACTGGATGGGAAACCTGCTAATTACACAGCCTCTTTTGAAATGCAATAGCTCATCCATAGCATCACTGCTGACACTTCATTACAAAAACCTCCCCTCAACACAGCACTTGCATCACTGCGAACACTCAGACTATTTCAAAGCAACAACTTTCCTCCAGTTGATCTCAGGAGAGGGTGCAGTGGTTGGTCTGGCGCTCCCTACAGCCACATCCATCTCGGCGTCTCAGAGCCGACGGCGTTGAATCGCAGTCTGGCAGCGCTCCTGGTTTGCAACCCAAGGAGAATTTTCCTGCAAAGGTTACACAGCTGCAGAGCTAGAAAGGCAATAACCACAGCCCCGGCTCCTGCTCACAGCCCACGCTGCTGGGGCAGCTCTGGGCTTTGCATGTAAGACAGGCAACGGGCTCTGCTCGCAGCTCGGAGGGTCGGCACAGCTCGAGGGATTCACTCCATAACTGTACTCAGGTCAAAATATGCCGGGAGCTAACCAGACCCAGGTGCTCTCAAGCTCCAGCTGGGAAAAGCAATCCCCACCAGCAACAGCTCGGAGTTATCCTGCTCCTGCCCAGCTCTTGGGATGGAAGAGGGTCCCACAGCCCGCACCGACCCAGCGCAGCCAGGCTCTCACAGGGCACCACTTCTCTGGAGCCGTAAAGAAGTCCACCCTGCGCAAACGTCCCACCACCCAAAACTGCTCTGGGCTAAACCACCGATCATGACGTGCTCTCAGGGCCTCCGTGTCCTCTGTAACACACACTTCACAAGCACAGCCGAGCCCCAGAGCCGGCGCCAGGTGCCCTGCGGGGAAGACCATCAGACCGACTCGTGATGCAGGCAGAACGGATGTAACGGGTCAGGCTGCCTGGAAAACACTCTCCTGCTGAGCACTTCTCTTCCTCCTGCTCCCCAGACTGACAGTCGGCCCCTGGGCAGAAAGGCTGCAGGCTGGGAACATAAACCTGCCCGACACCCAGCCACCGATGTCTACGCAGGAGAATGCCACTGTAAGCCCTACATGCGCAATTAATCACCTGTAAACGTTAAAAACCGGAGCAGAACAAAGTTGGCCACAGCTCAGATGCGCTGACACCACAACAGCAGAAGGCAGCAGGCGGGAGGTTGGAGAAGCCGTTTTCCCACCCAACTGCTCCTTTGCAGAAGGGCTTTCCCATCAAGCTGTGCTCCAGCAAAGCTGGTGGCATTACCCGCGAGGAGAAGGCAGAGGGACAGGGAAGGCAGGAGGGCAGGGGGACAGAGCGGAGACGTGGTTTGGGGTGGGCACGGAGGAAGAGGAGGGGGGGGGGATAACCACTGCTGGGTGAGCCTGAAGGGGGCCAGGCAGACAGGGCCGAGGGGATGTGGGGTTTACGACACACACACATGGTGGGCCAGGTGCAGGACAAGCGAAGGAACCTGATCCGTCCCACGAAACCCAGCACCGAGACACAAGAGGCCCCCAGCTCCAGAGCTATCAACTGGGGAGGAATGAGACAGCAGGCTGGGGCTCCCTCTTCTTTATTTTAAGGCTTCAGCAGTGTGTCTTGCAACTGCCAAACCAATTAAAAAGATGAACAGGGACGGTGATAAATCACTAGCAAGGTCAAAAGCTCCAGCTATATCCTGACTTGACTGACGGAAGTCACAGAATATATAGTTTTACGGAGAGGCGAGAGCCCATGAGTCAGCACACGGATGACATACGGCACCGAGAAGACAGAACCGACCCCTGGTGCGAGCGAGCCTCGGGCACGGCGTCCCTCCCTCCACCGTGAGCATGGCACGAAGGCAGCCGCAGCGAAATGAGAAGCTGCTGCCAGGAACCGATGACAACGCGAATCCCACGGGGGTGTTCAAAATGTCAGATAAGATGCAGCATATCAACTCCCTCCACTGAGAGCCAGCCCCAGCCGGAGGGGGAGGCTCGGAGATCGCAGGCTTCAGCGAGGCGAGGATGCCCGGCGCCCGCTCTGCTGCCGAGGCTTCAAGTCAATGGCGAGCCAGGAGGTGACGCAGAGGGCTGGACGGTGGGAATGCTGCCTCGTCTTTTTGGTGGGAATAAGGGAGGTTCTGTGCAAAAGGAAGAGCCCATCATGTGTTTTTTTATAAACTGTTCACTGGAACAGGTTGCCCAGAGAGGTTGTTGAGTCCCCATCCCTGGAGGTGTTCAAGGCCAGGCTGGACGTGGCCTTGGGCAACCTGGTCTAGTGGGAGGTGTCCCTGCCTNTGGGAATGCTGCCTCGTCTTTTTGGTGGGAATAAGGGAGGTTCTGTGCAAAAGGAAGAGCCCATCGTGTGTTTTTTTATAAAACACCAAAGACTGCTGTATGCTGGCAGCAACCTTCCTCAGATGCGGCTGCATTTCAGCTGTTACTATATTCAGAGTTTGTAAAATGCTCAGGGATGATAAAAATCACTCCAGAAACAGTTATTAAAACTGTTTCCAGGAAATCGATCCATGAAGGCGGAGAAAGTCTGGCGTTTATACAAGAGCTTCGACTAGAGAAGGACCAAAGTTAAGGAGGAAGTTTTGCTTCCTTGTCTTTTTGGCAATAAAAAGGAGCTCCACCAGGGGTTTATTTGATTCTGCAATACACCAAGCAACCATCAGTTGTTTCCTCAGAGGGGAGCCTGACCTGAGATGGGCAGAAAATAACCCTCAGGAGTCACCTGGAGTTGAAGGCTTTCTGTGTTAGTCAAGCTCCGGATTTCTTTGTTTATGTTCTTGTTTTATCCTGTTGCTTTCCGTGATTACTGACCTTCCAGAAGAAGATCCCACGCTAACAAAACGTATGCTGCAGGAACAGAGATTTTATCCAGGAAAAGAGCAAAAAGAGCCGTGGGAGCACAGTCTGCCTTCCCGTCCCCACTCCAGCCTCAATGCTAGGAAGCAACATGTTTGGAGTTGGATGAGCCACGGGAAACGCAAGCAAATCATCCACTTGCGTCCAAGCGGCGTTTTCCAAGGATCTGCCATGAAGTTTCAGGCTTGGTCACCCTTTCCCCACCCCTGGGTCGGGACTGATTAAACGCAGCCACCGAGTCAAACTCCAACATACTCATCTCGTTTGGCAGCTCTGCGGTTCGGCTGCGAGCTCCAAGCTTTTTTTCCCCCCTCTCCCTCCTTCTTGTTCAATTATCTTGCTTCATCTTTATTCCGTTTCCAGGAACACTTAGCAACAGGCTCTTGCAATCAGCCACCGGCAGGCAAGGATCTGAGGAGAAGACTGCAGTTACGATGACCTTTTACTACACTCATGCAAATTTTAAAGAAAGTATGTGAACAATTTGCCTTTTAAGTATCCTCCAGTTACATTCTCCAAGAGTTAATTCTCCTTCTCTCCTTAGAGACATCAGAAACACCAGATTTTATGATTTTACACTAATGAGAACAAAACCTGTAGCTTCATTCCAGTATGCTTTGTGGAGTTTTGTTCTCTATCTCATGCAGCACAGAGACCCCGAACAGGCAAAAATTAACCTGTGACATGTACCCTGGCCAAGACCGCAGGTCTGCTCAGGCACTGCACGTTCACGCCACTGCAAGCCAAGTGTGGGCTTCAGGGTCTGTCCCAGCAGCCAGCCAAACTCTTCCAGAGATGGACAAGGTGTCGTTGCTTCTCTTGGTGAGCAGCTTTTACAGACCATCATCAGAAACTCTCATTCCAGGACAGCCGAAGGGTATGCCAGGAGCCAACCGTAGCTGTAGCATCCCAAGGAAAATGCAGCAGTTCTGATCTCGGTAATAATTAAGGCAGCAGGTAAGAGAGCTGGTGCAGTGGTTAAGGCCTCTCATTCCCATGGGACTCGCTGTGGCAACACAGGGAGAGCTCCTGCCAAATCCAAGGACTTCGGCAAGCAACACTGGTCTCTCCCAAGGCCTCTTCACCTCCAAAACAACACACCAACCACCATGAGGCTCTCTGAGGTGGGCAGCATTGACACCCCTATAGGTGGTAAATAGGTAAATAACCAGCCTGGTTTTGGCAAACCACAGTGGCAAACTCACACCAGACATTTTCGCAGCCGCCTCGATGGGTGCCAGCAGCTGACAAGCCGGCCAGGCAGCGGCCTTGCATTTTCATCAGATTTAAATCAAATCTCTAAAGTTTTCCAGCACTTTCCCTGTCGCTCAGTAATTTTCCCACATCCACAAACAAGTCTGGAGATGCCCAGAAAGCGCACACCAGGACCGCTTGCAGGGCACAGGGACATTACCGCATTTAAGTCCTTTCTCCCTGAAATGAATGCTTTGTGTTTGGAATACAAAAATCCTGTATTTCATGCAGTGACTACAAGCTGGAGGGTGGGAATGGGTGAATACCAAAGTACCACGGCAGGCAGCTCATTCCCTTCTGCTTTCTGAGTGGTGTTCATAAATAGGGAAATAATTTGCAGTGCCCTACTCTGGGGGGGAAAAAAAAGCTCACAGATCCTTGATACTTCAGATGAACTTAAAAAGTATAATTTACTCCCCCTACCCCCCCTAAAAAATGAAAAGTCTGAATAAGCACGTCATTGATCCAATTGCTGGGAACAGCATCTGGAACATCAATCTCTGCCTGAGACTGCAGAAGCTGCAGGAGAGCTCAAAGCAGCCAAGGCTGCCCTTGAACCAGATGCCGCTCGCTCTTACAGAAACGCCTGTGGATCTGTGTGAAAATGATTAAGCAAAATTGCTCCCTCTTTTTTCAACTTTATAACTCAAATCTGTTTTCTCTTAGAGGGCTGATGCTCATTACATACCCCGCAGCACATCAAAGGGCAGGAAGGCAGCCGCCCTGCCACACACCGGAGGGCCGGTGCCCAGCATCCTGCCTGACCTGCCAGCACCCACCAGCTCCTCCCCACCCCAAAGCTCGTGGCTCGGGGTAAAGAGCAGAGAGAGTAAAAAGGCCTCTTCACGCTTCAGTCCCCTCTTAGCAACACTACGAAGGACACCAGCCATGGCTATTCCAGCAGCAGCAGCAAATAGCAGTGATGTGTTTTTGTAGGAAATTGTCTTGCTGCTTCAAAACTCAAGTCCAGCTACTGCAGCACCCCAGGGAACCCCGTTTGTTGGGTGTAAAGCCGAGCATTTTGCTGATGCTCCTTCCCCATCGGTACCTGAGCAAACACAAGGGACCATCAATCCGTGCCTGCACCCAGACCCAGCCAGCATCTTCTTCAGACGCTCATTAACAAAACGACAGCATTAAGAGAGCACTGAGCATGGACATGGGTGACAGGAGCCCCTCAGCCATTCCCTCAGCCACCCAGAGAGGCTGACGAGAGGCAGGACTTGCCAACACAGGGCTGGTCCGGGGCAGGGACAAGAGCTGCTGCGGGATAGAGCAGAGCCAGCCCCGCACCCGCTCTGCCCCAGCACAGCAGCTTCACATCTGCCATGTAAAGCGAGTCTTAATTACAACATGTAGGGGTGCCAAACAGCAGCATCTTCTACCTCAAACGGGGTGTTTTTCTCATGAACAGGGCAAAAAACTGGGGCTCTGACACAACCATTTCCCCTATCCAAGGGTCTCGCATTTTCAGCCCCACAGGCACTTCTGGTGATGAATTGACTGCTTTTACAAACAGAATTCACTAAGTACCTAAAGCGCAATGATGGATGATGCTGAGTAAACCTCCCCACCATGAGCGCAGTGCCTTTGCTCCCACAGACGCCAGCCCAAAAATCCCACTTCCCAGCGGTACACCCCTCCTGTGCGCTCCCAAAATGGGATGAATATTGTCCAAAGTTTCCTGGAAACTTCTCCCTACACATTTGAATCTCAGATGCAGATGAGATGTATTCTTGTTCTGTGAAAACTTGCACAAAGAATGGCAAACGAAGACCCTGAAATCCCAGAGGCTGAATGCAAACACCAAACTGCCTCTTACCCAAAGCCTCCTTCGTCCTTTCTTTACTCTTAAATGCTATGGGATAATGCTCAGATCTAAAACTCTTGGGTTTTCGGATCTGTGCCAGCTACAGCAAACACCCAGCAGCTTGGGCAGGCTTAGCTAAGTTTGGTGACCTAAGGGGCACCAAACCCTGTGCATTTAATGCCACACCTGATGCAAACCGCTGCCCTCAGAGGTGAAAGGTGAGTGACTGATGAGAAGCCTCATCCCCAGAGCCCTTCTCATTTATTCCAGTTCAAAGAGCTCAGAAAACACAAGGCAATCACTCACCAGCTCAGATATTTAAGGAGGAGCACGGGGAAACAGGAAGCATGAAGCCAACTTCATCCAAGATGCAACAGAGGGGGCACACAGCCGGGCTCTTACTTAACAGCTTCTTCCAGACAGCCCACTGCCTCATCCATCTTAATCTTTGACCAACAAGAGATGAAAACAATTTATCCTCATTCCCTGCTCTTACTGAGAAGTTACAAGAAATAAAAGTAAAACTAAAACAAAGATCAATGTTATACCCCTTCTCAGACAATCTCCGGCTGACCTGGACTTTCTCAGCATCTCTTTTATCTAGCGGAGTGTTTTGGCTAAAGCTTTGCAGAGGAAAGCCATGCGAGCAAGCTAGTTAAAAACCTGGTACTTTCATGTTTATACAGCCAGCTAAGCAGCGCACTACAAAGCCTTTTATTCCAAGTCTCTGCTGACAGGCTAGCATTGATGAATTACAGAAATCACCCAGGAATTATGAGGCACAGGGGAAAAAAAAAAACCCACAATTCCCCAGGTGGGAAATATGGGCTCAGAAACCTAGGACTCAAGAAAAAGTCTGTACAGAAAACATCCCAATATTGGGGGCAATTTGTACTTAAAAAGGGAGAGTGAAAACAGCTGAAGATGCAGACAGACTCCCTCCTCATGGTTTCCAAGAATTCATCAGGTCCAGAGGTGAAGACAGAGACACCTCAAAGGTATCTCTTCTTCCAAATGCCCCTATTTCTAGAAAAAGCAATCTGAAACAGGCCCCTGTGTGTTGGCGAGCAGCACAAGTGGCTGCAAGCGTGAGAAGAGACGTGCTACCCAGTTGCAGAGGTGCAATGCAGACACCGAACAACGAATTGATGTCAACGGGGCGCACCAAAGAACAGCCCGAGTTCCCAGGTCGCGGCAGGCTTCACGCTCTGACCGTGTACTGCATCGTGTTGGTTTACATACTGTGCGTGCAAGAGCCAGGAAAAATCCATCTTCTTCGTCATAACAAACCCTAAGGTAAACAGGAAGGCAAGGCAACGCATATTATCCAATTAAATAGGCACATAAAGGGGAAAGAAAGCGCTGGCCATCCACTTAATCCTGATTTTCACTGTTTCTCAGCAAGCACAGACAAAAATGGGCTGCGTTAAGCCCTGCACAAAGGGGATGGGAGAAGCGAGGTGTGCTCCCCCCTGCCCAAGAACAAACCTGCTGCTCCTGAATAAAACGCGAGAGTTTTCTAAGAGAAACTGGCATTTCACAGTCTTGGTGTTGCTCTCCCCCACCATGGAGTGGGCAATGAGCACACCCTGCCCTCCCTGCAGACCCATACTCCAGGGGCTGCTTGGGGCTGTGCAGCCGGAATAAACACCCAAACCCAGGAAATTCCCAAGCCCGGAGAAACCAAACCAGAGCCAGCTGGCCTGTAAAGTTGCACCCCTACACAAAAACTTTTGCTTGTCTTCAATTTATGAAGTTCAGGGCGTTCACTCTGCATGTTATAAACTACACACACAGTTTTGCAAGGCGGTGGGCAAACGAAGGGGTGTCTGAGGGTCCAGGTGCCCGGTCCGCGGTGGTACTGCTCGCCAGGATGCAGCCGAGGGAAGAGATCCACCTGCACAGACCCTTCCGCAGGGCCTCAATATACAGCAGCGTAAAACTCAAGCACAGATGGACTCTGTCTTCTGTGTTTTCTCCAGGAGGGTCGAGGACCTCCTCTCTCCACTGGGCAGAGCAGGAGACCAAAAGGTTAAACTCTGTGCACAAATATGCAGCACTCTGGATTACCGACAATTCAAAAAAAGGAGAAAAGCCTCTCTTGGGTAAGTTCTTGCTGCTCAGTTCACTGAAGGGTGTCAGGACGGTGTGAGCCAGCAGCTCCACTGAACGCTGCCAGTCCCGGTCTGGCAGGATGGCACTCAGCCCGCTCCTCCGCTCCTGTGCCAGCAGGGACACCCAGATGCACAGGACCCGAGTGCACAGGCAGTTACGAAGCGGGAGGGAAAGACTTAGCAACTTCTACAGACAGTACAAAATAATTAATACTTTCCAAGTCTGCACTTGCTTACAAACGGAGAGATTTAAAGCTCGAAACCCAGCCTGTTTGTGAAAAAAAATAAGCACGTGTCCCAGATTCTGTTCTGAATCCCAAGGAATCAGCAGGTGGCAGATCGTTAAAGCCTGAACAACACTATTTCAGATCTGCAAGCTGAAGTATCTCACCGCATCCCCCCTTCCCCCTCCGCAGATCTACAGGAGGGCCACAGGGAAGATTTAGCATGTGCAGCATTGGGTTGTTGTGGTTACCTTTTAGTCAATTCAAAAGAATATTACAATGTATTCCCCAAGGGAGTCCATAAATAGAAAAGGATTCTGCTTTAATCCCCTATCTATTCCTATCTGGATAATATGGCATTTAGACAAGCACTGCCAAAACGCAGATTTATGGCAAAGCTGAGAGTTTGCATGGCCGACACGTGCTCTCCAAACTCCGGATTCCAAGGAATAAATAAAAGCCTCTTCTAGGATATAGACGGCTCTTCAGTTTTGAAAGCTTCATGCAGATACAAACCTGTTTTCAAGATTTCTTCTCCTATCCCAGGCGAAAGGCATGTTTGTACTGACCTTCCTCAACACTAAAATCAACTGCTTTCACTGCGTGTTCCTGCTGGTACCACCACTGCGCGCTCTTCTGCTCACTTTTCATTTCTTTACTAATACTTTATATTTTCTACCAGATATTACTTATCAGATCACCTTCAAACTTCTTTGCTGACAGTCCCCAACATCAAAGGGAAAAGAACTATAAAAACTGCTGACCAAAGGGAAAAGGACTATAAAAAGTACAGCTGACGAGCGCTACAGTCGTCACTGCTGTATTGGAGACACCGGGGAGTTGTGTGTTCTTAAAAGCTCCTCAGAGAACACTATATTAAAAAAAACCAAACCTAAACAACAGCAACTTTGCAGACAACTTAGTGCTACCGAAACTAGTTTTCGTAATGGAAATGCTGAGAAGCACCTGAACAACAGAGTCACTGTAACACACACGAGTGGCTGTGAGGGGCTGACCACAGCCTGCTGCCCGCCCCAGCAAAGCTCTTTTTTCCTGGGAAAACAGCCCTCCTGGATCCCAGCCGCTCCTGGGCAAGCCAGGGCAGTTTGGAGAGGCTGCGCTCGGTGTTTCATCGAAGGGAGGGCTGCCAGCGTTCGTGGGGCACGCCTCGGCGGCAGAGCAGAGCGTGGAGATGCTCACCTTCCTGCCAAAAACCTGCGCCGGCAGGTTGGCAAGGGAGAGTGGCAGCAGAGGAAATGCTATGAGGTTGTATTACAAAAGACATCCTCAAAAGGAAATAAAGAGAAGGTCGGGATCAAAAAGGACGGTGCTGCATCCTGAAAAATTATCTTCTGCTTCGGAAGCCACATCTTAAAACCAGGTACAAAAGTGAAAAGGGAGCTGGTGGAGGCAGAAAATTCAGCACAAGTGCATGCTAAGTGGAAGCAAATACATTTTTCCCAGCTGAAATGTCAACCCAAAGACACATCCATTCCCACAGGCACCAGGCAGGATTGTTTCCTACTCCATATTCCCCAGGTGTAATTTAAATTACTCACTGATGGGGCTGCCACATACTTCCCTTGGGAATCTGCACCACAGCCCCACGCAAAGGCACGGATCCTGCCTGCTGCAGTGGATCAGAACACCCGGGCAGAGCAGCGGGGTCGGGGAGGTGCACACTGGGTTACAAAAAGAAATACGAAGTCATTTTGACAAAGGGGAAATACTGCATCCTCGCCGAATCGCTGTTGTTGGCTCCACACCTTTTGGATACTCGCTACTGGCAGGCAAAACATAAAGGCAAGGATATTTGTTTAAAACTCACAGGCGGACACTGTGATTCTATTAAAAAAATACAACTGGCATTAATTCTGAAAACTTCCCACCGCTGGGACTGGGATTCAAAACCAGCACTGGGCAGTAAGGCCAAAACACACTCAGAGCAGACGCCTGCAAAAGATTCCAAGGGAAATTAGTTATGTGGGTTTTATAACAAAAATAAAATAAAATCCAACGTTTATAAAGAAAAAGAGCAGCTCCCCTAGGAGACTGCGCTGCGAACACCCTTTGCAGAGAATTCAAGACCTGTCCGGATCCGAGGGTTTCTTGGTTCCCCATGCCGGTCAGTGTGTGCAGCGAGGTGAAAGGCAAATGTGAACCCCAAGCAGGCAGCAGCAGCCTCCTCCCATCCTCAGGGCCGGCGGGGAAGGGGCTGCCTTGCCCCCATTCACAAGCCAGAGCCACGCCAGCTCCCGGGCTGGGCACCGGCTCTCCTGTGGCAGTGGAAAGGAAACTCTCCATCCACCCCCTTCCACACCCCCAGCTTCAGAGAGCTGCGGGCTGAGCGAGACGAGCCCTTGGGCTTTCACTGCCTTGCTTCTCCCCTCGCCGCTCTCTCCAGACAAGGACATGGTGGGCTAAAGCTGGATGACCAACTGGATTTACAGAAAGCCCCAGCTTCCCTTCTTCTCGTGTGCTAAAGTCAGCCTTATACCATAAACTTTTTTTTTTCCCTTAGTAATTTTTTTTGTAGCTGACTCACACGGAGCTTCTGCCAGGAATTTTTATAATTAGTGAATTAGAAAATAGGTTTTGCCTGTGCATGCCTGACAACATCTGCTGACTTAAGCGAGCTGTGTTCAAAACCTTGCAGAGCCCAGGAAGAGCGTGGCTGAGCGCAGCCCTTCCTCCCAACGGCACGGCTGATGGGGCTCTTCTTGCCAGGCTGGGATGAAACACACTGCTCCTCCTGCAGAGAGCTTTGCAGCTCCTAATCCAAGTTTTGAGGGGAAGGAGATAAGCTGGAACAAAGTCTAAAGGGTACCGGAGAAGGGAGAGGGACGCTAGCTGCCTCTCGACTTAGCAAACCTCTTGCAGGAGCATCCCTGTGACAGCATCCGCAGCTATGCGTCTCTCCATCAAGCTGCATAGTTGCAAAGCCATCGTGCGTCACATCTTCCTTAGAGACAGACGATGGTATAGAGTTCCATAAAACCACAGAATAACTTCCTCAACCTCTTTCTTCAATGGACACAGGAGCTGTTTTGCAAGTGAGGCTCCAACACACAACAGTGGTCCAACCTAAAGATCAAATGCAACCTGCGTTCAGATAAGCCAAAAGCAGACATCTGGTGTTAGAAGCCTAAACTACACACAAGGTCCTTCCTGGATGATCCCAAAACCTCCCAGTTTCTGCTACAGGTCAGAAAAGCAAATGAACAACCACCTTCAGGATCGAGCTGTTCGACGTCCTCCCTGCAAGATCTGCTACAGAGCGATGCCTCTGCACACAAATCCTTACTCGCCCGGTCCTGTAATTCATACCATATTACATCTGAAGAGCTGCATTAAGAAAATATTACAGTTGCCAAGCCCTGAAAAGCTAGGATGTGCTGGAAATAAGTTTTCTCTGTAGCTTTAATCTGGTCCACTTGCGTAGGGCCTTTATAGCATGGCCACAGACCACATGCGCACACAGTCCTGACGCAGTTAGGACTGAGAATAGAAGATGCTCAACAAATGAGGAATTATTGAGTTTTGGTTTTTGACTGGTTGTTCACGTGCAGCACTCAGCCCTCTTCACTTCACACTTTTCATGTGCTGCTCCAAGGCAAAAATGAAGGCGTCTTGCCACTGCAGACTGGAATACTTCTCTAACGTTCATGACATTTTTTTCATAAAATCCTAGAGAATTACATTCACAACACCTCTGGTTTATAGACGAAGAAATGAGGCACAGAGAAGCTCTGGGCTTCCAGTTCCAGAATCAGCCTACAGCTCCCTTTTCAAAAAATAAATAGCACCGAGCGGCATTTTAAATGTTTGACGTACTACTTCCCATGAGATCATCTGCAGCAGGAGCACTCGGCACTTCTGCAACTCAACCCTCAGCCTGGGGACCCAGGAAATCAAGTCCCTTGCTGTGCATGAAAAGCAATTTACCTGGCGCCATACACGAGCCCTGCGGCAGAAGCAGAGCAGGAATCCCGTCTCCTTAACCATTACTTTACCCCCTCTATTTTTCCATGACCTGCCTCACTCGCTTCCCTCCAAATCCTGCATCCTGCAGGGCAGAGGTCCTACACACGCAACCCCATCCTTCACTGGGCTGCCTCGAGGGCAGCGGTGCCATGGAAAAAACCCATACGTGATCCCGTAATTAGAAACGGCATCGTAATGTATACAGGGGGCTGAATTAAGGTTGCAGAGGAATACTGTAAATTGGATGCACATTTCCTGTTCCATTTTACTGCTTTTTTTTTTTTTTTTTGCTCTCCCCCTTATTTGGCTTTGGCTGCACTTCAGATTAAGTTCCTAATAAGGGCTGGAGTTGGACGAGTTTTTTCGGCCCATCAGATTGCAGCCTTCCAAGCCACTGAAATGGGATTCAAGCTCAACTTGAATTTTCAATAGTTTGGCCTAAAGGCAAGGGTGTTAACAACAGACCCGCCAACACCTTCTCTATGAGAAATGTCTGAAAACATGTCTGCACATCAAATACTGCTCAGGCTCTGGTAAACAAAAGCCACAAAGCTAACATCTCAAATCCACCACTAACTTGCCCAGCTAGTTCTCCTGTCAGTAAAGCTCAATCATCTTCTCTGGAAATCCAGCGAACCTCTATATTCTTTCTAGGAAAACAGGTTTTCCCCCAACAACCCTAAAACCTGTTGTAGTCTCACTATGACGAGGCAAGGGATAAGGACAGGTCAGGTAAACCAGGTGGACATCAGGAAGCCGACACACACCAGTTCACCCAACGCAGTCTACTTAAACAATGCACATCACCAAACTATCACGCTGACATGCACAGAGGAGCAACCAGAAAACAGCATGTCCTGTAGCCAGCTCCTCCTACAAGCAGCAAAGCCACACTTGGGCTTTATTTTCCTTCTTAAAAATACTTCTCTCTTTTTTTTTTTTTCTCAGTTCTAAATTATTTTTTTATATACACACACTATGATCATGTTAAAGGGTTAGCCCGAACTCTAAAAGCAAGGAGGATATGACACAACTGAAACGCATCCCCAGTACTGGAGGAAGCAGACAGCGGAGCATGGCTGTGGGATGCAGGAGGGTGGGTTTCCTCTCCCGTCTCGCCCCCCCCTTGCTAACTGCATCCGTGTTACGGTACCCAGCAGAGCACAACAGCTGGCACAGGCAGGACCTGCCACAGGTTCCAGCCCAGGCAGACCCCAAACCACTCCAATTTTGAAGTTGCCCTTGCCCCAAGATTTTTTTACCTAAAACCTCTGACTTCAGCAGTCTTTACTAAAATAAAAATGTCATGCTACGAGTCTCTCAGAAGTCCTTAGGCCACTCCTGCCTAAGTGTACAAACCTAAAGCACATCACAAAGATGAGCCTTTCACCTTCAGATTGATGCATTGGTGGAGGAGGGCTTTAACCAAGACCTCTGCCGGTCCCCTAAAGAGATTTCGGGTTGGGGTTTTTTTAAGTGTTGAAGTATATTTTCTTGAGGACATGAATGCTTCAGCTTCCCTGTCACCAAAATCTTTTCTAATTCACATTTCTACTAATTCACATTTCTAGCGTGGTGGGTCTGAAGAACAGCCATGGTCGTCTACTCTTGCCAGCACCGGAGGCAGCAGGGCAGTGCAGGGAAGGCGCTCCCCTCCCTTTGATGACAAACGATAGAGAAAAGGAACGATGGTTTCTTGAACTGCATCCAAGGGAAAGCAACCCTGCTAGAGTGCCTGGCAGGGCATCAACAGCAATGGAAATTTCAGCTTTCAAAGAACAGAAATAAGACTCAAGGGGGTGGGGACATCCTGCAGGAGCTGAGGTGCCACTAATCCGACAGATTGTTTTACAAACTCCCACTTCTCTCCATTGAAACTATATCCTCTGCAGAAAAATCATCTGGCTCCAACCTCTTTTGGTAAGTGGAGCGTAAACAGAACAGAAAAGAGCTCATACCTGAGCAGAAATCGGGCTTGGGCGGGCTGCGACAGGCAGGAGAGCGGAAGGACGGCAGCCAGACCACTGGGATTTTGCTCTTTTCTTCAGATGGCTGCTGCAGGATCACTGAACCCCACCAAGCAAACAAGGCTTGTCCAACACAGTGGGCAAGCGCTGGCCAAGCCGATGCAGTGCCCGCTCTCGCTGCAAGGGGAAGGAGAGCATGGGGGGGAGAAGAGCACAGTGATTCCTGCAAAAAGGTCTGGACTTGATTACACTTATTTTACTTTAGTAACATTTAGTTAAGCAAGAGGGGGAAAAACCCTGCGGTGTTCTTCAGCGGCTCTTAACAGGGAAGCTGGAGTGAAACTGTTCATTCACCCGATGAGCTGAACAACAGACTCAGTGCTGCAGCAGGCACTGCACCCATCAATATCCATTTCTCGGTCAGTAGGTGCTTTCACCAGCAGAAACAAGAAACACTGAAAACGTGTGAGTAAACGGCAGTTCCCAACTTTCAAACCAGAAGGTGTCTTGGAGCTCTGTGTCGGTGTGACATACCCTCCATGGGAATTACCCACTGGCTCCTATAGCTTGAAGCTTTGAACGAAGCAAATGCTGTTAGTAATGGTGGAGAAAAACAAAACAAAATTGCAAGAGTGCTTGCCCAAGCTCGGGTAAGGCTGGCGTTTTCCTCTTCTACCTCTGGTGCAATGTCTAATTTGCTCAGCTACAGAATGAGCTTCATTTCTTTTCACAGGGTTCACGTTCCCAGTCCCTCTGGCAATGAGCCCACTGCACCAACACCCCTCGTGTCACCGGTGGGCTCTGCCCAGTCTTCAGCTATTGCGAGGCTGATTGTAATTATTTAACAAGTGGAGGAAAACAGCAGGCACAGCTTGCCTTTGTCCCTCATTTGTATATCACCAAGCAGCTGTAGGTAGACACAAGCAGCACAGGCAAAGCACCATCCTGTGCACGAGCTGCTCGGAGCCAGCACCGTCTCACCGGCTGCAGAGGTTTGGAGCAAACATCCACACGGATGACGATTCACATACACACACCGATGTCTTCTCAGTGCCAGCATGGAATTCTGCACCAGGCTGGTTTATGCTCAGGGCCAGCAAATGCTGTGCGAGAAGCACTCACAGAACAGCAAAGGCAAGGCACAATCTGTAACTGCACTAATTGCTGGAGTAATTAAAAAGTAAAAGATCAAACTATATACCAGAAGTCTGAGCATCAGCAAAGAACCACTTTCCTTCTCATGAGCTGCCTCTCAAATTTATGTCCTCACCAAGAACCGCCTGTGCTGAGCCACCTCCACGGGCCTGAACAACCGCTTGAGCAGACGACAAAAAAAAAAATGTGAGGAATTTTTCTTTACAATAGATTTCGCCTTACTTTCTCTTCAGTGTGGCAGGATGAAAAGACATTTCTATTAAGCAATTGAGTTTTCCCCACAACAGACACGAGCTGGCATGTTCTGAGCGTTCGGTATTTCAATCCCAATTAAGTAAAATAATAATTGCTGCACCTAAGGGTTTCTCAGCTCCCTAAGAGGAAACACGTTATACATACACAGATTTTCCTAGCTTTACCACCACATACTTAAGACGTGGATTGAGGGATGAATCACAACTTCAAATTCTTCATTACTAAGCCTGGCAATCAACACTGCCACTTTCTGGCAAAGAAACCCTAAAAATCCCTGATCTTCCCCTGTGATGTCATCTGCAAACAGCAACGTGATTTACGTCCCATGAGGTGCTCTTGTCCTGTGACTCCTTCACTGCCAGGGGTGCTGGGGTGAGGAGGGGTTCATCCCTACGCCCGGCAGGTCTCCGACACAGAAGCAGCTGGGTAACAGGATTTGTTCTGGATAATCCCCACTTTGGCTCTTGGGAGCCGAGGGGAGGAAGCAGCCAGAGATGCACTCGGCCAGAGATGGCAGCCACCACATGTAATTGGCTTTTATACAACTTGTTCTCCCCCAGCCACATGCCAGGTGTAAATCACCTCTCCAGTTTCAAGCCCTGAGAAGAAAAGGCAGCATAACGAAGACAGAAAGGAGGCACATGAACTCTGCGCACTGACACCAAGGTGATGGGCATACCTGTAACCGGGCAGGCAGATGCCCGGCCCCAAGCTTTCAGCACGTTTTAACACAGGTTTAACCCACTGACCCAACCTGGTCAGTTGGTCTGGGGACAGCGACCAAATCCAAGTGGCAAAGTCCTGACCATTTGCTTTGGTTCTCTCACCTCTGAGCAGCCTACCAAATACCAACTGCATGAGCCTGGCTGGAATAAATGATTTTGCATAAATGAGATGAGGTTCCCAAATCTTGGTGTGAAGGCCAGCAGCACACCTTCATGTCGCTTGGACAGACCTCCAGGTGAGGTTCCCAAATCTTGGCGTGAAGGCCAGCAGCACACCTTCATGTCACTTGGATAGACCTCCAGCTCCAGCAGCGAAGAGATGGTCAACTGTAGCAGCTTTGCGGAAGTCAAGCATGGCCAGGGCTCCTGCCAAGCCACCAGGCAGAAGCAGCCACAAGGACAAAACTAAGGACGAGCCTCTGGAAGGGAAGAGCTCTGCAAGCTGCGGCCACGCAAAGTGCATCATTTCATGTAGGGTACAGCCATGGAGGAGGTGGAGGTCTCCGCCTACCTTCCCGTTCCAGATCCCAAACCTCTGTGCCTGCAAGGCTGGAGGCATCTCTGCCAGCCTGGATTGTCACTGCCCATGGGCACCCACTCTCTCCCCATGGGGCAAGGGGGACGTCTCTTTAGATAACCAACTGTATGGCAAAGACCATCTTTTTCTCATGCGGTTGTTTGAACAGACCCTGAGCCACCGGTGGGGCCATAAGCTCTGCCTAGGGTTATTATTTTAATAATTAGAGGGATGGCCACAGACAGAGGTGGTATTCTGTGGCCTCTTAGCCTAGAGAATTACTGGGTTTTATGCAGACGACTCCACTTTTTCAGCTGTGAAGACTGCAGCAAATCCTCATGGAGAAAAACATCAAAAAAGAGGATGCTGGATACGGCCCAACACAGGGCCACTGCTCGGCCAGCCCGAGCCAAAAAGCAACATAAAACATAGAGGGCTCACAGGGCGTTTCATTTTTAAAATGGAGTAAAATCCGGAGCCTTCCTGCGATTCAAAGCCAGGCTGCCTGGAGCAAAGTGACTTTCCAGGCGAGACACCACTCTCCTCTCCAGCCCGCTCCTCACGCCTCTCCATCCCTCCCTCCCCATCTCTCCGCCTGCTCCTCCCACGCTCACCATCCCTCTGCCGAGACAGCTCTCCCCAACACAGAAAGCTCTCCCCAACCTACCATGTCACCATCTTTCCACCTCAAGAGCCACTGGCCCCACACAGCCGGCAGGGACGTGCCCACAGGGAAAGGCAGGGACAGCCACCTACCCTTCTGCTTCACAACGTGGCAATTAACCGGCTTGAAAACTGCCTCTCTAGGCAGAAACCCATGCTGGGAGCGACCGGGGCGGCAGACGTCTACTTTGTACACCACCTAAGAGATAAACCCCTTTTGCCAAGTGGGGCCCTGGATGCTCCTGTCACACACAATAATTAAACCATCAGTCAAAGACACAGCGCATTAACACAGACGGAGGCGGGTAAGGGAATCAAATCGTTCTACTTGAATCTCTGCAGCTAAATGAAACCTAAAGCAGGTCACATCTAAGGAGGAAAAAAGTGAAAGACAAAGATTCAAGAAATCTCATTTAACAGTCTGCTTTCCCAGTGTTTACCAAGAAAGGAGAAAACCAAAGACAGCGAGTGCCCAAGCGCGCAGCCAGCCAGGATCAGGCCAGCAAGAGGATGGAAAGGCACTGAGGGCATCACTGTGCCAGCAGGCAGGAGCATGCACAGGGCACTCCTTTCTTGACCGTCAAGAAAGCATTGCAATAGAGGTGGCTGGCAGGTCTTCTAAGACAAGGGGGAGGCACAATTGCTGGTAGAGCAGCCCATAGCTTTTTGCATCCAAAAGAAAGGAGTCAAAGCTGTGCCATACGTTAGCACTTAAGTAGTCCCTGCCCTCAGTTTCCCACCATCTGTACTACTCTCTGAAAGTCCCCTACTCATTTAATTTATTGCTGCGTGCCTCCACCAAAATCAAAGACCTTAAATATCAGTAATCTTGGTGGGAGGCATCCAGCTGCTACAACCCATTGTAGGAATAAAACGTATTTGTGCAAACTTGCATTGAGAAAGCCAGGCAACAAATCTTCCTACGAAGAACTTCCCATGCTTTCAGATTAGCAGATCAAGCTGCAGGCATTAAGACCTTTCCCCTTCTATATCTGTGAAATCCAGCGCTTAGGACACAAAAATGGGTCTTTTCTAACCCTGGAACGAACTGATTTTGGAAGTGCGCGGCACGACAGCGGCAGCAGCGGGGGGCAATGGCTGCGGCTGAGGCGGTGGCAGGGAGAGAAGCTGAGCACAGCCAGGGGCTCGAGTTCACACGCTGCGTGGGGCTGGTGAGATGGGACTGCTCCTGGGGGACTGGAGTGCCGGGATTGGGAAATCCCAGTGGTGTCGGCTGCAGATCCCTGTTCTGGTCACTCATCCAGCCCCCAGCCCCCTCTCGCCTCAGTTTCCCTGCCCATCAGACGAAGACAGCAGGACTTCTCTATAATGCATGCAGCCATTTGTAAAGCTCCCGAGCACAGAGATTACAGGGAAGAGCTCGTTAGAAGCAGCCTGTAATGTAACAGCGATGTGGCCTCTGCCTTGCAGCCACAAACCAGAATTTAAAAGGGAGCACACTAAAAAATAAGCTTGTAGAGTCATCAGCCTCCCAGAAGTAAATAAGCATAGCACCCTGCCCTCTCAAAACACCAGCTATCAGTTGATAAAAGAGCATTCTTGCAAGCTAAACACCCAGGCAATACTTTCAAGGCAGGATTTGTAGCCTGGCGCCTTTCAATTTGCTCTGAGTGACAGAACAGTAGCCAGAAAAACTTGGGGACAGGGAGAGAAGAACATTTCTAACACCCTGGTGACCTGCCTGATGCTGAAATCCCATCAGACGCAAATATGTGTGCGAGGATCACAGTGCTGCCGCTGCCCAGACCCTGGGCGGTGTTTGGAGGGGCAAATGGAGGGGTGGGGGGGTCCTCTGGCGAGGCTGGAGGGACCTGCAGGCTCTTGGACTCGCTCACTTCTCAGGGTCAGAAACAGTCATGCAAGGGTGGTTTCATCTGCTTCACAGCTCCGACAGCGAACCTGGAAATTGTCTTCTCCTTCCCACGCCATCACACAACTTGCTTCAATTGAAACCCATTTTACCCTTGCTGTCTTCCTCCTGGCTCAGTTCAACCTGTCTTATTCCTGCACACAAGAGCAGCAGCCAAGCAAAGAGAGGACAACCCAAGACTCGCCTGGGACCTCCAGCGAGGGCCGGGCAAGTGGATGCTGAACTGCAGACGAACCAACGCAGCCCACGACCGAAACTCTCCATGCCCACCTCCAGCCCAACAGGCAACCTTTTAACTAGCAGTGAGCAGGAGGGGATGGAGCTGAGATCCCTGGCAACGCTAATAAAAATCACTGTGTTTCTCCCCTTTTTGGGGAGAGAAAGAATAACCCCTTTGAACTATCAAAGTGGGGGAGAACGAACATCTGTTCAGATTCAACTGCTTGGGTCTCACTGTTTTAGCTCCAACTCCTTCCCAACGGGTGGGAAAGGTCTCTAAGCTTTTATTCAAAGGCTTTGCCCTTAAACAGGGCCTTTCAGCAGAGCATCGCAGAGCACCTTACAGGCATTTAATTAAAACTTACAACCTGCCCTGGCGAGGGAAGGATTAAGAACAGGCCCCCGGCTCAAACAGCAGCTCACCAGCACAAGCATCTCTTTCTGCCGTACAACTGAGGTGTTCGGCTCAGTTGCAAGAGCGCAGCAGTCACAGCCTCACCGAGCTACTAAATACTCCCCGAACAGCACAGAGCCTCTGGAGAGCCGTCGGAGCAGAGGGGAGAGGCCAGGAGCACACTCCAGCGGGACAAGATGGGACGGACGGGCAGGGGCTCCCCTCCACCGACCGAGCAGCAGCAAGGAGAGAGGTTCAGCTTGTTCTGGAGACACAAAACCGTCGTTTGTTACCCCTCTGCAATTTAAAAACTATACATTTCCAAAGCATGGCATTATTGGGGACCAATCCATCCACCTAACAGCCCTGGGAGGTTGATACAATGGAAAACCACTTTTTTTTTTTCCTCCACTTAGTTACCTATAGGGTGAGGCTTTTGCTGGTTGAATTAAATCTATTTAAACAAAAGTAAGTTCAGACATCTGCCTTTGCACAGTGTCAGCTGCGAGAAATGAGCTAACATCCAGATGCAGTGGCATGTCAGGATTAGCCCAGGCTGGGGCAGGAATGCTTCCATGTATGGAAAAATATTGGAGCAATGAAACCATAAGCTTGGAGCAGAGCAAAGTGAGAGGCCCTGTCAATGAAGTTGTGGGCTCAGGTTTAGAGGATTTAGCAGCTCAGACCCGCCGTAAGATCCTCAGCACGTACTACAATAAATTTCACACTTTTTCCAAAAGGGACTCCCACAGCAATGCTGGGAGTTGCGAGGGTGAGATCCTACACCCGCCTGTTTGCTCTGGAAGCAGGGCTCGGACCGTTGGGTACCATTAACGCTCCCTGCACTGGGCACGGGCTGGGGCGTTGATGGAGAGGTTCTGGCGAGTACAAGGCTGCTGCTCGCACTCGCCTGCCCGCCCATCCCTTGGCAGCCGCCTTCTGCACAGCAGGATTTCTAAAAGCCAGCTCAGAGCTGGCAAGCCAGACGAAGCGGTGGCAGTTGAAAAGAAAACGCTGAGCTGAATCAGTGTGGCTGGGGAGTCGGCGTGTGCTTCTGCCAACGCCACGGCAAGGGCAGCCACTGCTGAGGCACGGGGCAAGAGCTGGGGCAGTATTCTCTTCAACCAGCCCAGCACAAATCAAGAGGGCTCATTTGTCAGCATCCTGACTTAACGCTAATGAAGTAATGGCTATGACTTCATCTCTCCAGTGGGAATCTCTTGGGAATGAGGGAGAATTAGAATTTCTCTCTCCGGCTCGCTCACGCAGTTGCAATGCATTTCAGTTGCCGTCTACTCTCTTCTGCAAACATTACCTAATTCTCACCCAGATTCTTAAATCCTTGCATCGAAACATAAAACAATGCTCCCTTCTCAGCTGTCAAAGCCCAGTCTCACAGAGATCCCTCCCGGTGGGATCCGACCCCCTGCGCCGGCTGCCACCCCCTCCCCCGGGGGCCGGCCACACTAAGCCCCTCTCGCATCTGAGGATGTCACCAGCTATTTTTTAATGCCTCGGTCATGAAATAAAAATCTGGTAACTCTTGGCAAATTCATTTTAAATAGGGACCTTTGCACTTTTTCTCCATTAAAATATTTTAAAGTCGGGTTGGATTTAGCCACTGTTGCAAAGACAGACAAAATGCTGCTGGAGGATCCTGGAGTTTCTCTCCTTGGCTGGGCAGGACAGCTTCGACTGCTACAGATCTTCATGGGTGCAAAATACACACAGCAATGTTTCACACCAGCCTGCTGCTACAGCACTTAGTCTGTCTGAAGAGGCTGCTGAGCCTTGCCCCCAGCAGCACCAGGTAGCCCCGCTGCCTTCCTCATTACAAGCCTTTGGCTTCCAGGTTTGCTCTGCTCTGGGTTTGCTTCCCTGCGACCCCACTGAAGATGTTCTCCCCCCCAGTGCACCATTCCTGGTCTCTGCAGTTGCGATGGCCACCTATCATTTGAAGCGCATCCTTTATGGAGCAGATTCTCCCCAGCATTTAGGCTCTGTGCCCAGCGCTCACCTCCCCCCTCGGGCAGGGAGCCAGCAACCCCGCGCTCCCCCGTGCCTCCTCGGGGGCTCCCATCGCTTTGTTTTGAGGCCAGAGGGGCTTGCTGGGCTCCACGCAGGAGGTTGATCAGATTGCAAAAGCTCCCTGACGCAACTGAAGCAGTCACTCACTCACACTAAATAAAGACCACAAATTCTTTACATATTAATTGTTGGTTGCAATTTTTCATGGTGTTGAAAGACAGACGTGAGAGTATGCCGAAACCATTCCTGCATCTTTTTAGTTCCACCCTGCCATTAATTATGTGCACTCTAAGCCAAATCAGTAAGATGGTACATTTTCTTTGGAAAACTGAGATGATGAAAACGCAATCAGCTATCATACAAGATGTTCACGTTGTAATCTGAAATACTTGTATAATTCATTTTCCCACGAGAGAATTTAATACATCTATTTGCTTACTTGTCAACTCATCCCGCTCCCAGTTTCTCCACTGGCCGTGTCTTTACCTTGCGACATACAGATTCAAGTCTAACTGCGTTTTTCACCTACAGAGCATCAGCAGAGAAGCAGTGGTCCCAGCCAGCACAGAAGAACCTGCCCTGCAGAGGTACCTCTAGGCAGCGCTGGGGGAAAGCCCTCTCCCCAGCCCAACACCCCCCGTCTGGGGCTCCTACCCCCCGGAACGGAGGGCAATTAATGTGCACAAAGCCCAAGTCATAATGAATCTAAGCACCCTCCCCACGCTGGCATTACTCCCCCCTTTCCTAATCGTTACTGTCTGGAGATGGCATGAGCACAAAGTGGTCTGTCTAGAAAAATGTTTCAAATCTATCGCGCCTTATGCTGTGATGTGCTGTGGCACCAGTTTAGAGAATACACACAGCTATAAAGTCGTGATTATTCAGTACTCAGCCCAGCCTGAAAGCTCAGGAGTCAGCTTGTTATTTGCTGAAAGCGGGGGGCCCAAAATTATCCATGAATAGTTCAAAGCTGCAGTTAATTCAACATCTCTACTTTCAAAAGCATAAAAATCACAGATTCCTGGAGTGTGTAAGCTTTTTAAAAATGACAAACTACTAACTGTCAAATCAAAGCAGCAAAGAGAAATCCACATGGCTGATAAGACAAATAGTTGCATTTTAAAGAGTAATTAAATATCACTTTGGAATATTTTGCTTGGAACTTGTTTCCCTGATAAAAAAATGGGGAGGGGAAGAAGGAGGAGGAGGAAGCAATCCGCACACACCAACGAGCTTCTCACCAAGCAAATGCTCAGGCAAACGCTGTTCAAACTTGTTTTCTTGAATTCAGAGTTCAGCCTGCTGTATCACAGCCTCCCGTACCCTCTCAGTTTCCCTATATCCCTACATTTCACATCAAAACTCTGGCAATGAGGAGCAGACGATCGCTACACGAATACGGCTTGTTGGGGAGGAGGGTGCATGGGGCTGGGGCAAGAATCCCCCTGGTCTGACCAGCAAGAAGTGCAATATCTTCTGACTTGACTTAGATTGAAACCATACCCCAACTTCCATGCTGAGAGCGTTGCTGAAAAAAACAGGAATGCAAAACAGAGAGCTCTACCCAGATGCAATTCAGGAGAAGTGAAACCCTACCCCAGCAGCATGAGCTAACCCTACTGTACGCCGCTTTGAAACATTAAAAGTATGTCCATGAGAAGGGATCAAAAAACTCCAACTTCAAAATCCCCTGGACTCCCTCAAAACCCGTACCTGCTAACAATGAACTCACAATGAATTTCACGCAAAATTTCTCAGTACTAAGAAATACCTATAGGCATAGGTACAAAAGGATCGTTTTGAGTATTAAACAAGGAGACGGCTTCCTGCATTTCAAACTAAAACATTACCAAACCCCTTGAAGAAGCCACCATCCAAAGGCAATGCAAACCTGATGTCAGTTTTTGGGACAGGACTTGCAGAGCCCAGTCCAAGACCCAACCGCGTGTGATCAGCAAATGCTCCCGCTGCTTCTCCCCACAGTGGAGCCGGGGGGATTTGATGATGGAAAGATGTCCAAAGACTTTCAGAGCTGGCCCTCAAACGTGGGCAATTACCAACTGAAGGATGCAATAAACAATAAGGCAGATGACACATCAGCAAGACATTTAAAACACTAATTCTCCCCTTGGGAAAGTGCTCAGGCAGGCCACAGTCTGGATATATGGGGAAATCCAACTTCCAAGGACGTCAGTGATGTTTTCGCAACTAGCGCAGGACCTGGATTTTATACACAGCCCCCAGACTTGCCGTCTACTGACAGTAGTGTATGCTTATGGGGATTTCACTGAAGGATTAGTGTTTTGGCATGAGAGAAGACTGCTAATTGTATGGAGGGTCACTGCAAAGCAGTATAAAATATACTCAGAAATAATTCGGAAAAGCAGCATCAACAACAACAATTAGAGAATGTTTTGGCTTCGATGTTGTCCGCACGATGTGGAAATACCAAATAGCTTATTCCTCAGTCATAACTGAAGTTCACTGTTGTACTTCTCCAAAATCACACAGAAAAACGTCCCATTATTTCGTCCCTTCTTTTGTAAAGCTGTTACATGTTCAGATCCTAAAAGAATGCATTTTTGGAGAACTGTGCACTGATTACTTTAAAAAGTAAAGTTGCTTTGCTTAGTTCTGCAACCTGAGAGTAACAAATGAAAATGTCAACCATGCATTTTTAAATAACGTTTTCATTTCAACATCTGGATTAAGATGCCACAATGAAAAACAGCACGCGGGCTTCTCTCTGCTCCTTTCATAGATCTCCCATTCTTACGTTTCAGAACCAGCGAGTTTCAAAGCAAACAAAGAATCAGTTGGTGCTGCTAATGCCTTGCTTCTTACTCAATAGCCTTATGTCATGAAAAGACCATATTTTTCAAATCTACATCTCTGTGAGCCAAAGATTTCATATACATTCCCACCCCAGAAATACAAAGTCAGGAATACAGCTGAAAGTGATTACCTAGATATTTTTATATGATGAAACTCAAAAGCTGCTTCAAGTGATTTACAAAATTCTCTGTTGGACAAATCCCACATCTGTGCTGACCGCTCGCCTCCCAGATCTCAGCAGATGGTGATTTCAAAAAGAAAAGTTGAGTCCCTGAAATTTGGGGTGCACCTTAAACTGTAATCAAGGGTTTGAGGGTTTTTCCCACCCCAAAAAAAATTGTGTACAGTCTAATTCAATGACATTTCTATCTCCTCCCCACCGTTTCTTGCATAAGCTCTACCTACAAAAGTAGTACCCGATGTCTTATTAGGAGAGGCTCCTACAGTAGATGATCTTTTAAAGCCGAGGTGGAAAAAAAGCCCTTTCCTTGGGAAGGTGGGGAGGGAACAGAAAACATAATACATTAAAAAAAGAAAAAGAATGAGTGGATATTTGTTGTAAAAGACTTCACAAAGAGATATCTGCAAACAAGCAAGAGATTGGTCACATTTTACCCATCGACCTTAAGACCACCATTTTATTTGTGGTGCTGAGGAAGATGTACTCCCAGCACAGGAGGGGTGTTCTGTGCGTGTCCAACTCAGATCGCCTACCAGAGTAGTCAAGCCACTAAAACAATAAAATCCAAAGCTACCAACTTGCTCCTTTCCCCCTCCCTAGGGCGAGACAGAACAGACGTCTTCTTCATACGCAGAGAAAGATCATGTGCCTCTGCCACACAATTCAGCAAAAGACACATTTCATGTGAACATGGGAGAAAACTACACAGAGCAGGGTATACAAATCCGACTTTGAAGATAAACCACTCTGTCCCAACCAAAGCATATTTACCAGTGTGAGCAAAGTGAGATCCTCAAACTGTTTTCAGATACTTGACTGAATAATCACAGAAACATAATCAACATGGTTTGCATTTATTTAAAACCAGAGCAGAAGTATTTGAGCTCCAGTGGAAATGGGTTTGCCTTCCCAAGAAGAATCTGGGCAAAACTCAAGCAGATGCGTAAATACAGTGGAAAGCAAACACAAAACAAGAGGCAAAGCGCAGACCCTGCACCACCACGGCGCTGTGTGGATGCACCAAGTGTCATGAGAAAAGTCTAGATTAAAAAGAACGAGGAAAATGACTGGGCCAAGTAAGTAACAAGTAAAAACAAAAGCAAGGGCAAATAAACAACAGCAAAAGATAAAGTGCTTCTCTCCCAGCACAGATCCACACGCAGCCTTTTCTCCTCCAGCACCATGACCCTCCTTTCTCCCATTCCTATGTGGACCCCTGTGAGAGGGCCTACTCAACAAAGAATGTGCCGAATTTATTTTCATTTTAGCAGAAATGACCAAGATGTCCCACAGCAACAAAGCACAGCACGCTCCGGCTCTCCTCCAAAAGCCTGTGTGCCGTAAGCCCTCAAAGAGCACCCAAATTCACTCCAAGGGTAGGTGGACCCTGCAGCAGAGATGGTCCAGAGCTCACCAGGAGAAGTCTGGGGTCCTCCTGACAGCGAGGCAGATGCTGCCCCAGTGTGGGCGCCGGCGGACATCAGGGCACGTAGACAGATGGGGGCTGTTTACATTACTGAGGTTCTCAGTAGCAATCAGGAATTAAAGCTGTTATTAAATCAACCCTCCAGAACTTGAGCAGCTGTTCGTGCAAACAGATAACAGGGTGATGTTAAACCAAAACCCCAAATGAAACAAAGACACGGAGCAACATCTCTCCCCCATGCTCTGCTCAGCAACGCCAGGCATTATCGGAAGACAAATCAATTATCAACAGCTGCGTATAGCTACCCGAATCCGGGGCTGAACAGCTTAATTGAGGGATGTGTATCACGAGTTAAAGGCCTCCAATCTCATTTGGCACGTTATGGTTTTGGTCTTGAAAAAAACCCCAGTAATATGGCTGGCTGTGCCTCAGACAGAGGCATTATGCCATCCTCCTCATTAATCAAAGGCTTTCCCCACGTCCAGATGTTTGCTGACTTGTACTGCTTTCTTTTATTACGGGTTTGGAGACAGAAATTGCTATATGCTAAAGTTACCCAAATTCAACTGGTTGTTGCAAGGCGCACAGGCTGTTATGCCCTTGGTAACTGCACCCCAGCATTATTGAGTTACTGAGGCATTCAACGAAGAGTGGCTGTTTTCTTTGACAACCCATACTACTTTCACCAATAACCATGAGGGTAAGATGCTATTTTACTTTTAGGACTGTGGGAATTTTTCTGTGAGCCCAGAAAGGAGCCTGGTTTTTAAGACCTATCAACATTCAACGCCCGGGGTTTGGAAAAGGGAGAAATGTAAAACAAAATGCAGCATACACCAGAGAAAGACAAGGCACACACTGATAAACATTTCAGCAGGAAACCAGGACCGTAACAGCCACGTTATTCAATAATTCTGAGCAACAAAAAATGATGCTACAGCCAGTATGGGATAGAAGTCATCTCTCCCCAAAGCTTTCATGACCTCACTAGATAAATTAACCAACTCACAACGGGAAGCGTTGGCTGGAAGGGACCTCTGGAGGTCCTTGAGCCCTGCAGTCACCAACACGAGACCCCGGTCGGTCATGGCTTCACCCAGCCAAACCCTGCAACCTCCAAAGACAGGGGCTCCACAGCCTCTCCTGGGGACTGAGGCTGAGAGCTCGGGGACAGAGTTCAGCTCCC
The DNA here is from genome assembly GCA_008711295.1 of Anarhynchus alexandrinus. Taxonomy (NCBI): domain Eukaryota; kingdom Metazoa; phylum Chordata; class Aves; order Charadriiformes; family Charadriidae; genus Anarhynchus; species Anarhynchus alexandrinus. Next base: position 1,567,783 of record VUYV01000131.1, read on the forward strand.
AGCCCAGTCTCTCTCTGTTATCTCTATTCTGTATCTATAAGATCCCTTTCTTCCCATAAATCTATATAATTCTCTGGGGCTTGTCTCACATCGGGTTTAGGAGCAGCCTTTAGTGCAAAGGAACCATAACTCAAAAGGACTGCCTACATTTTTCTAATGCTTTTGTTTTTAAACAAATTAAGCCCGCGAGGTACCGAACATATGCTAGACATCCCCAGCTCCTGCTGGCATGTTTTTGAAAAATAGAAAGTTTGTGCTTTTCTGGAGAGTCAGGTCATTAACCTGACTATTTAAAAATCAGCCTATTATACAAGGAAACTTCTAACTGCCTGAACTACAGGTTATAAATCTCCTGTTTAGAAATCTGATATCCTGACATAATTGCCCTTTATAACTTACAAATAGGTTCTCTGTTATCCATAGATTAAGCTTCCTCCAAAGCCACATCACATCTGCTTAGTTTTGAAAATATACAGCACGAGCTTCAATTACTTTACACTCTGCACAAAAATAATCCTGAATTTAACTCAGGGCTTCTTGGAATAAGAGTTTAAGACCCCATAGTCTTTTTATTTCACGTTTTCTTGCAATCTAATAGATGGAACTATTGGCTGGCATGCAAAATTAATGCCACCTTCCACTTCTACAATTTCCCAACCATTTAACTACATTGCAGTGGAATTTTTAAAGCAAATATGGCAAGCAGAAGTCCCACCACCTAAATAATCTGAAATGTTCTGTAGGGAAATGGCCAGCTACTAATTGGAACCACAATCTTTTCACATCCCTGTAGGAAGAGGGTTTGGTTTTAAAGACACCAGAATTAAACTGTAATTTCTCTGAAGGATGAAGCTTCTGTTACAACTCCCCTCGTTAACGAACGTGATCTCAGACCTCGAGCTGTGATGATTCCTGCAAGCTCCCAGTTAGAAGCACCTGGCTTTCAAAGGAGGCAAACTGGTGGCCCTCAGCAGCATCATCCAGGTGTATGGCGTTAAACACGCCAGCTTTTGCAGAACCAGGGGCTGAGCGACAAAAACCTGCAGCAAACCAGCCGAAAAGCCAAATCTAGGTTTCAAAATAGCTACGCGTCTTCTCAGCAGAGGGGACATCACACGGCGCAGCCAGAGGGACAGCCAACTTTTCCTTAAATGACTCCTTTGCCTAACGAACAGCGCGAAGTGCCGGCAGAGGAGGCTTCAGAGACTCGTTGAGGAAGAAGTGATCCCTCTCATCCCAACACAGCCCCGCAAAGCCCGGACATGGGGGATGCCCGAGGGGGGCTCAGCCGCCCCCAAGTCCTGCGGGTACCGACGCGACCCCGATCCCCACCAAAGCAGAGACCGCAGCTCACCGAGAGCCGATGCTGCGTTCAGACCGCCAGCCGCGACCACTCACCGGAAAGATGTTTAGAAATGGCACAGTGGGGCACCATCTTTTCCATTCTTACTCAATAGCTTCCAGAGATTAGATTTGTAAAGACTTTTTTTTTTTTTTAAAAAAAAAAAACAACCAAACTACCAACGATGTGAGCTCCTTGAGCTCTGGAAGCCCAGCCTTTGCCTTCCCGTCCCTCACAGCCTTCCCTGCCCGCGCCTTACAGAGCGCTTTTTGTCTGATATCTGTCTTTCCAATTAAACTCTTTGGGAGCGGGGCTGGAACTTGCAGAGTACCGAACGCGCCAGCTGATAAACGAGGGCGAATAACCAACACCACCGCACCCACTCGCCCGGCAGCCCCCAACCCCAGGCACCAACTCGCTCCTCGACCACCAAACGCCCTCCCCCACGGCCAGTGGAGGCCATGGCCCCTTTTCTGAGCCCAAACCCACGCGGGAGCCCACGGGGGCCCTGCCCACGGCCCGCACCGAGGCCTGTTCCCCTCAGCCCCAGCGGAGCCGGGGGTCCCGGGCTTGGGCTCGGCAGAGTGGCGACCCACACGCCTCGCCTGCTCGCCCCGCTCCTCTGAGGGGCCCGTCGAGGCCACCGCCATGAAACACACCCCCCCCCCAGCTGTCCTTCCCCCACACACACACCCCTCGCCCCCTCACCCGTGGAAGTGGACGGACCCCGCGGGTTTCCCCGGCCCCGCAGGAACCGGAGGAGCCGGGCGAGGCGGCGTCGCCCCGCGGGACAGCAGCCGACACCCCCCCCCACACCTCTTTCCCCA
>VUYV01000131.1:1577028-1702850 GCA_008711295.1 Anarhynchus alexandrinus
GCTTCGTGCGGGGGCTTCGCCTCCCCCTCCCCGCCCGCTGAGGGGCCGTCCCGGGCCCTCCCCTCGAGCAGGCACAGCTCGGGTTAAACCGCCACCGTGCGCTCCTGAACTGTCACCCGAGGGCTTATTCTTTGCCACAGGAACTCCCGGTGCTGTCCAGCCCGGCCCGGGTGCGAGGAGAAGAGCGGTGGGCTTGGGGAAGGATGGGGTGGGGGGATAAGCTGTTAAATTGCTTAAAAACCAGTCTGCAGCCCCAGCACTGCCCGTTCTGCAGAGGGGAGCCGGCGCCACAGCCCTGGTCTAAATCCATAGCGGGTGAAGTCTTGGGCTTTGAATCTTCTCTGTCCGGTAAATAAGTAGCAAGTGATGGACTTCTCAGAGATGCCCTCCCTGGCATCAAAGCACTGACCTGCTGTCATCAGGCAGCAGAGGAAGTCTAGGTGGGTTTCGGTTTCTGTAGCTGAGTACATCAGCCATAGCTCAGTGCCCTCAACCGTTCCACCTGTGGCACAGCCCACGTCTCTGTGTGCACAGATAACCTCAAAACCAAACCTACAGCTGTCATTAGTTAATTCTCATTTCATGTCAAACCCTGCAATGGAACAGTCATGGAGGTATAGACGCTTCCTGCTGGCGTTACTCACAGCAGGTCGAACATGCCCGGGCCTGGCAGGAGGACTGCATCTGCAGGCAGCGGTGGGAGGTCTGGAGAGGAGAAGGTTTTGTTCAGTTCTTCCTCTGAACCCCTGGAGCTGGTTCTCCAGCAATGCTGGGCTCTTGGCTTGCCAACTGCTGGGTGGAAAGGAGCATGAGCAGACCCCAGGCATGGTCCCCAGCCATGCTCACCCCTCAGCTGGTATAAACGTCTCTAACTCCCACCATCTGGTTCTAGCTGTGCCATGACTCCCTGCCTTGGATGCCTGTGGAGGGGCTGCCCTCTTGCCAAGGGAAAATGAGGTCTGGAGTGCAATCTCTGCTACAGCATCATTAAGCCTTGCTGTAGCCCCTGGCGAGGAACGAGCAGGCTGGACTTGGCATCTCTCCAGGAGGAGAGGACATTGTGGTTTGGGAGGAGAGTTTTCCCCAGATGCAAAAAAGTTTGGAAAAGCATTGGGATTTTTTGATTTTTTTCCCTCTCTATGCATCTTCATCCTGGAAAAGAGGATTTCTACTGAAGCCGTTAAGCCACACGTAAACAAGGTCATCTGCCAGATTGGCTGCATAACACCAAAATACTGCAGGGCAGGTGGAAGCCTGCTTTGAAAGACAAAGCCACCAAGAGCCTATGCAAGTCCTGGAGCTGGCTCCTGTGCCCCAGCAGTGCTGGTGAGCAGGGACGGGTTCCCATGACAGCAGAGCCCTGGCCTTGAGGCAAGGCGCTGCATTGACACCAGGAAACCTGACTGTTCATAGTCCAACTCCTGGGGGAAGGGTGGTGTTCCTCAAGCCCTAATTGGTCCTCATCTCACCGTCTCCTCCTCCTCCCATCCTAGTTTGTCTCCCAGCTGCTGGGGTTCCTGATCAGCGTGGTGAGCTCCATCTTCTGTGGTCGCCTGGGGAAAGCTGAGCTGGATGCTGTGACACTGGCTGTCTCCGTATGTATTACTCTGCTTCTGCTGTGGTTTAAAAGATACATATTATGTGTCACCAAAAGAAGAAGAAAAAAAGCAAAGCCTGTAGGAATGTGTATGTGAGGACCCTGTGTGTAAGCACAGCCTGATGCAACGCAAACATCGCATCTGCCAACCCATTATTTCTTTTGCCCTGAGCAGAGGCAGGAGATGGGAACTGAGTGGTCAGTGACTGTGCCACTGGTCAGCACCTGGGCAGGGAGCTGGAGTCTGTGACCAGCTCTCTGGACCCACCAGACCTGGGGGTGTGCATGTGGCTAGGAGCAGCACTGTTTGTGGTCCTTTAGATATTCACCCCTTGCTAGAGGATCCTTTTCCACACCAGAGGAGAGAAGAGGCTATTTAGGTAACAAGAACGTGTTATTCTGAGAAATGGAGACGGGCTGGAAACTTCCCAAGAACTCGTAGCAGAGCTGTATCCCCACCCAGTTGGGAGGGACACAGTGCTTTGGGCCAGGTCCCCTGTCACCCTCCCTTGCACCCAAGTACCGTGTCTCTCCTCCAGGTTATCAATGTGACTGGCATCTCCATCGGTTCTGGTTTAGCCTCAGCATGTGACACGCTGATGTCCCAGGTCAGTAGCAGCTCCCCCTTCCTTGTGCCTGGGAGGGTTCTGTTGGTGGTCACTCACCTCTTGTGCAGTCTGATCTGGGCACAAAGGGCAGGAGGGGCTACACGGGGCTACAGATGCACTGGCCAGAGCCTTCTCCCTCCCTGCAGCTCCCCCAAGGAGCCCTGGGTCATGCCTGGGTAGCAAAGGGATGTGCAATCTGCCTTAGAGCCAGTTAAACCCAACCAGCCTGGCACTGGCCACTGCAGGGCATGTGAAATGTATTTAATTAGCCCGTTGCTGCCCTGCGGCCCGAGCATTTGCCCAGGCACTTTGGTTCTCTCTAACTCTCACCTTGGTCTTCTCTCCTGACTCAGACATATGGCAGCAAGAACCTGAAACAGGTGGGCACCATCCTGCAGCGGGGGATCCTCATCCTGCTGCTGTGCTGCTTCCCTTGCTGGGCGCTCTTCATCAACACCGAGCGGATCCTCCTGCTCATCCGCCAGGACCCCGAGGTCTCCAGGTCAGGGGTGAGACCGAGCCCTTCTGGATCAGGCTGTGGCTGGGTTGCCATGTAGTGTTGAAATCAAGGCTCCATGGAGCTTGAGTGCAACGCTGCTTGGCTTGGCTCTTGCTTTGCTGTTTCATTAATTGGGGAAACAACTCTCTTTCCAGGTTAACTCAGGTCTACGTGATGATCTTCATTCCAGCGCTTCCTGTAAGTTGCTGCTACAACTGTTAGGAGCTCCATATTCCTCAGTAACATTAGGGGAAAGGAGGAAGGGTCTTTGCTCTGTGGATCACAGGGCAGGATGCGGTTTAGGGTTTTACAATGTGCCCCTTGATCTTGGGCCTTAGCAGATATGTATTGGCCAGCAGCTGCTGGACCAGCAAACATGCACTCTTTCATCTTACTGTGCAAAGACTTTTACTGCAGGCCACGTCTCTGCATAACACAGAACTGGTGATGGACATTGGAACCAGGGGCTCCAGGGCTCACTCTTAGCTCCGAGATAAAGGCTGCAGCTTGCTGTTCACACACACTCATAGCTGCCGGGCTCTTGGCGTCTTACGCCATCTCTCTGGAGAGACTCCCCTAAGACAGGGAGCAGTACCCTGGGGAATAAGTGTCTGTAGGTTAATGCTTTCTTCCAAGGTTTCCAGGCTCTCTTGTGCTGATGAGGAAGCACAGGAGACTTTCCATTTGGAGACTGATCTCTCTTCCCAGTGGGAATGGGAGGTGCCTTTTGTTGCTCTTGGCTTGGGGTGCAGCCAGTGCTGGCAGATGCCATGCTTCAACCAGGCCACAGGAGCAGGGTGTCAGACAGCATGCCTGGCTGGGGCACGCTGAGAAGGTGGTGGGGAGGAGCTGAGGGAAGGACCTGTCCGTGAGTGTTAAATGGTAGGTGGCTGTTGAACCATAGTGCGGCAGCGCTGATGAAATGAATCCTCACTCTTGCAGGCGGCGTTTCTGTACCAGCTGCAGACGAGATATTTACTAAGTCAGGTATTGTATAACTAGCCGGGTTCGGGCCATAGATTAAAGGTATTCCTAGGAACGTGGATAAAGTTGGGGATCTAAGTTCATCCTGTCCTGGGGAGAGCTGGGCTGAGGAATGTGTGAGGCACAGCCCTCAGCCGGACATGCAGGGCAGGGAGAGCTCATGGCAACCACACTTAATTTGCTCCATTTCCCCATTGCTACCTTCCAACTCTGCATTTTGTTGATTGCACCAGCTCCTGAGCCCTGCATGCTGCCTTCTGCATGTCTAACACAATCCGGCTTTATCTAAAATAGGAGCTGCCTTCTTGCCTTTCCCCTCGGGCACTGAAGAAGGTTTCCCCTGTGTTTGCTGGATGGGGGCTTGGGCGGTGCTGGGGCAGAAAACTCCAAAGTCTTTCCTTGGCTTCCAGGCGATCATTTTGCCTCAGGTGTTGACGGGGATTGCAGCCAACATCCTCAATGTGGCCATGAACGCCTTCTTCCTATACGCGCTGAAGCTGGGTGTGGTGTAAGTGTGAGCAGAGGTGGTGACCCCCTCTCCCTGGGTGCAGGGGTTTGTTGAGGGCTGTGGTGGTGTCCTGGGTGCCCAGTTCTGCCACCCTCTGCCCCAAGCCAACCGTCCTAGAAAGATAAGGCTGGAGGGATCTGGGAGGTGGTGGTGGAGGATGTTGTTTGTAACCTGCCTGTCTCTCTCCCCAGGGGCTCTGCCTGGGCTAACACTGTGTCTCAGTACACCCAGGCCATTCTCCTCTTCCTTTACGTGTGGTGGAGGAAGATCCATGTGGAGACGTGGGGAGGTACTGTTCATAGATTAATCCTTCAAAATGGCCCTAGAGATTTGGCCAGTCACCAGCACCCATGGTGTAGGTCTGACAAGGGGCTTACCATCCCCTCATGGCGAGTAAATGCTGTAAGCCGTGACCCCAAGGCCCTTACTGTAGCCTCAAGTACGTTCTTGCTGATCACCCTGGCTCAGGAATGCACCACGGTACAGCAAGACTAGGTTGATGTCCTGTGAGCTGTGGCTTGTGGTTGTTGTCCTCAGTGTCCAGAAGAGTATATGGCTTCTTTTCAGGGGAGGAGAGGGAGAACGTGCATTCATTCTGCTTCACCTCCTCATTGCAGGTTGGTCCAGGGACTGCCTCCTGGACTGGGGCTCCTTTATCCGGCTGGCAGTGCCTGGCATGCTCATGATGTGTATTGAGTGGTGGACTTTTGAGCTTGGGAGCTTCTTGGCAGGTGAGTCCAAATCCTCTTTTTCCACTGGTTCAACAGGACATCTTCCAGCCAAGCCTGCTCCGGTGGCTGATTCTTGAGTGTGTTCCCAGAGCACCTCCTGCCAGCAGGCTCCTCGCCTGCAGGGTTGGTTCTGCAGGATGCTGCATCTGTTGGATGGGAACCCTGTAGTCACTGCCTTTTTGTTGGCAAAGGAGAATTTTTGATTCTGACCTAACAAAGGAAGTGATTAATCTTTTCCAGGGCTGCTTAGTGTGGTGGAGCTGGGCGCGCAGTCTGTCATCTATGAGCTCTCCTCTGCAGCCTACATGGTAAGGACTGGGTGTATTAAACCAAGATCAGCCTGGGAGGAGCCCCCAAACAATGGTCCTGCAGATCAAGGCTGGGGAGGGAAGCAAGGGTGGGAAGCAGAAGTTGGTAACAGGCAGGTGATGACTCTCAGACCCGCTGTGCAGCTGCACATCCAGGGGTTTGCTGCAGATGGAAAATCCCTTTACTGCAGCAATGCCAATTTGCCCCAAATTACCTGCTGGGGAAGAAGAAAATTGCTGCACGTTCTAGTGCCCCTCACCTCCTCCTTGTCTCCTGCTACTCAGGTGCCTCTGGGCTTCAGCGTGGCTGCGAGTGTCAGAGTGGGCAATGCCTTGGGATCGGGGGATGTGGTGCAAGCCAAGACCGCCTGCATCACTGCGCTGCTGTGCACAGGTGAGCCCAGGTCCTGCAGAGGGGAATAAAGGAGCAGGACTTACTGCCCTTGATCCAAGCAATTTGACTATTTCTTCTTCTCTCAGGAGTTTTTGCTGTAGTGGTTGCAACATTACTGGGAACCCTAAAGGACGTGGTGGGATACATCTTCACCAATGACAAGTGGGTTAACAGCTTTCTTTTGAATATTATTACCTTTTTGGAGGGCGTGATTTATATCCCAGGAGCTGCTCAGAAGCTGCTGACAGATAGAGTTCATAAACCTCCATCTGGCAACCACGTTCCCCAAAGGTTCCTCCCCACTGCCCAGTGTCAATGGGCAGCATGGATGCTGCTGACACTGGGACAGTACTGTGGTGGTACCCAAGCTGCACGCATCCCCTTAAGTGGCATGGGCTGGGATCGGGCTTTGCTGCTGGCTGAGGGAAATATGTCAGAACCAGAGTCCCTCGGGACCAGGCCATGCTGCTTTCCCTGACCAGTATGTACATCTTCCCAACAGGGAGATCGTAATCTTGGTGTCCAAAGTGATGATCATCTTTGCTCCATTCCACTTGTTTGATGCAGCAGCAGTGAGTATTCCAGCACGTGGAGCAATTCTTCTCTGCAGGTTGGGGTGCAATGGAGAGTGCAAAGATGCCTCAAGCTCATTCTTGATCCATTAAAATGATACGGAGAAGCAAACTGATAAACTGTCAAAGCAGCTGCTTGCATTAGCTATAGCACCTCAATGTCCCCTGTGCTTGCAGTTGCCCATTGGCATTGCTGCAGAACAACCCAGTTCTCCTTTTTCCCCTGGCAAGGCTTCAGCTCTTTACTAGCGTGTCAGAGCAGCACAAGGGAGCAGCTGGGTCTTCAGAGATGTCAGGTACTCACAGCGTAGTGCCAGTGCTTGTTCAACTCATTAGATAGTAAATCCAGCCTGTTTCCTCCTGTCACGTCCCAGACAGTGTCACTCTGGGGCACCATCCCTCTGCTGGCACACCTCTCGGTGTCTGCAGACGGCGCCACGTTCTACACCGGCATCAGCAGCTGGAACCAGAGGAGCCCTGCACCATGTGCTCTGTGATGTGGCTTTTGTCCCTCCTGGCTCTGTGGGACAGTGCTGTGGGTTCCCCATAGAATGGTTTGGGTTCAAAAGGACCTTGAAGATGGGCAGGGACACGTCCCACTAGACCAGGTGACTCAAAGCCTCATCCAACCTGGCCTCGAAGACCTCCAGGGATGGAGCTTCCACAACTTCATTGGGCAACCTGTTCCAGTGCCTCACCACCCTCAAAGTGAAAGATTTCTTCCTAATATCTAATCTAAATCTACCTTCTTCCAGTTTGAAGCCATTCCTCCTTGTCCTATCACTACATGCCCTTGTAAAAAGTCCCTCCCCAGCTCTCCTGTAGGCCCCCTTTAGGGACTGGAAGGCTGCTATAAGGTCTTCCCCAGAGCCTTCTCTCCTCCAGGCTGAACAACCCCAACTCTGTCAGCCTGTCCTCATAGGAGAGGTGCTCCAGCCCTCTGATGATCTTTGTGGCCTCCTCTGGACCCACTCTAACAGGTCCATGTCTTTCCTATGTTGGGGGTTCCAGAGCTGGACACAGTACTCCAGATGGGGTCTCAATTCACAGGCCCATGCCATTCCCCAGAGTTCCTGTGGTGGTACCTTCCATAGCATCTGCTGTCCCATATATTGATCCCTCTGTCTGCTTTCCTTAGGCGACCTGTGGTGGCGTGCTGCGGGGGACAGGGAAGCAGAAGATGGGTGCTATCGCCAACGCCATAGGCTATTATGCCATCGGCCTGCCCATCGGCATCTCACTGATGTTTGCTGCTAAGATGGGGGTGGTAGGTACGTGTGTCCTCCATTTGGCTGTGTATGAGCTGCCAGCACTGCTTCTGCTGAGCCAAACCCTGTCCCTTGAGCAAAGGCTCAGTCCTGGAACTTGTGCTCAGATCTTCCTTCATATCGGTGGGGCTGGATCGCAGACTGAAGTATTTCACTGAGGCAGGCTCTGAGTAGCCTCCATCAAATGGGGGGGCTGAGATGTCCCAGTAAATCCAGGCTTGCTCCCAGCATAGGACCCTCCCAGGAGCTGTTTCCTCTCCCATCAAGACTGGATTAGACGTGGGGCGATAATCTGACCCCACTGAAGTCCTTGGGCCTTTTGGCAGTGGCTGGCAAAAGCAGGTTTTCCTTAAGCCCTCCCTGAAGTAACTCTCCATCACTGCAGGTCTGTGGGTGGGGATGATCGTTTGCATCTCTCTGCAAGCCCTCTCCTTCTCGGCTTTTGTCATGCGCATGGATTGGAAAAAAGCTGCAGAAGAGGTGAGACTTGTGCTTCTAGTAACTCCTAAAAGGCGTTAGGTGAGTTCCTGTCCCAGTACCATGCCACAGCCCCCTGGGGGGAGGCAAAAGCGAAATGGGATCTGTCCTTGCAGCAGCAATTTGGTGCTGAGCGTGCTTGCTTTGGCAGGGCGGAGGGAGGAGGCTCAGGTTTGCTTGGCTGGGCAGGACACCCTTGCTCTGAGAAGAGCAACTCTTCTGTGTGTTTTTAGGCTCAAGTCCGTGCTGGACGGAAAAAACAACTGGAAGATGTGAACTCCAATGGCACAGCTGCTAACAAAACATCTGCTGTGGGTATGTAACCAGGCCCGACAAAAGGGACAGCGCCCAAATTCTCCACCCAACCCTTCTTTTCCTTCACAGTCATGGCAGCCGTGTCTGTCCTGCAGGCCCAGATGGCTTCAAAGAGCAGTGTCTGGTGCTGGTCCCAGGCCAGTGGCACTTCTCCTGTACTTAGTAATGGGGTACAAGGTACCCGTTACCCCTGTCACCACCCTGGCTGCTCCAGAGAAGAGCCTGGACTGCCAGCCAGTGTCTGCCTAACCTGGGAACACCTGCCACTCTGCTGTGGCACGTCCCAGTGTCCCTGAGCTTTGGGAAAGGACCCTCAGGACTGTCACTAGCGCTTGTGCAGTATCGGACTGAGATCCCCTGACTTTGCAGCTCGGCTTCCCTGCAGCACTCTCCTCTCTTGCACAGATTACATCTCCGTTGACACGGACACCATGGACACTGTGGTCCTGCCTGAGAGCATCGTGGGAGGCGAGAGGCAACCCGACCGCCAGCTCATCACGCAGGAGGAGCCTGCTGTCGTCCCTGCTCCTCCTGCTGTGGTGTGGAGGGCCCTGATCGTCCGCCGTGTTTTGGCTGCTGCCACTGCTGTTGCTGTCCTGCTGGTGGGCATACTGGTCCGGCTCCTGACTGGCAATGGCTAGAACCAGTGACACTGGGGAGCTGTGCACAGAACAGGAGGGCACGTGGTGATGTCCCAGGAGGATGGTGTGGGGGAAGGAATTCCCCCTCAGTTCCTTGTAAAGAGTCACTTTGCTCAGTTTCTGATTAACTCACAAAGTTTTATCCCACATGCAGAGTTCTTAAAGGGGGTGAGGGTGCGGCACCTGGGAAGAAAGTGCGTGAGAGCTGGTTCCTCTCCTGCACTGCACTGGGATGTCGCTCGTGATAGGCGGGAGTGTATCCTGGAGCTGGCCCGGGAAGGAGACGGGGACCTTGTGCTGCTGTCCTGCTTCCTCCTCCCTGGGGCCATTTGTCCATGTCATTTGCTAACGGCAGAAGCTCTTGCTGCCCACACTGCATTTCCTAACGCATCAGTCTGTGCCAGCATCTCGGCGCGGCAGAGCCCACTTTGCTACCTCTGTGGCAGCGCAGAGCGAGGCCGATGCTGTTAGAAGGTGGCTGACTCCTCTGACTGCTGCTGGGGCGTTGGACGCTGGCTGCTGGCCCTGCTCTCCCTGCTGTGGGGCAGGCACAGGGCCTAAAGCAACTCTTCTTTGCACTTTTGTAAGGTGGGATTTTGATACAATAAAGTTTTCTGAGTAAATGTTGAGCTGTTAATGTGGTGTGAGCATGACCCCAGTCGTTGGCATGACTAAGCTGTTAGAGGGGAGATGTGTGCCTGGTTTGTGCAGCATGATGGGCTTGCCCAGGGCACAGCCTCAGCCTCCTGGTCTTGTGTTTTACGGCTGGCTCTGGGTGCAGGGCAGCCAGGGGCTTGTTTTAGCTGGGTTTGTGCACCTTCTTTGCTCCCACACCATTGCTGAGCTGCATTGGGAGGGTGGGGTTGTGCACAGCCCCACAGAGCTGCCAAGGAACTGCCATATATCTTAATCCAAATGTCCCCAGCACTGCCTGCCCACCCCTGCCCTCAGCACCGAGCCCCTCGCTGCGGTCCCAGGCTCTTACCTGTGGCTGTGTGACTGCAGCGATGCCACTGCCTCTGCCGTGTGGCACATGCTCAGCCACTGGAGGTGAATTCCACATAGAGCTGGTGCTCGGCACCTCTCTGCCACCCCACAACTCTCCTGGCATGTGGTGCTGGTTGCCTGTGGGCTGGGAATGAAAAGATGTGACATAAATCACAGAATGTCCTAGATTGGAAAAGACCTGTAAGATCATCTAGTCCAACCATTAACCTAACACTGCCAAGCCCACCACTAAACCATGTCCCTGAGCACCCATATCTACACCACCCTTAAATACCTCCAGGGATGTGGGCTCCACCACTGCCCTGGGTAATCTGTTCCAATGCCTGATGACCCTTTCAGTAAAGAAATTCTTCCTAATATCCATCTAAACTTCCCTTGGCACAACTCAAAGCCTTTACCTCTTGTTCTATCACCTGTTACTTGACAGAACAGGTCAACTCCCACCTCTGCAACCTCCTTTCAGGTAGTTGTAGAGAGGGGTAAGGTCTCCCCTGAGCCTCCTTTTCTCCAGGCTGAGCACCCCCAGTTCCCTCAGCTGCTCCTCATAATTCGTGCTCCCAACCCCTCACCAGCTCCGTTGCCCTTCTTTGCACACGAGCAAAGAATAAGCAATAAAGGAGCTTGAAACAGCCATCAACCCCAACCTCAGCAGCTGGATGTGGGGAGGATGCCCTGTTTGGGGTCCCAGTAGATTTGGGAATGCAGTCTGGGGAGAGGAGGAAGCCTGCTTTGCTCTACCCCGTGGGCTCCCCATCCCACCGGTGCCCACCTCCCGCCCCGTGCAGTAGAGGGTCTGCGCGGCGGCGGCCGCTCCCCTCCGCCTCCCCTGCCCCGCGGTGGGCCAAGGCAGGACGCTATATTTGGTCTGGCGGAGCGGTGCCGGTGAAACCCGACGCTGCCGCGCTGCGCGAGGCCGACAGCTGGAGCCAATGGGGCCCGCTTGTCTTGGCTGCCGTCGCGGTGTGATGAGAGGGGCTGAGACCGGCAGCGTCCCCGCCACTGCCGGCAGCAGCTCACAGGAGACGGCACACGGACCCATGGATCCTCCATCGCTGTTGGAAGTAGAAGACACCCCTCCAGCCCACCGGCCGGCAGAGCCAGGGCGAAGCAGGAGAGAGGTATGAGGGCTCGCGGGAGCGATTTGGGAAGACTCAGTCCCTTACACCTTGCCCGCGTGTCAGGGCTCCTCCACGCTGCCCACGGCAGTGCACGGGACCCTCGCTGCCCTGCCCTGCCCCACTGCCTGCACTCCCCATAGGAAAGACACCCCCAACATAGGAAAGACATGGACCTGTTAGAGTGGGTCCAGAGGAGGCCACAAAGATGATCAGAGGGCTGGAGCACCTCTCCTATGAGGACAGGCTGACAGAGTTGGGGTTGTTCAGCCTGGAAGAGAGAAGGCTCTGGGGAAGACCTTATAGCGAGGAGCATGTGGTCAGCTCGCCCAGCCCCGGCTGAAGTTCACCCCACCGTGGTTACACATTGCTCACCCCGGCGGGGTGGTTTTAACAGAGCGCGGAGGAAGAGGGTTGTTTCACTCCCCTGGCAGAGCGGCAGCATGAAGCAGGCGAACCTCCCCGAGGAGAACGGCTTCAGCGAGGCGATGGCCGCGGGCCAGCAGGGTCTCACACCCGGCAGCTGCGGGAAGAAACGCCGCTGGCTTCGGCGCCTGATCCCGGACAACTTCTGGGAGGACGCGAAGAAGCTGCTGGTGCTGGCGGGGCCACTGGTAAGGACCCCGGGAGGAGAGCGCTCCCCCCCAACACGGCCACCCCTGCTCACCTCCATCTCTGACCTTTGCCGCTGCTCTTCCCTGCGCTCAGATCCTGATCCAGCTGCTGATCTTCCTGATACACCTCGTCAGCTCCATATTCTGCGGCCACCTGGGCAAGGTCGAGCTGGCTTCCGTCACGCTGGCCATCGCTGTAAGCATTCCCGGGGGCTGCCCAGCTCCGGGCACCGGCTCCCACCCGCTGACAACTGGGATGGGATACAGACAAGGACAGAGATTTCAGACTCTCACTTTTCCTTTTAGCCCCTCTCCCTACCTAAAAGTCTTAAATGCTCACGTTTGCTTTTTGTTTGTTTTTTTTTTTTAACTCCTGTTTCCAGGTTATAAATGTTACTGCCATCTCTGTAGGTTATGGTTTGGCTTCAGCGTGTGACACCTTGATATCACAGGTGGGTAAGAGATGCTGGCACTTGTCCTGGAGATGTGGGGGTTTCCAGCATCGGCTGATGCTGCCCCGGCACTGCGTGGAGCCCCGGCTGCACCTGCGAGCTGGGGAAGCTTGTCCCCAAGCAGCAATCCCATAACAGGCAGCTCCGTGCTCCCCTTGAAATACCAAACCCTTCCCGGGCGGTCTCCAGGGCGGTCAGGGCTGCTCCATGCTCCGTGGGGTCCCCGTTCCCCCAACACCGGCGTGCTGCCAGTGCAGCAGAGCTCCCCGTCCTCTCGCCTTGCAGACCTACGGCAGCAAGAACCTGCTGCGCGTGGGGGTGATCCTGCAGCGTGCCACCCTCATCCTCCTGCTCTGCTGCTTCCCCTGCTGCGCCATCCTCATCAACATCGAGCAGCTCCTCCTCCTCATCCGCCAGGACCCCGAGGTCTCCAGGTCGGGTGGCCCCGTGGCCCAGACACCACTGCCTCGTCCCTCCCCGGCATGGTGGGGCTATGGCCATTCCCCCTCGCTAACCATGCCCCTCGCGTCCCCCCAGGTTAACCCAGCGCTACGTGATGGCGTTTGTCCCTGCTCTCCCGGTGAGTCCCTGTAGGCACCCTGGATGCTGGCCATGTGCAGGGACCGGCCATTCTCCTCCTATTTTCCACCGCGGCAGCAGAGCCCCTGCTCAGCGCTGGCCTCATCTCACCCACCAATTTTCTTTTCAGGCAGTTTTTCTGTATAGCCTGGAGACAAAATACCTGCAGAACCAGGTAGGTCCTGCAGCCCTCGCACCCACAGCGGGTCAGCCCTGGCTCGGGGCTCTCTTCAACCGTGCACCCAGGGTTTTCATGCTCGCTGTTCCCGGTGGCGAGGCAGCGTTTGTCCCCACCACTGCCTGGATGCCCCGGAACAGATCTGACCCTGGACATCATCCCGTCCCACAGCCAGGTGAATCCACCTGCCTGATGGACCTCCCTTCATACTTCCCCACATCAGGGATTTACCTCCAACACACTCGTTTTCCAAGTAGGCAACATTATCAGAAGTTTCTTTTTTTGGCTGGGAAAGCTGCTGAGCGCTGGACTGGCAGGGATCTTCACACCTCTCACCAGAAGCTTTTGTGAAGGCGCTGCAGCCCCAATCTCCTCCTCTTTGCAGATGATCATGTGGCCGCTGGTGCTGAGCGGGATCGTCGGCAACGTCGTCAACGTGATTGCAAACTGCATCTTCCTCTACGTATTCCATTTAGGCATCACGTGAGTAGCGCCCGCATCCCATGGAGGGGAAAACACAACACCTGGCAACGGCAAGGGACTTTTCAGGGATGTCAGCACCACCAGGCGCAGCTGAACATCCGGCGCTTGCGGGGGCACGGTGGGACGTTATGCTCTGGCACCCCGAGGCCGGGGAGGCGTGAGCAGGATGCCGATGACCTTTCTCATTTCCTCTGCAGGGGCTCTGCCTGGGCCAACACCGTTGCTCAGTATTCACAAACTACTTTCTTGTTGCTGTATATTATAGGCAAGAAACTTCACGTGAAGACCTGGGGAGGTAAGAACATCTCCCCAGCTCCCTCTGGGTCCTGCCTTACACAAGTATTCATGAATCTTCCACCACTTCTACCAAGTGAATTCTGTTAGTCCTGACGGTGAAATATTAACCTCAGCCTGGTACACCCCAGGAATGCAGTGCTGCTTCGGTGGCAGCACGTCATGCGCGAGCGTTGGCAGACCACCGTGCTGGGCAGTAAACATTAATTCTGGAGAAATGAAACTTTCTGCTGAGGCTTTGTAGGATTCAGCCCCAAAGCCGGATGAGCACAGACGTAAGCATGAGGTTGTCCTCAGAAGCTCTGCTCCAGGAGGGATGAGCTGAGGGTTGTACCAATCTCTGGCCCATAGGATGGCATCAGCAGAGCTCGTACATGCACAGTGTGCTGCTGGAGGTCCTATGGAGCTGAGGAGCAGTGCCCTGGTGGCTCTGCAAACAGGAACAGCACCTCCAGCTGCCTCGGGTGCTCTCCAAGGATGTTGTGGCCAGTCTGGTCATCCATCAGGTGACGTTTCTCCTCTCTGCAGGCTGGTCCAGCGAGTGCCTGCTGGAGTGGGACAGCTTCACCTCCCTGGCTGTCCCCAGCATGCTCATGATCTGCATCGAGTGGTGGACCTACGAAATCGGGAGCTTCTTGATAGGTCAGCGGAGAGGGGGGAGCTGCAAGGAGGTGGACAGGGCGGGACCCAGAGCGGCGTCTGCAGCAGTCGCAGGGGCTGAGAGCGGCTCTCCACCGGGCACTCACACCCAGCGCTGACCCTCTCCTCTCCCCCAGGCCTGCTGAGCGTCATAGAGCTCTCCGCCCAGTCCATCATCTACGAGGTGTCCGTTGTGGCTTTCATGGTAAGGGACGGGGGTTATCATTTCAGAGCGGGGCTCCCTGGGGACGCTCCTGGGACAGGCACCCGGCAAAAATCAGCTCTGCCAAATCTCGCTCTTCCCCCTCTGCACTTAAGCTTCCCCCTGCTCCCGCTGATTTCTCCTGTGGAGATGTTTTAAATTAAATCCTGAACTCCATCCCCGCCTCTGCCGGGTGGTTATTCTGCTGTCACTGCCATGGCCCCATTACCCAGACGCACACGCGAGCCTCAGCCCTGTGGTTACAGATCCCCCTGGGGCTCGGCACGGCCGCCAGCGTGCAGGTGGGGAACGCGCTGGGCGCCGGCGACGTCGAGACGGCCAAGAGATCCTCCTCCACCAGCCTGCTCTGCACAGGTCAGGCCACCGGCGTGCTGGGAAGCCTTCGCCTGGGCTTCTTCCAAGCACAGCAGGACCAGGGAGCATTTGCCGTCCTCTGCCCGTGGTGCACACCGGTGTCCCCTGCTCTCTCCCTTCAGCTGCTCCCGAGCTCCCCGTCACGGCCGGGCTGGGCTCAGCACTTCGCTCTGTTTTTCAGGGTTTTTTTGCGTAGCCGTAGGGGTCATTTTAGTCTCCACAAAGGACATGCTGGGATACATCTTCACCCCTGACAAGTGAGTGCCATCAGCTCCCAGCCTTGGTTCGCAGAGGTCAGTTCCCAAAAGCGATCGTTGGCTCTTCTCTGTTCCCAGGGAGATTGTTGATTTGGTGGCCTGGGTCATACCCGTCTACGTTGTCTTCCACTTGTTTGAAGCCATGTGTGTAAGTCCCTGGGGATGCTGCTACTTTTGGTAGTGGACCTCCGTGCTGAGCAGGAGCATCGCAGGTCGGTTGGTCGAGGGTCCCTCAGGCTGCGGGTGGGCACTGGCATACACACAGGGACCCTGCAGAGCTCCTGGAGTCACCCCAAGTGCACAAAGAGGTGCTGACCCACAGGACCGGGCAGGGATGCAGAAAGAACCAGGCAGAGGCTGGTCATCACCAGGCTGGTTCACCAGCCCCCCCCCCAAGGCAGCAGCAGAGCCCCAAATTTGGCCAATGCAGCGCTCCCAGCCCTGTCCCCATCCCTTCTCCCTCTCCCTCTTCCCATCAGGGCACCAGCAGCGGGGTGCTCAGAGGCATAGGCAAGCAGAAATTCGGTGCGATCCTCAACGCCGTGAGCTACTATGGTGTGGGTCTGCCCCTGGGCGCCGTGCTGCTCTTCGTGGCCAGGATCGGCGTCATAGGTACCAACCCCGGGTGTGCAGCTCTGCCCAGGTCCCCCGAGAGGACACGGCTCCCCACAGCTCCGCTGATGGCTCACCATAACCCTCCCACCTGGCTCTGCCTTCCTACCTGGCTGGGGACTGGGCACACTGGGGTGGACTGGGATGGCCCTTGCAACTACTGAAAGCTTTTAATTTTACTGGGAAAAAGCAACTGCTGCCAGGTCTGCTGGGCAGCCCCACAGTGGGCACCCACAGCCGCCCCATCCCCGTGTCCCTGCTGACCTCGGTGACATCCCCTTTCTTGGCTCGCTGTCCTGAGATGCCGTCTTGGTTGGCTTTGGTCCAGCCATGGTGCCCGACTGACTCCGGCGTGCCCTCTGCAGGCCTGTGGCTCAGCATGCTCGTCTGCGTCTCCATCCTCTGCACCTGCTTCATCGCCTACATCTCCCGCATGGACTGGAGGAAGGCAGCCGAGGAGGTAACCCGTGCACCCACGGCATCGCACCCTGCCAGCAGGAAGGTCCCCGGCAGCTTGGCTGGGATCGCAGCGGGATAAGGCATCGTGAGCTCGATCCCTCCAGCGCCCCCAGCAAAAACCAGTGCTCCCCTGTTTGGGACTGTGGCCACCTCCCTGTAATTCAGCTCTCGATGGCTGAATTCACGCACTCGCTGGCCTCAAGGTTTTCCTCTGCACCTTGTGCCACCCTTGGCTGGGGACATGAAGCACAAAGCAGACCCAGGCATCCTGAGCACTGCCTTGTGCCCCAACTGCTCCAGGGTTCCCACCAGCCAGCATCGCTTGGGCATTTTGGGCATCTTTCAGCTGTGTGGTGCCATTTCCAGCTGGACGAACCCTGCGAGAGGCAACACATTGGCTTTTCTCGGTGGGGATTTCCTGCACCACATGCCACCGGCTAAGCCCATGGCATTCCCTCCCCCAGGCTCAGCGCCGCGCAGGAGTGACCCAGCCACCACCAGATGAGCTGAACCCAGGCCCCGAACCCTCCTGCAAGGCGCTTCCCTCTGGTGTGGGGCCAGCCCCACCACCCCACGCATACCCCCCTGCCACGGCGGTGAGGGGGTGCATAGGTATGGCCAGGAGCTGGGCACCACCTATGGTGGTGGGTTTGAGTCCAGGAAGGGCCCTCAAGGATTCACATCAGCCAGGAACAAGCTCACAAAATGGGGGTGGCAACTGGTGGTGCCCCCAGTAACAATAATTACGAGGGAGGGCTCAGGAGGGTGACAGAGGCTGGCGGGGGGATGACCTGGAGGGATGGGGCACCCTAGAAAGTTCTCACCTTGCAGACACCGGGTCTCCCTGAAGTTCAGCCGAGGGCTGGAGATCTCCATGCTCTGGGCTGCTTGTAAAGTGCTTTCAGACCTCAGACAAAACCCTCCCAAGAAACCCCTCAATCCCCCCAAAAGCCCTCAGCGACCCTGCCCCGTTCTCCTTGCAGCGGGAATGGATGCACAGAACGGCGTCGTGCTCACGGGCATCACCAGGATGGAAGGACCGACGTACCAGCTGGAGCCCCAGGAAGCCACTCCTGCCACGTCCCCTCCAGCCACCACCATGGCCACCAAGGAGCTGATCATCCGGCGTGGGCTGGCAGTGGCTGCAGCCATCGCAGTACTTGCGCTCGGCATCGTCATAAAGCTGACGACCAGCAAACACTGACTCGCACCAGGGACTGTGGGGACTTTGCTTTGGGGACAAAAGCCCCTCCTGATGGGTGGACGTACAAAGCACAGACCGGCCAGCGAGAGAACCCAGCTCATGCCTGTCCCATGGGAGCCAAAGGGCCCCCGGCAGCATCTGCTCAGCCACCACTCGGGAACGGGCCCTGTGCTGCTCCGACACCCAAAACGCTGCTCTGGGCTGCCCCACGCACACCGAGTGTGCAGGTTCCCCTCTCCTGTCCGCGCTGCCGGCTATCACCCGCCGACCGGAGCCCACACAGCCCGGCTCACACCGCTGCTCTGTGACAAACACCAAATAAAGAATAAACCCAGCTGGGCTCGGGATGTCTCCTTCGGGTGGGGGCTGAGGGCAGGGCTCAGGCCAGAGCAGGGGAACATGCCACGCTGGGGGCTGCATCGAGACGGGGGCTTGTGGGTCTTGCCCTGGCCCCCGTTGGCCTTTACAGTAAAACAAAGGTTTTATTCAGCAAAGCAGCTTCCAGTTACAAGCTTGGAGGTAAAAGAGTCCCAGTAAATCAATAAAAAGTGGAAATTCAATTACACGTGAGATGGCTGGCTGCTCAGCCGAGGCCAAGGACCTCCCCACACCTGGGGCTGCGGTGGCAGCGATGCTGCTGTCGGCACACAGCCCCAGACTCGGTGTACCAGTCCCTGGTGCTCCACCAGTCCTCAGGGCAGAGTGTGGCCACAGCTCAGAAAGCCTTTGCTGTCACCTCAGGTAGCTGTTGCCCACCTTGGACGGCTAAAGGTGGTTTCCCCTGCAATGAGACATCACCCGTTCGGTCATGAGTCCTTCCAAGGATGGGATGCTGCAGGTTCTTAGAGGCTCTTTCCCTCTGCTCTGGGCAGGCTGCTGGGGACAACCAGCCTGGACCGTTCCCATCAGTAAGACACGCATTTCATTAGGCTTATTCCTGGTACGAGATACCTTTCTTGGGGATCATATGATGTGTTCCGTGGATAACAGGCTCAGTAGCAACTGCCTGTGTTTTGATACCCTCGTGACAAACAATTCCCCCATTCCCAAGAGCTTTTAGATGGGCTCCTGTTTGCAAAGCAGGGCGGGTGCTGCCTCCTTCCCTCTGCCACCACTCAACTGCTGAGGTCTGAATTGGTTCCTGTGTTTCAGCAGAAGTTGGAGCCTTCAGCTCAGGGCTTCTCTGCTTCAGGTGGGTTTCATTTGCTTCTACCTCTTCAGTGCATCGGCTGACTTGGAAGAAAAGAAATTGCAGCAAGAAAAAGTTTGGCAGTAGGACTGCAGGGAGCAAGTGGCAGGTTACAGGTCCGGTGTGCTGCCGACTGCTGGTCACCCCTCTCATCTGGAGGACACCATCTGGAGAGGCACAGAAACAAGGCTGAGGCCCACAGGGAGGGAGCAGAGCCTGAGGCAATGGGGCGATGGAGGCTGAGACCAGGGCGGGCTCAGGGGACAGAGCTGGGCAGACGTACTCATGCAGAGAGCAGAGCAAAGCTCACCTTTGCCACCACCGCTGCCACAATCCCCAGCAGGGCGATGATGACCAGACCCACTCGGCCCTTGTTACACTGCTTCAAGAGGAAGAACTTGGCCCAATCCACCTTCTTCTGGCTGCCAGGTGGGTACCGGAGCTTGTTCACAACCTCCATCTTCAGGTCCTTGATCAAGCAGGCGCGGCGGTGGGAGAAGGTATCAAAGCTGTGCTTGCCATGGTAGGCGCCCATCCCGCTGTTCCCTAAAACACAACCCACCCAGGTGACACCATACACAGTGACAGCTGCAATTCTTAAATTCTGTTTGGCAGCCCCCAGGACACAGGGGAAACTTGGTCGCAGTGCTTCTCACACCTGGAGCAACTGCTCTGCTCCCCAAGAGCAGAGAAGCAAAGAGCAGCTTTAATAACTACCCAGAAGTAAGTGAAGACCTGCTCACTGCCTTGAACTGGTGCTCTGGCTGGTTGTGTGCACCCAACCTTGATACGTTAATGGCACCAGCCCTCTCCTCCCCGGGGCCAGCCCTGCTTCTCCCACAAAATTTACACTGGGGTAGGGGACAGGAGGAAGAAGTAGTGGGAGATAAGGAGGACATTCAGCAACCGGCCATCAGAAACACCCAAGACCTCAGCCCTCTACCCACAGCCAGGTTGTCTCTGCCACAAAACCATGAGCCCGACAGCCACTGTGGAAACTCAACCATCCGCTTGGCCACAGGCAACTTTATCCAACACCCTGGCACAGGAGAATCGGAGCTGCGGACAGATGTGCCAGAGGGTTTCCCTCTCCCACTGGCACCACCACTGCTCCAACCACTAATGAGCCTTTTTACAAAGGAACCCATCAGTGGAAATAATGGGAAAATGCAGCTTAAAGTTCCTGAATTGCCAAACGGGTGTGATGGCACCTGGGTTAGAGGTTGCTGCTAGGAGACTGAAACGAGGTATATGGGATGGAGGAGGGACCTACCCACGCCACCAAAGGGCAGATTCGGGACCAGAGCATGCATGAAGACGTCGTTGGCTGTCACGCCACCGCTGGAGGTCTCCGATATCACCCGTCTGATCAGCTACCCAGAATGAGAGATGGCACAGAACAGAGGGAAATCAAGACAGGCCACGAACACCATGGCTTTACCAGAGCAGGTGGGTGTCAAGGTGACGCTTGCGTGTCCCTTTGAGGGGGGAATGACAGGGTGTGCCTTGTTCCTTGAGAGAGGACAGGTTTACATTACTTGAGCACAAGATCTGCTCAGGTGGAACAGCCACAAAATGAAAAGGCTCCATCCCCGGGGGACAGGTCGGAGGCGGGGGTGCACGGGCCATGGGCCGGAGCCTGGTGTGCTCCTCAGCCCTCCCACCTGAACCGCCTGGGGCTGTTGTGTCAGTACAAAGCCCTGACCTAAATTCCTGAGCTGGCACAACAGAGCCAGGAGCGGAGGCAGGAAACGTGCAAGGAAGCAGCATCCATGAGCGTGGGCTGGCCAGCCGAGGCGCACGGGGAGCTGTGCAAAGCCAGAGTCCTTCAGCAGGAGACTGGGAACCTCCAGCAGCTCTGGGGACACTTGTGGCCCCCATGAGGCAAACACTACAATTCACAAGCAAAGAGGAGCCAACATGGACCCGGCGGGGAGCAGTGCCTGGGACTGGCCACGTTCAGGATCGAACTGTGCAGAGTCGCCTCTGCGGGGGAGCACAGCCCAGACCCACCTGCTTGTTGTTCGAGAAGACGTACAGGGCAAGGGGCTTCTCCCGACGATTGATGAACTCAATGGCTTCGTCCACGCTCTTCACGGTCAGAATGGGGAGGACCGGTCCAAAGATTTCCTCCTCCATCACCTTGGACTCCGGAGAAACATCGGTGAGGATAGTTGGTGCTGAGGCAAACAGGAAGGCAGGAGATGGCGTGAGCAGCACAGAAGACGTGGTCCATCACAGGACCTCGTCCTGGCCACTGCCTGTGTTCAACACACACCGAGCGAGCCACAGACACGCACAGCCCACAAAAGGCAACCGTGACCACCCCACTTCCCAGCAGTGCTGCCAGAAGCAACAGAAGCACCTATGAAGCAGGAGGCCTCATCTGTCTGTCCCCCGTGAGCAATCTTCTGCCCTTCCAGCAGGCCCACAATCCTCTTGAAGTGACGCTTGTTAATGATCCTTTCGTAATCCGGAGATGACTTCACATCTTCTCCATAGAATTCCTGCCAAAGGGCACAGCAACACCAAAGCGCTCAACACACCTTCACAACAGCCACAGCTCCAGGGCTGCAGCCACAAAACTCAGACCTGGGCTGCAATGGGAACAACTCCCGCAGCACGAGGAACTCCACGCTCACCTGCAGAGTTGCCTTGATGTTCTCCACCACTTTGCTCTGGATGGATGGGTCGCAGAGGATGTAGTCCGGGGCGATGCAGGTTTGACCACAGTTCATGTACTTCCCCCACGTTATCCGCCTACGGGAGAAAGGGACATGGTTTCTCCATGGTCAGTCCCTTCCAGACCCCACAGCCCGGTCCATCGTGCCTGAGTGACACCCGCGGTCCAGGGACAACAGCCCACACATATCCACCTGCCCAACATGGTCCCTGCCCCTCTGCTGAGCCCCCACCAAGGGCTTCAACAGCCTGACCTGCAGGCGACGGCCAGGTCACAGTCCTTGTCGATGTAGCAGGGGCTCTTCCCGCCCAGTTCCAGGGTGACGGGCGTCAGGTGCTTGGCGGCCGCTGCCATCACGATTTTGCCCACCGCGGAGTTGCCAGTATAAAGAATGTGATCAAATCTCTGGGTCAGCAGCTGTGTTGTCTCAGGTACTCCTCCATTGACCACGGGATACAGATCCTGCAGGATAAGGGTTTTGGGGTCACCCCAACCCAGTGCATCCCCGTGTTGCAGAGAAATCCGGGGAGCGACACTGGGCCACACTCACCTGGTCAAGGTACTGGGGGAGGAGATCAGCCACCAGCTGAGCCGTGTTCTCGCTGATCTCTGACGGCTTCACCACCACAGCATTGCCTACAAGACAAATGCGGCACAGCCACTGACCCCCTCCTCCTGCTCTCCTGCAGCACCCACCCATGGACCCACGAAGGACAGGGGCTGTGGTGGGTCCCCACCTGCTGCGATGGCCCCGATCAAAGGCTGTATGGCCAGGACAAAGGGGTAGTTCCAGGCCCCAATGATCAGCACCACCCCCAGCGGCTCGGAGCAGATGTAGGCCTCGTCCCGCATTNTCACAGGCTGAGGCGCTGCCCAGGACGGCAGCTTGTCCATGGCCAGGGCCAGCTCCCTCAGCACGCCCAGGATCTCGTGGCTGTACGCGTTGGGCCCACTCTGCAATGAAAGGGAGCTTTGGGAGGGGACAGCAAAGGCACCCACCTCCCGCACCCACCACAGCAGCCCGGGGAGGCAGGGCGAAGTCTTCCAGGACCATGGTGGACATCAGTAAAAACCATCTGGCAGGGCAAAGGCAGTCCTTTGGGTCACTGCCTTCCCTCAGGGCTGACCACTGTCCATGCGTAGAAGGGACAAAACCCCCCGCTGACCCAGACCTTGTGCAGATCTGCCTTGATGGCTGCCAGGATCTCCTTCTCCTTCTCCTGCACCATCCGCTCCAGGGCCTTCAGCTGCTGCATCCTGAACTCCAGAGAGCGGCACCGGCCTGAGTTGAAGGCAGCTCTCGCCCGTCCAACAACCTGCTGCATCTTCTCCATGGCTGTTCAGTGCTGCAGGGAGAGAGCAGCTCACCACGGGGCCATTGAGGAGTGCTCAGGCCTGGGAACACTCAACATGGGGCCACCACCAAGAAAAGTTCCACCCAGAGCAAGGCTAGAAGGTGTTCTCCTCCTTGGGTCACCTCCTGCTCCCAAGGTGACTACTCAGGGCTCCCACCTGCCAATGCCCCATCCTACCTGCGCAGCGTCCGCCAACAGAGGGCACCTCTCATGGCAACCCACCATCTCTGGGCACAGCTGATAGAACCTGTTCTGCAGGTGTTTTCTCCTTGCTCAGGGATACCCTTAAACCACCAGCCACCCCACCTTCTGCTCACAGGGATGTTCCCAAGGAGCCAAAACACGGAGATGACCATGGCCTCGGTGGGCAGCCGGCTGGAAGCAGAGCTGTGTGCCTGAAGCCAGCCTGCGCCCGCCTTCCTCGTAACTGCGAGGCCCTCACGTGGCATCGTTGCAGAAACACGAGGAAAGGTTGCAGAGGTTTCATCCTGCTTCCCGGGTACAGTCTTTCACTCTTTAATCCGGACAAGAGATCTGCCTGCCATCCCTGCCCAACCAAAGGAAACACCGAGGTTCCCTTGCAACTGTTTAAATCCGCCCTTCCCTGCCCGCCGCCGCAGCTGCGTGACGCAGCCCCGATCCTGACCAAGAAAGCAGATGACTCATCAAAAAAAAAAAAAAAGAAGGAAAATAAGAAAGTTACCTTCAGAGCAGCTTCTCTCTCCACCCGTCTCCTGCAGCAAGTGCAAGCAGGCGCAAGCCCTTCCCCTGACGCAGCTCGGAGTGATTTCTCCTCCCATGAGAGGATAGCTGGCTCGGGCCCAGGGCTCTCGCTAGATACAAGATGCCCTTTACCCAGATATATCCTCACCCTACAAAAACGCGAGCCCTGGATCGCCGCGTTCGGCCGGGGCAGTGACTCAGCCGCCCGTGCGGGATTGCGAGAGACCACGTGGCTTTGCCCACGTTGGGGGCACGAGGCCGGGGGAGCGCTTTCACATGCCGCAGCAGCCATTGGGAGCCAACGAACGCAGCCCGCGCTATCGTCCGGATCTGAACAAACCCCGAACGGGCAGCGCCCACAGGTGGGAGGCAATTGGGGGGGTGGATTTGCACAGGACAGGAGGAGCAACAGTCCAGCTCCTCCACAGCTCCCAGCACCGCCTCTCCCCACACCCTACCTGCCTCCGGGCACCTCTCTGGCATCTCCCCTGCCAAAGCTCTGGGGGATCCATCCCCATGAGCGGGGAGGCCATCGCGCTGGGGACCTGTGCTCCTGCGCTGTGACAGAGGCACCTGACACCACCTGTGTGACATTCGGCCAAGCCACGGCCAGAGCCGGGAGTGGCAGAGGACAGGCAAGAGTCCCCAGGAGCCTGCAGGGACTTACCACACTCATTTTATTATTTAAATTCTCAGTGTTTATTTAGTACTTGGCAAAATATATCGTTAAAAAGGCTTAGGCACATGGATTTTCACCAGACATGAAGAAATCCCACCTATTGCACAGTAAATATAATTTTCTGCTCTATAATGAGTAATTGCATTTAATAATAATTTTTAAATTTACCTTAAACATTAATATTTCTAAGGTCCTTTCACCTTAAGTTTCTCCAGCATCCTCTCCCCAAGCTAGAACAAGCCCCCCATTATCTCCCAGTGCAAGATTATAGCAGACCCAGAAGCTCGAACACAAAGGAGTACACACTCTTTCAGTAATTGTTTTCCCTCGGAGGAATCTGACCAGGAACGGGTTTGTACTGGTTTCGGCTGGGATGGAGTTAATCTTCATCATAGTCGCCAAGTTTCTTCATAGTAGGATGGTGCTGTGTTTTGGATTTGTGACCAAAACAGTGTCGGTAACACACCCATGGTTCAGCTGTGCAAAACAGTGCTTGCACAGCGTCAAGGTCTCTGTTTCTCACTGCCCCACCAGCGCGTAGGCTGCGGTCGGCAAGAAGCAGGGCAGGGATACGGCTGGGAGAGGTGACCCAACCTGACCAAAGGGATATTCCAGACTATATGATGTTGCGCACAGTGATAAAAGCTGGGGGGAAGGAAGAGGGAGGGGTGGGGACATTGGGAGTTACAGCATCTGTCTTCTGAAGTCACCGTTACGTGTGCCTGAAGCCCTGCTTTCCTGGGGATGGCTGAACATCTGCCTGCCGAGGGGAAGTAGTGAATGAATTCCTTAATTTGCTTGCTTGCATGTCCATGTTTTACTTTACCTATTAAACTTTATCTCAACATACAAGTTTTCTCACTTTTACCCTTCTGATTTTCTTGCTCATCCCACTGGGGGGAGTGAGTGAGCGGCTGTGTAGGGCTTGGGTGCCCAACTGGGCTAACCCACAACAGGGTACTCTGCGATTCCCTCTTCTCTAAAGAGGCCTGAAACCTCTTTTGTGTGAGCATAACATACCCTTATCAGCAAAATACAGGCAGTGCAGGTATCATCTTTGTAATTTTCTAACTGCCAAATCATTCTTACAGGCACACGATGAAACCCAGAGCCCCAAAAAAGGGAGTCAGCCTGCACCTCCCGACCAGCTGTGGACGATGCTGGCCCATAGGGATCCATGATCATTTCACCTCAATTAAACAGCAAGGGGACCTCACTAGGTTTATTCAGAACCATAAACCATCAGCCAGCAGAGCCTGTCTCAGACTCGTCACCAAGAGAGTGGTTGTTCGGAGCACAACAGAAGACAGACCATCCTGAAAACTGCAGGGAAAACACTGGCAACCCAGTCACAGCTGAAACTTAAGCTCCTGTTTGTCACTGAAGGAAGGGAAGCGGTTTGGTGCAAGACACAGCGCGTGTGTCCCTGGAAGCAGCGCTCTGCGTGGCATGGGGTGGAGGTGGGGACTGGTATTTCTTGCTCTGCAGTCCTCCTTTTGAGAGCTTGTACCCACTGGTCCCTCTGTTTCAGCATGGCTTTTTAGTAAACAGGAGTCCGAGCCTTCTCTTGGTTAGTGCCTCTCTAAGGCTACTCTGTGTGCTTGACAGCTCACTGAAATAACCCAGTAGAAAAGAAAAAAAAATGACTTCTCAGCTTAAGGAAACAGACAAAGCGAGTGCTCAGAGTATGACTTGCACACAGCGCCTTCTCCTCTCTTCAGTAGTAAACGATCTGTGAAAGCAAAACACAACACCAACGTCCTGTGAAGGATTTGCTGAAACAAAACCAGCTCGCTTTCTAGAACAGCCTGAAGCAAAGCCCCTTCGCTCGGGGTGACTTCCCCAGAGCACAGCTCGCCTGCGCCCTCAGCATGCACTGACTGGTTACCTGGGATGCTGCACGAGCTCCGAGCGCTGCCAGGGAAAGCATCGCTCTCTGGCTCCAGGTGGAACCTTCTGCAAGCCCCGCATTCACTACTCTAACGAGGTTTTGCCCAATCTCAAAACAGGTCTACACACAGGAGAAGAAAAAAGCTCCTACCTCACTGTGACAGCCACAGCAGTGCTCTGAAACCTGCTCCTCCTTACCACTCACTGAGCCAGCCCAGCCTCTGAACAGCCAGCACAATCAAGAGGGCTTTTCTCTTCAGCACAGACTGGTGATTCTGAGAAAACCCAAATGATTTCAAGATGCCATGAGTTTCCCTCTCTTCGCTGAGAAGGCATTCACCTAGACAGGGCCTGCCCCCCTGCCTGCTGCTTCAAGCCCTGAGCCAGTTGTTGGCTCTTACACCTCCTCCTGGACTCAGATATGCAGTCAGGTTATTTCCCCCAGCTCGCTGGGCTCCTGCACGTCTCCTTGCAGCAGTAACAACACAGAACAGACTGAAGGGCAGAGTGTGATCCACCCTGCCGTCTCCTGTCCCCTCAGTGGCTGCTCCCTTAAGCCGACTAACCCCCCAGGATGCACAGTTGAGATCTGCAAGGAGCAGCCAGTGCAGGCACACATAGCGCCTGGTCCGCCAGCCACGGAGAACCACTAGTGATCACATTTGGTGTTTTAGATCTTATCTCTCAACCTCAGGAGGCCTCTCAAGTCCTCAAACCAGCAGCAGCAGGCTTCTGCTTCCCACAGAGAGGGGAGGACATCCCACCCTTCCGCACTACCTAGCCAGAAACAGGGGAGGAAATGGAAATAATTGAGCTAAGGTCAGATGGGGGCTGCAACTGGCTGAGGAACAAGAGCTCGTTGTAGCCCTAAGCTTTAGGGCACAGGCTCCCTTCCCCAGGGCCCTGCGGCACAAAACCACAACCAGCTGGGCTAGGCCGTGGAGCAGCTCACAACGTGGCTGAAGAAAGCCCAGGAATCAAAATCATTCTAGAGAACTGTCCGAAACACACCGCACTCTGCCTCTGGAGGGAGCTTCTCACAGGTGTCACCTACCAAGGTAGAGCAACAACTAGTAGAGCAGCCTAAGAGATTTCTCTGAGGACGTTTCTATTCTAGATAGCACTTGCAAGAGCAAGAAGCACAACTCGATAATTTCTATCATAAGTCTCAAGACAGAAAAAACAGGTCAGGTTCTAAGAAAGGACTGCAGTTGCAAAGAGGGAACTTGCAGAAGATCAGACGAATTGCACGTGCATTCATGTAGATGGCAAAGAGCTAAAGCTCACCTTCATTACCACTGCTGCCACAATCCCCAGCAGGGCCAAGATGGTCAGACCCACTTGGCCCTTGTTAAACCGCTTCAAGAGGAAGAACTTGGCCCAATCCACCTTCTTCTGGCTGCTAGGTGGGTACCGGAGTTTGTTTGTACCCTCCATCTTCAGGTCCTTGATCAAGCAGGCGCGGCGGTGGGAGAAGGTATCAAAGCTGTGCTTGCCATGGTAGGCGCCCATCCCGCTGTTACCTGAGGGACACAACCACAGGCTCAGCCAGTCAAACCTTTGGCCATCTGAGGCCACCAGCAGTACAAGCAGCAGCACAGAAAAATTCCAGCTGCTTGCCAGCTGCAGTATGTGCTACCCACCCTGCATCTGCCTTGCTGCAGTTTGAAAGCACAACTTCTCCTGTATATTCCTTCAGAGAGGACAACTGTCCCTTCCTCTCTGCAGCACTTCTCAGTCTCTAAGATGTCCCTCTGTACTCTATCCCTCTTCTTCCCCATTCCGTTTTCACTACATACTCTCTAGTACTTTGTTGTGTCACTGCGTGGGCTGTTCCCTCTGCCCCTGAGCCATCTCCAGCTCTTCCCTGGATTGAGCTCCCTCTCAAAGCACGGCGCCAAGGCTCTGAGATCCGACCAGTGCTGTGTGAGACAGGTTTCCTGAGGAGCCCTGCAGGGTACACCTCCGTTTTCCGATTCCAAGACAGCATGTGCTGTTCACAGCAGCAGCTGAACACTGCTGGCTTGCAGTCAGCTTGTGAGGACTGTAACACCCAAACCCTCTTCTGCAAAGCTCCTGTAGGCTGTCCCATAACCTGTTCCAATTCACTCCAAATTGAAGTCCTACCCTTCCTCCTGCAATTGTTGCTAATCCCTCTGATCACAGCTGATGTTTTTAATGCACCTTTCACACCAGTGTGCAGTAAATGCTTCAATCTTCCCAAAACCACACCCAAAGGTTTTTCTCTTTAGGACCCTTTCCTAATGTACTCTCAGAATTTATTATTGAGATCTGCCTCACAGAGACCCTTCGGCGGTAACAGGCACAGGGGCACCTGGACACAGAACAACTGCTACTGTTCCCTGGGTCACAGCGTGCAACAAGTCACAACACTTAAGGAGCTCCAGAAACTTACCAACACCACCAAAGGGTAAAGTTGAGAGGAAGAAATGCATGATGACATCGTTTCCAGTAACACCCCCACTGGAGGTTTCCGAGATTACTCTTTTGATTAACTGACAAAAGAAAAAAAAACAAACAGAACATTACAAAGGCCCAGAAGAGACCAGACTATATAACTGAGCAGGACTGTGAGGGGAGCTATGAGCCAACAGGCCACCGTGTTCATTTCCTCTGCCGAGTAACTCAGAGGAGCCCTCTCCATGCAATGTTAACTCAAAGAAAGTGGGAGAATTCAGAGGAGGGATGTGAAAGCCGGAAATCTGGGAGCTTGCCTCCCTAGCAATATATTAAAAGTAACTAAATTAATCACGAAAGACTACAAGGCACCAAAGAGGAAATTCAGCCTTTTATCCTTCTATTGCACAAAGTTATGCAAATGCAAAGCACTTCAGCAGGAGACTGGGAACCTCCAGCAGCTCTGGGGATGCTCCGTGGTCCCCTGTGAAGCAAAAGCTGCAATTCTCAAGCAAAGAGGAGCCAACATGGACCCTGCGGGGAGCTGTGCCTGGGACTGGCCACGTTCAGGATTGAACTGTGCAGAGTCGCCTCTGCGGGGGAGCACAGCCCAGACCCACCTGCTTGTTGTTCGAGAAGACGTACAGGGCAAGGGGCTTCTCCCGACGATTGATGAACTCAATGGCTTCGTCCACGCTCTTCACGGTCAGAATGGGGAGGACCGGTCCAAAGATTTCCTCCTCCATCACCTTGGACTCCGGAGAAACATCGGTGAGGATAGTTGGTGCTGAGGCAAACAGGAAGGCAGGAGATGGCGTGAGCAGCACAGAAGACGTGGTCCATCACAGGACCTCGTCCTGGCCACTGCCTGTGTTCAACACACACCAAGCGAGCCACAGACACGCACAGCCCACAAAAGGCAACCGTGACCACCCCACTTCCCAGCAGTGCTGCCAGAAGCAACAGAAGCACCTATGAAGCAGGAGGCCTCATCTGTCTGTCCCCCGTGAGCAATCTTCTGCCCTTCCAGCAGGCCCACAATCCTCTTGAAGTGACGCTTGTTAATGATCCTTTCGTAATCCGGAGATGACTTCACATCTTCTCCATAGAATTCCTGCCAAAGGGCACAGAAACACCAAAGCGCTCAACACACCTTCACAACAGCCACAGATCCAGGGCTGCAGCCACAAAACTCAGACCTGGGCTGCAATGGGAACAACTCCCGCAGCACGAGGAACTCCATGCTCACCTGCAGAGTTGCCTTGATGTTCTCCACCACTTTGCTCTGGATGGATGGGTCGCAGAGGATGTAGTCCGGGGCGATGCAGGTTTGACCACAGTTCATGTACTTCCCCCATGTTATCCGCCTACGGGAGAAAGGGACATGGTTTCTCCATGGTCAGTCCCTTCCAGACCCCACAGCCCGGTCCATCGTGCCTGAGTGACACCCGCGGTCCAGGGACAACAGCCCACACATATCCACCTGCCCAACATGGTCCCTGCCCCTCTGCTGAGCCCCCACCAAGGGCTTCAACAGCCTGACCTGCAGGCGACGGCCAGGTCACAGTCCTTGTCGATGTAGCAGGGGCTCTTCCCGCCCAGTTCCAGGGTGACGGGCGTCAGGTGCTTGGCAGCTGCTGCCATCACGATTTTGCCCACCGTGGAGTTGCCAGTATAAAGAATGTGATCAAATCTCTGAGTCAGCAGCTGCGTTGTCTCAGGTACTCCTCCAGTGACCACGGGATACAGATCCTGTGGGGCAAACAAGAGCCTTACAGTTACCTTGATTAAAAGCAAATATATCAAGGCAGCAGCTCTGCACGGGCAGACTCACTTGTGAGCTACATTAGGATCTGGACAAAGGATAGCAATAACAGAGAGCAGCTCTGCTCCTTCCTCTGAAATGAAGTTTCACTTGCTGTATTGTGCCACACTTCTAAAAGAAATAGAGGTTGAGGCCAGGGCTTAGTCAGGCTGTGGACCTGCTCCCGCATATTAAGACCAGGGGCACATACAACTGCTGGGCTCTCCCAAGGACCGTCTCCTTCCTCAGCTCTCACCCCTCGCCTACAGAATGCAATAACTCCCCGGAGGAAACTGCGCAGTGAGGCCCTGCTGTCAGAGTACAGCCTCAGCGGCACAGTACAATGGATGTCAGAACCGCCAGACAAGTGAAGGAGAAACAACACCTCCCGCTACAAGTGTGGTTCGGAAGGACATGAGAACCCAGGATGTAATGCCACTGAGCAAATGGCACCCACTTCTCGGGAAGAGCCAGGCACAGCTAGCATCCAACGCAAACTAGTGCTTAGCTAGAAGCAACCCCAGTACAGTGTCCAAGAGAGCAATTATTGCAGTGAGAAGTACATACACACATCTTTACACAGTCATGAATGTCAAAAAGGCTGTCACATTGCTGCAACGTTATGTAGGCAGATTAGGTTACACAAAGGAAGAGTATGTCAACCTGTCTCTGTACTCTAAGAATATTTCAACCATTCCTGTATGTCCTGCTTCTGCTCCTTTGGAGAGATCGAGCAACTGATTTAACTCTAATCTGCACGAGCCCTTCAAAACCATGAGAGGTATTTCCTCAAGACAATCAAGTCAAGCACGGGGCCACACTCACCCGGTCAAGGTACTGGGGGAGGAGATCAGCCACCAGCTGAGCCGTGTTCTCGCTGATCTCTGACGGCTTCACCACCACAGCATTGCCTACAAGACAAATGCGGCACAGCCACTGACCCCCTCCTCCTGCTCTCCTGCAGCACCCACCCATGGACCCACGAAGGACAGGGGCTGTGGTGGGTCCCCACCTGCTGCGATGGCCCCGATCAAAGGCTGCATGACCAGGACAAAGGGGTAGTTCCAGGCCCCGATGATCAGCACCACCCCCAGCGGCTCGGAGCAGATGTAGGCCTCGTCCCGCATTGTCAGCAGGTTCCTCTTCACAGGCTGAGGCGCTGCCCAGGACGGCAGCTTGTCCATGGCCAGGGCCAGCTCCCCCAGCACGCCCAGGATCTCGTGGCTGTACGCATTATGCCCACACTGCAATGACAAGGAGCTTGGGGAGGGGATGGTGAAAGGCACCCACCTCTCACACCCACCACAGCAGCCCAGGGAAGTAAGGTAAATTCTGATGGCTTAAAGTGTCTGCCAGGGCAGTTACTGGTAGTGCTGCCCCAAAGGATCCCTGAGAGAAGATAGTCAGTCCGGGTGCACGGGGCTCAGTGTGCGGCAGAAGCCAAAACCTGACAGCCAGGACCTGCCTTTGCAGTCCTGCCTCAGACTAGCTCCTTCTTAGAAATGGTGGCAGCAGACCTTGGCAGGCCACACTGAGAACCAGGACCATGGGGGACATCAGCAAAAGCCATCTGGCAGGGCAAAGGCAGCCCTTGGCCTTCTCACTTTCCCTTCTGGGCTGACCACCAGCCATGCGTGGCTGATAGGAGAAAACCCCCCGCCGACCCAGACCTTGTGCAGATCTGCCTTGATGGCTGCCAGGATCTCCTTCTCCTTCTCCTGCACCATCCGCTCCAGGGCCTTCAGCTGCTGCATCCTGAACTCCAGAGAGCGGCACCGGCCCGAGTTGAAGGCGGCTCTCGCCCGCCCGACGACCTGCTGCATCTTCTCCATGGCTGCTCAGCGCTGCGGGGAGAGAGCAGCAAGACCCAGCTCACCACGGGGCCTCCCTCCTACCGATGGGAACTGGCTTTTCCCCACAGGCACTGAACGCACTCTCAGCCACCAGCTGCACTCCCACCTCCCCAGCTTGAGGGCTGATACCCGTTATCATTCTGTCCTAATTCTGCCGTGACTTTCTGAAATCTTAAATAATTTCCTGCAGTTTGGGATTTAGAAAAGTTTGAAAAAGAGCGCAGGGAGCAAACGCCAGTAGAATAGCAAAGGTGTCACGCCGGGAAAGGACGGGCAGCTGCCGGCGGGGGGGTCAGGGAAGGCCGCCGCTCCCCGCCCCGGCACCGAACACCGCCCAGCAACGCCAGGGCGAGCGCAGGGCCCCGCCGGGCGGCCCCTCCGAGGAACTCCAGCGATCCCAACCGGGCTGAGGCGCCGCCTCCCCGACCTCGGGCCTCCTCCCCCACCCACCCGCGGCGGCGCCGCTGCCCCCGGGAAGGGCCCGCAGCCCCCCGGGCCCCTCCGCCCGCCGGGGTCCCCGCTCGCCTCAGCTGCTTCCGCCTTCCGCTCACGTGACGGCACCGCCCTGCCCCCCCCTCCGCCGGGGTGGAATGGGAGAGGCCGTCCCCCGCTTCCCCCCCCCGGGCGGGCGCAGAGTGGAAGCGGCCGGCCCGGGGCGGCGCGGTCCCGGTGCTCCGGTGTGAGCCGAGAGCGGCGGAGAGGGGGTGGTTTGGCGAGAGGAAATAGAGGAAAGAGCGAGCAGAGCGGGGTGAAGAACGTGAGCCGCCGGGAAGCGGGCAGGGCCGCCGGGAAAGCGGCGGTACCGTGATTCCCACCGTCGAGGATGGCTCCGTCCCTCCTCCCGGCGCCGGGGGCTGCGGTGCGGGAGCGGCGGCTGCTCGCAAGGGCTGCCAGTCCCCCGGTGGGCTCCCTCGGGTCTGGCAGCGAGCGGAGCCCGGCCGGTTGTGAAACGGGGACAGAGAAACGCGGCGGGTGAGACCTCGGGGAGGGGACAAAGTCCCGCTCGGGTCGCTCCTTATCGCAGCAGGGCAAATGCCACCGGGCCAGCTTCAGCCCTGCACGAACTCACCGTCTTTCGGGCGGCGGTGCCGAGCCCGAGGGCTGGGGAAGGGGACGGGGGTGCGCGGCCGGCGCCCCCCTGCGCGGCGGGGAGGGAGGGAGGGAGGGAGGGAGCGGTGGGTCGGGGGAAGGGGGCGCCGAAAGCGCAGGTGGTGGGTTTGTAGGGGGCAAAGCGGCCAACGGGAATAGCCCGGCCGGGAGTTAACCTCGATACAAGCACTCGTGTGGGAAAGAAGCCAAAAAACCAACCAACCAATCAACAAAAAGCAGGGAAAGGGGCTGAGACAAGGCTGGGCTCGCTCCCGTTAAAAATAGTCCTGCCACGACTTGTTCTAAGAAAGGCAAGGGGATTATCTGAAAATTAAAAATTGCTCCTGGGTTGTTACGCGCCACCGTTTCTGACCATACATTTACTGCTCATGCTCCCCAGGCAAAACTCTGCCCAACTACATCCCTGCCCACCACGCAGCTCTGCAATGCGCAGGGCCGGGTGCTGGTGCCCAGGAGACAGGGCCAGCGTGGAGCACCCGTGAGCTCTCCCCGGCAAAAGTTTCCGGACATTCTCCCAGACCAGTGTGGCTCTGCGATGCTGGGGGCTGCGCCTGAGCCACGACTCCCCCCCCCCCCTAAACACAAAGCCCAGCTTTTGTGAAGTCCATTGGCTTCGCTGACAACTCATGGGCTCTGCCAGCACATAAACATTTCACAAGCTGTCACACAAATCTCAGCAGTAAACAGTCTGACGTGGAAAAGAATGACACGAGCAACTGCCAATACTTGCATGCAGGAGGCAACATGCGAAAGAAAAACAGGCTGGGCTTGAGAGAGCCCTTGCACTGTCATATGTAAAAAGGAGCCAGGTTTGCATTCTAGACGACATGGGTAGAAGTGGGAGCGTTCAACCATCAAGCATTACTTGATGCAAATGTGCTCTCCTGGATCCCGTTAGCATCGTTACAGGCAGGGCACGTTGGAGCTCTGTCCAGGCACCACGCTGTCTGAAGGTCCAAGGAAAATTAGATAAGGAGTTAATGCTACTGCAATCAGAGTAAAAGTCTTTGAGCTCTCAGAGCGGAGCACTGCATTGTGCCTGGGGAAACAGTGCTGCAGTGCATCCTCTGCAGGCAGCACGCCCACCAAGGGATGTCTGCAGGAGCAGGGAGATGTTATTTACCTGCATTTTCCAGGGCGGCCATTTTCCAGAGTCTGTAAAATTCTCACCCTTAAGCCTGAGGGTTTTCATGCCACAGCAGTGCTTCTTGTGCTTGGCGTCACACGCAGGAGGCAAACGTCCCAGCTGCCAGTTCATCCCGGTGGCCAGCAGGCTGGTACCGTGCCACGCTTTCGCGGAAACCTGGTATTAAGGGTCCTCGGTATTCGCAGAAATGAGACAGCAGCAGTGTGCTGCATCCTGGGAGACGGTCCCTTTTTGGTCCTTGTCAGGGACATGTTTTAGCCAATTACGGACAGGAAACAAGGCTGAGGGCGTTTTAAGCATTGCAAAATATCAGTTGAGTCTCCCTGGAGCAGCTGGGCGAGACACGTGGATTTCAGGGAAGCGTGGGATCTTGAGCAAGATGGAAGAATACCCCATACAGCACCCAGTGAAACGCATGGTCTGCAGCATGCTCCCCACGCCTAGGAGCTGACAGTATTTTCTATTTTTATTCAGTCACTAAGAAACAATAAAGGGAACTATTTATGGGAAAGTAATGGAACTCCAGAGGAATCGGGAGGTAAGCAGTGCTGGGGGTGCTCTAATCCCCAGGGCTATACTTAGAGCCGCAAGAGACGTTTCATGGAGAAGCTGAGCTTGAGAGTCCCCTCTCCCCTCCATTCCTTGCAGCCCCTTGCTCTCGCTCCCCTCTTAGAGTCAATTACAGCAAGGCCCCACGCTGGGCCGGGTAGCATGCCTTTGCGCTGCTCCTTGCCCTACTCACAAAAGCATCCAGCAGAGCCTGTGGAAGGAGGACTTTGGTTTAGAAGATAAGCTGTGCAGTATTTGGTTTCAAGAGTCCACCAAATAACACAGCTAATCAATAAATGTCTCTCTAGCTCGCACGCCATGCTCGCAGAACTTCGAGTTTTTAGCTAGGCTGACAATCCTCAATTTCTGCTTAAATGTCTGCCTAGTCTCTCGGTCCAAGTGTTTCTAAAAGTCACACGGTCCAGCCAGTGGCACAACAAGGGCAGATACAGAAGCCCAAACAGCACTCAATCATAAAAGCGGGTACAGAAGATTAACAACAGGGAGAGATTTTAAAGAACCTACATGAATAAATGCAGCTCAGTTCATTTATGGCATCACTTGTTTTGAAAGCTGCGGCTGATCTCACATTTGCGAGAACAAGATACTGCGTAGCACAGAGCCGTGGTCTGTGGGCTGCATTGTAGACATAGCTGGGGCCATGGAAAATGCGAAAGCGACACAAAGAAACAATGAAAATGATTGGCACAAAGACTGCAACAAGACTCAACAGCCCCACTGGCATTTAGTTTGCTTTCAGCTCAAGAGGAGGGGGGAGCCTGCCACATACAAAAGCCTATTGAAAAGGTGTTTGTCCGAAGAAGCCGTGCCAAGACTTAGTTAGACTGGGCTCCAGCTGACTTAGAGACCTTAAGAGAGAGGTTACTGCGCTATACTTCACTGATCTACAGAAAGGAAGAGCTATGTGGCCACAGCTCAGGTTGGACAGGGAAGTTCAGGATGAAAGGAGATTTGCTTGAAGACTTAAGGCATCCTGGACAGTCAAAAAATAGTGGCAAGCAGAGATCAGCGCAGACAAAAAAAGTCAAAGGATCAAAATAAAAAAAACCCACAAAAAATATAGGAGAGGAAGCAGGGGTCAAAAAGGAGGCAGGTCACAAGTCAGCCGAACTGAATTTCCAAGTCTCAACAAGCTTTGAAAGCAGCAGTTTCCAGCTTTACTCGCTCCAGACGAAAAAGCAAGCTTCCCTTTGTGGTGCCGCTGGGCTGTGCACTGCACAGTGTGCACCAGTGGATCACAATGCCAGTTACCGCCTCTGAACCCGGAGATGACAACATTTCTGTACGAGAAAGCAGCAAGAACTATGCAGAACCTCGCACCTCTCAACTGAAAAATGCCTCTCGGATTAATTCGTAGTGTCTTAGCTGCAAGTTAAATTAACTAGATTTCATCCTCTATATCACAACAGGAAGGGCTTGGAGTTCAACTTCTTTCTTATAAGAAGCAGCAAATGTCAGAATCAAAATGCGTTTTAGATTCCTCAGTCAACATTACACACTATGGAGAAAGCAGAACAAGTACAAAACATGGTACTCTTGAGCAGATGCTAGAAAGCCAAACTAGAAAAGCAGCACATCAAATACCTCCTTTAAGTTCTATCTTTCAAAAGGCTGGGGAAAAAAAAAAGTATTTCGTAGAAACACGCACCTGCTGTTCAGTGCGGAGAGCTGAAGACAGAGGACAGCTTCAGGATCTTTGTGAAATGAGTTTATGCAGAAAGACAGGCCATGAACATTGGTCTCCTCCTCCTGAAAACAGCAAACAAGAATAGCCCTTTTCTTCTCCTCCTGTTTGTGCAGCTGTAGTCTTTCTGGCAAGAGTGGAAGGAGAATGAGCTTGAATCCTGAGGAGAAAAAGAAAACTAACAAAAAACAGTGAGTTCCTGGGAAAAGCAGCCTATCTCCTAGACTCATGTGTTAAGGCTTTTGCTTTGTTCCTAGATTCATGTCCAGACATATCATTAGCATTCCCTGCTCACTCCTTCCTCATCCTCTTTTATTGTTGTGTGCCAGTCATAAGTGTAGGGGTTTTTTTAAAGAATAAATTGGGAAAAAGTTGATAGTACAACTAAGAAATACAACAGCCGCACACCAGCTACCACAGCACACCTCAGCTGGGGAGAAGATATTAGCTACAAGGGGAACAAAGGCCATTTTTCGTAAAGTTTGGGTAGAAATTGTAACTTACTGCCAATTTTTGTCAATTAGCTCTGTATATGCTGTTCTGGCAGCCCAGACAGCTCCTCTTTGCTAGAGGCAACAAATAAGCACCTTGTTGAAAGAACATACAGCTGTTACCCAGGAACCTACTTAGCATATTTGTTTTCAGATCCAAGTTTAAAAAAATTATAATAAAAAAAAGCAGGGTAAATCGTTTTCCTAAAGCAAGTGAAAACAAACTCGGGGACACTTTGTGCCACAGCTATCCAGAGATAACGAGCTCAAGCAAGTTGCCCCATCCTGCCCCGGTGGCACGTCCAACTCATCTCTTGACTCAAGCAGGGAACATTCAGCAACTGGTTTCACCAGCCAAGTACAGACTGTTTCTTTGAAGTGAACACCGTTGGCCTTTGGCTACAGAGACACAGAAACTCAGTTTTACCATAGAAACACTTCTAGTGTCAGTATTTATTTTTACCTTAATATACATTTATACAGGCCATAATAAAAAGGCTATTACGCAACAGTTCAGTGAGTTATTACCTAGTTTCAAGAATAATGCATGCAATTACAAAGGAGAGGTAGAAACACCGTATTAAAGACCTAAAAATACAAACATTATATAAACAAACACTTTCAAATTAACTGTTGGAATTTCATACAGATAAATAAGGTAAAAAGTACATTACTCTGTCAAAGTAAAGGAAACACATGGTTATCCGAACACTGAAACAATATTTTGATGTGTAAGCCCTGTACAACTTTGTCAAATAGTTCAGACCACTGTGTTTAAGAGGATTAAAATGATTTTGTCCTGGAGAATGGTTTATTCAAGTATTCAAGCAGTTGAGTAACAAAAAAAAAGTCCCAAAAATAAAGTATAGGAACCATTTCCAGAGAAGCTGATCTGCCTAAATACTTTGCAAATCGGTGTCCTGATGATCTCATGGGATGCTTGAAATGATAATGCCTATAAGGCTAAATGAAGCTTCCCACCTCTCCCCCAAAATGCACACAAAATAATCCTGATTTTTCACACACTGTGTTTGTAGATATTCTACATCAATTTATCAGCATCTCAAACCCCAACATTATTTTCTGATTTTGCATGGTTCCTTGCAGAACCTTTCAGTTTACAGTATTTATTGTAATACTGCCCAAGAAACAAACTACACAGAACTGTCATTACACCCCTAGAGACTGCAGGCATTAATGCACATATCGCATGCACAACAAAAGATGCAACCAAATCTATATAAAAAGCAAACAACCAGCAACTCAACATTGCTATTACTGAGAAAGTCCAGAGCAGTAGTTACTCAAGTATTAGACAAATAGGTATAAAATGGAAAGGTTCACATGAATACAAGTTTTTACAGTTTGTTTGAAAGTCTTCTAGAAGCTACATTTGAAATTCTGAAAAGAATTTTATGTACACTGAAATGAAATTCAGCCAAGTCCATTGTGCCTTCTTTCTCTGATTTTTTTTATATAGTTCTTCAAAAATGAATATACAGTTGCTTTAGTAAATTAGTGCAAAACAAAATATTTTGGAAGAAGATCATCAAATTGTATCCACATCAGCTGAAAACCCACTGGGGATTTTGCACAGATGGAGTGCAATTTCTTCTGTTACCATCTTTCCCCCGTGTAAAAGACCGCTTTCTCGCCATCCCTTCATATGACAAGCTGAGCCATGTTTAACAACACGTGAGCTCCGATACAAGCCAGCTTAGCCCCGAAAGCTTCGAACAGCACTTGCACATGGTTAGGGTTTCCCAAATTCACTCCGTCACATTTTACTGACAACTTTAAAATATTTTTCACAAACTTTTGAGGGAATCTTCTGAGGGAAATGTCTTTTTGTACCTGATGCAGAAGGATCCACTCTCTATAAACCTCATGAGGAAAAAAACACCCTGATCATTCAAGTCAAAGCACACGTACAAGGATCAGTTTGAAATGTGAAGAGAGATTCTTTTAAATTCCGTTGCTAGGAAGAAAAAGGAGCTGCTGGATCAGTAAGGCAAGTGTACTTTTGGAATTTTTCCTCTTTGAATATGCTGCTGTTTCTTTGGTAGTCACCACAGAAATGTAAGAATCATCTTCCACGTGGGGTAGAACAAGGACAACAATTAAGCTGTAGTGAAAAAAGTGCAGTATCACTGATGTGGTCCCTTATGTTCACACCATCTGGTCCTCGGGATATTCCTACTGCTCATATACAGCCACTGTGCTATAGCAAAGTGCAGAAAGCCTTCGCTCGATGCTAGATTTATCTGAAAACAGAGAGAGGTAGAATAGGTGACGGCTTCAATATTATTTTATAATGCATTAATTCCATGTAATTTTCAGTATTTTCATTATTCAACATAAACTTACACTTGTGTACATTTTCTATATCTGCAGGGTCTTGCAGTATTTTAGTCAGTCCTTCCAGCAGCAAGGCTGCTTTGTGGTATCGATATGTAATATCTTCAGTTTGCTGAAACATCTCGTCCAGAGCTGCTGACTGAACCTGGAATCATTCAGGAGATTCAGTTACATAAACTGCATTAGGCAAGCAATGAAAAATTCAAAATTAATGATACAAAAGTGCCATGAAGAAACTATTTTTGAGCCTTAATTTAGCTGATCTGTTTTTATAACTAGAAGACAAAAAAAACCAAAGTCTGAGAGAATATAGTACCTGTGCTGTATTAAGGATATTCTGCACATAGCAGCTCTAAAAGCGCTTTTTGATCCTTTGTGTTTACATTACAAAAGCACACGAATAAATATGCTTGTTCTTATACCTATAATCTCTCGTAAAGACGACAAATTAATTGTGCATGACTACACCATTATCAGGGTTTGCCACAATATTTGCCAGTATCTTTTGTGTGACACCTACGTTAAAAAGACTGCCCTCTCATCAAAAAAGCAGTTAAGTTTCCCGTATGGTTACTGCATCTGCTCCATGGCAGATACCAAGTTTATCAATTATGTGAAAAAGCTTCTAGATGTTTGCTACTGTTTTTGCTTTATATGGACAGGCTGATTTTCCTCAAATTGACCTGGTAGATTGATGAAGCTACTTCTGTTGCTTCTATGCTTTAGTAAGCCCTACTGGATGAGACCTCAGCACCAGGGCTGTGTGGCTTAGGAGTTCATTTCCTAGTGTTTATCGACCGAATGTGCTGATGTAGGGGAAACATCCCTGAGGAACAGTATCTGCCAGGAACTTTAGCCACAGTTAAGGCAGGGCAGGAAAGAGAGTGAAAGACTAACAAAAATTACCATGAACCGAATTCTGGAAACATACGTTCTATTTTCTGGTTATGTAGAAGGGGTGTGTGAGAGAAGAAAGCAATTCATCTCAATGTCCTGTCGTTTAGGTACTTACCATTTCTACAGCACAGCTGTAGATGAGTTTCTCTGCAGTTACACTGTTGATTTCATCAATGAACCTTTGCTTGTCTGAAAAGAAACGATTCAACTTTTCTGTCAATTTCTTGCACATGCCGATACAGAATTTGTATCTCTCATTGAGGCTTTTCACAACTGGAAGAAAGGTAAGAAGAAATTAAAAAAAAAAAAAAAACCACAACTAAAAAAGCCCACACAACCAAACAACAACATAGCCTAAGTTCAGCTTTTCCCAGCACTAGCGAAGTCAATCTGTTTAAAGTTGTGCTTTTATTGTTTATTTACTCTGCCTCTTCTGTGAATTAAGTATATATCAAATAATTGCCATTTCAAGTTAATAACTGCCCATTTTTTAACAGTTTCTAGCTGTATCTTTGTTTACTATCAAGAATTGTGCAATTGTACATACCTACAATTCTCTTGTACAGAAGAAAACAAACAAATGTTGCAACTTAAGCTTTTCGAGTGATGTATCAGCAAAGAAAATTCACAAGCAAAGCAAATTGGATCTACCTTGCTTAACAGCAGTGGACGGGTTCAGTTTCCCCGATTTGACCTGTGCTTTGGCAAGATGCAGAGAAGATGCCAGTAACTGGGCGGCTTTCATATACAACACCAGCTGCTCTACTTGTCTAGGAAAGGGTGGGAAAAAAAAAAGTAATTATTGTCAAAACACCTTCCTTGAACACATTCAAGCCATGGGGAGACACCACTTTTTAATCACAATCCTCCATAGGACCCAGCAGCAGCAGCAAAGGAAGACAGATGTTTGAAATGCGACTCCACCCCTCCCTACCCTTCACAAACACTCTGTCACGGGGTTGAGAGTACATCTGCTCATCTAGTAGCTGCAGCAGCAAATGCAAACTGCTTTAATGTAGACGTTTTAAAAAGGAACACTTATTTGTGGGGACTAACTACCCAAGGTCAATGTCTTACCACAAGCGACTGGGTGTACTTTTCTCCCAGCGTCATTTCCTATGCCCCTGGAATTCTCAGTTGTGAAAAGCAAACACTGACGGGTATTTTTTTTTTGTTGGGTTTTTTGTTGGTTTGTTTTTTTTTTTTTTTCAGGCAGAAGGCAGGAAGTGGAACTGCCCTTTTCCACCACTCCAAATTTCTTTTATTTCTCCTTGCTCTTGATTTTGTATTAGGGCTGATTGGTTCCACTGAAAAAAGGTCAAATTTGGACACTCCTTCCCCCTTCCCAACCCCCACCTCAGTGCTACTGCTTCAGCCTTGCCAACAGGAACAGATGAGGGCTTGGATCTGACAGAAGCTGGTACACAAATTTTCAATTTTAGAAATGCACTGCTGCACCTCAAGCCTGAACTCCTCACCACTTTCCC
Organism: Anarhynchus alexandrinus; assembly: GCA_008711295.1. Lineage (NCBI taxonomy): Eukaryota > Metazoa > Chordata > Aves > Charadriiformes > Charadriidae > Anarhynchus > Anarhynchus alexandrinus. The sequence continues at coordinate 1,618,740 of VUYV01000131.1, forward strand.
CAACTTATGTGGCAGGTCAGAAAACACTGTCCTTTTATTTGTCTGCTAGCAAATGTCTCTCTATCCTTTGCTTTTTCTATCTGTCTTCTGCTGTTAAAAAATTTATTCCTATAAAAGCTTCTTTACAGGAAAAAAATCACTCCCAATAAAATGAGCATAGTTTGAATATGTTTTTGATGTATTCAATATTCACTAATTCTCTTGATGCTATTTGACCGCATACTTACCCCCATTCTTTGCTTAGCTGGCTGATTTGATCAACAACTATGCTCTCTTGGATTTGGTACAGCGATACTGCAGAAGTACACAGGTCTGGGTTTCCTCCTCGTACTGCTGTCAGATCCAGAACACATTCTGTAAATGTCAGCATCATGTTTAGATGACGCAGTGTATCTGTATGTTCTCTCTGTCAGAGGGAAAGACGACAACAATTTAGCCATTATAAGCCATAAGGCAAACAAGTACACTTAAAACTTTTGCTAATCATTTGCGGATTTTGTGGTATGCCAATTCTATGCAGATATCACACTGTAGTAGAGGCAGCACTAAGGACTACAGAACCAAACAGGTCCAAACAGATCAACATGTATTAACTTGTTCTCTCTTTGTTAACGATTTCAAGATACACTAGCTTATACTTTAGAGTCTTTCAACAAAGCCAAAGGAATTGGGACATGGAGTTCTATGTTTGTTGAAACCTGAGCAACTAAAGGAATCACAAGTGGGACATATTACTTGTTATTATATTATCAGCAACCCAAAAGTATGCTCGGCACTTGTATGAGAAGCCAGGAGGAACATTTGGCTTTTATTATATAACAGACTTGATACCTACAAAAGAACCGATCTAAAGCATCACACTTATGCACTTCACTAATTTACACTCAGATCTAGAATTTTATTGTGTTAAAAGGTAGCTGTTGCCAAAGTTTACAATTTAAACTAAACAACTTCAATTGGACAACTTACTGCTTCTCGGTGACTAAAACAGACACTACATGCATAGTCTTTGTTCAAAAAAAAAAGTTAGCCTTCAAAACCAATCAAACATATCTCAGCAATATTTATAATCTTTTCATTAGTAATGCAGGTCTAAATACATTTTAAAGTCTATCTGTGGGAAGAATACAGTGTACTGTCAAATATCCATGTTATAACATAGATTCAATAGGGATCCAAACACCTTCCAACAAGATGTGAATGAGAAAACAGAACAGCAATCTGTCTTGAGAAATTTACAGTCCAAGGATAGCATTCTGGTGAAAGACCACCCCAATTTGTGTTTTTAAAGTGTCACTCCTCCACACATTTAAAAAAATTATAGGACACTCTTCCCACAAGTAGGATTTAATGTCATCCACTGACTGTGAAGCAGCAGTTAAAAACAATGCCCAGAGGGACATTGCTACTGTCAGCACCCACATCCAGAGACTTGGCATTAAAACACAGGCCTCTTTGGAAGGCTCTGGTGAACAAAAGCAGTCATGTTCCTTTGGTTACCTATTCAAATACATGAAATGCCAGGAATAACTACCAAAGAGAAATTGGCCACAATCGATACAGGAATATTTTCAAGATCTTAAAAAGGAATATGTGAGATAGTGAGGAGGAAACTACGAAGTGCACTGAGCAGTCCTGTTTTTACCATGTCTCTGTTTTAGCAGCATTATACATTATAAAACATTAAATTATTTTTTCTATACCTCCATTAAAGTTTCCTCAGGCAATTCAGGAGCTTCAAAAGTGATAAAGCCCTCTAAGCTGGGAGGCGAAGTACCATAAGGCATGTACTTCAGACTCGGAGCTGCCTCGGCTCCCGGAGGAGAAGAACCCATATAAATACCAGGAGGAGAGCCCATATAAACACGGCCACTAGTAGAGCAGAGAGACCCTCCAGAACTGTTTGATCCAACTACAAGAAAAATAACACACACATTCAGTCTAATAGGTCGTTCCATCTCACAGCGCTGGGGCTGCAGATGATAGCAAATGAGAAATCAGTAGTCATCACAGATTCACTCTTGGGAGGCTCTCCTCATTGCTCCTCGCATCTCTCTGTAGAGAACGCAAAGGCTACACCGTAATGAAGCGACGATTCATAACACAGATTCTGGGAAATGGCTAACAAGGATTCCAAGGCAGAGAGTCCAACAGTACAGACCAAAGGTTGTGCTATAGTTCACAAAAGCACACTGCTGCAGACTCCTGCTCATTCTGAGCAGATGAAGGCCTTTACCTTGAGATCTTTGATATTCAGCAATACAGTTGACACATGCCAAAATGCAGTCAGCTCACACCCCCTGTGTGTTGTTTTGGGTACAATGCACAGCAGCAGGCAAAAATGCAGAATCAGAAATCTAACTTTTCCTTTCCACCTTTGTCATAGAGATCTATTATATTCTCTGCGGTGGAGTAAAGCTGTGTACACAGGAGGTTACACACCGCTGTATTGTAAATCTGCGCCTCTGGCCCTCTCTTTAGAAGAGAAAAGGCAGAAGTTGTCTGATATAAATCTCTACTTTACAGAGCACTTTTACTGTATGGCCTAGAGGACCTACTGTGCAAGGCAGTAATCAGGTTACTGGCCCAAGAAGTGAAAGGGCAAGGCCTAGGGCAAGTCTAAATACTGCATTTGAGAACAGTCCACAGTTGTCAGTAAAGTCTCACCTGAGGTGGTTCTTGTTCTGAGGACCATATGGGTGCAGGTAGGAGGGGTGGCACTGCTTGGAGGGGACCCAACAGTAAACATGACAGCCCGTGAACTTGCCCCGCTTCCCATGGAAGGAGGTGCCATTGCAATTCCATAGGCCCCTGCTGGAGCTGGAAGAGAAAATTTCAGCAAGTTAGCCCCTATTACATATAATTGTACCAATAAGTAATTATATGCAGCAAATTGGAACACTGCAACACAACGTGCTTCAATGTAGCTCCAATACTTGAACTAGTCAGAAGTTCTGACAGCCAATAAAAGAAGCTGAGTGGACAGCCTTGGTGATAGACAAAAAGAGTCGAGTCACAGTCTTCATATATCTTTTTACTTTCGATCTCTCTCTGCTCTACCCTCAACTAGAAAAGAGCAACAGAGACTCTCTCTGAAAGCCTGAGGACAACACCAGTCCTGCAGCAAAAGATACAACAGAAAAGTTCTAAAGGCAGACCATGGCAGGTCTGGAGGTTAAAGACCAGCCCTGTCTGCAGAACTCCTTCCACCTGCTCAAAAGCAAGGTGAGAACTCCTGGTGGCCACTTGTGGCAAGGGACAAGCTGGGAGAGGGAGGAGGAGGAGGAGAAAAATGACCCAGAATTACATAAACTGGCTTTCATATGAAAGCAAGATGGAATTAGGAAATGAAACAGCCACAAATGTTGTATTAAAAATAAAACCAGACCAAAAAACCCGAACTCCTCTAGCCAGTATAGGCAGTTGAGATATTTCTGTGTTTAGCACAGAAATAGATATTTTCCTGTCTCAGTTATTTTTAAAGCTATGCTAAAGAAATGGAACATATCCCGTTCAAAGATTAAAAAAAGCCTTCTGTACTGAGGCTAAAAATTGTCAGAACCAATTATCAAAGTTGGAAGCAGAACTGTATCTAGTTGGCACTGCATGAAAAAACCTAGCACATAGACAGCTTGGGTGTATCAATCTGTTCCTTACCTGTATCCATTGGTCGCTCTGTATTGAGGCTGTCTGTACTGCCTTGATATAACTGGCCACCAAGCGTAGTCTTTACCTGTTGATCTGATAGCTTCCCAGTACTAACAGACCTAGACAGAAAAACATATGAATTCACAACAAAGTTCTTCAGTAAGATCTTCCTATCTAACTTGCAACTAAGGATGACTTTCTTGGTATTTATTATAGGGAATTCTTCGACAAAAGTACAGAAAGTCTTGAAATCTCACTGTTCATCATGGACCTACTGAAATAGAGCTAACCATAAAAATAAAGAGACCTTTTTGTCTCAAAAATGTATATTGTGAGTTTTGTCATGTAGATTTTCAAGCAAAAAACTCAACAGGCTTCACAGAGGCAATGAAATTCCATATTCAGATAATCAAAACAAAAGGGAACTAGATAGCAACACAAAGCACTCCAGGAAGTCCACGCTATATTTATACACAGTACAAAATGTTCTTCTTGTATACACCAAACCTCAGCATCTCCTCACAGCTCACTTTCTGCATGCTCTCCCCCTCCGAGTTGCTGTGTGCAATGTACATACTTCTGCCAAGTTACCTCCCCAACTGTACAGGTTAAAAACATTACAATGCCTACCTGCCGAATGTAGTTTTACTGTGCTGTTCTCCTGCCTGCTTTTCACCTCCTTGGGTCGAGTGGAAGTGCGTGAAATCCCTTGGGTCAGTGATGTCTTTAGGCTGCAACTGGGTATCTACCGAGCCCTGGCGATTAGCCAGGGCCAGCAAGTTGGAGGATGCTTGAGTTTTAGGTATTTTGAAAGGAGCTGTTGCCTTTAAGAATCAAGACCAAGAACACACAAAAACCAAAGTTAGAACCCAAAAATAATCTTGGGAATGGTTTCAGGCAGTGTGTTACCACTTCACATTTTAAGGACAGTGGCAAACTTAACAAACCTTAGTAGGAGAGCCAATGATCGTTGGTAGTGGAGTTTTGAACAGCCAGTCTGAACTTCTAGGTGACGATCCCATATGTTTGGTAGGTGATGTTCCCAGGCTACCTGGCCTACTTGGTTGTGGAGAATGACTGTATCCATACCCAGCATAGGATGGGCATACTGGGTCTGAATGCTGCTTTCTGAGCTTCTGCTTGTTTTGGTAAATATCTGTGAGAGTAGGAGCACTCTGCAACCTCGCTCCCATCAAAAGTGACTGTGGAGACTGAGATGGTGGTATCGGAGAACCTGTGGGGATGAAAAACAATGAAGTAAAATTCTACTTGCAGTGCTTGGAAAACATCAATGAAGCCCAAAATGCCAGAGAGAACATTAAAGTGAAAGAAGATGGGACTGCAAATATCATAAGGTATGTTTGATCATCAACTCACTAGATGGTAAGGACAACAGATTTAGCCTCTCAGCTCTTTGGACTAAGGCTACATTACACTGGTGAGATGTTCAAGCTGCCAAATAGGTGAGATTTCAGGGTGACAGCTGTACTGGCAGCTGCAGTACCTCTGGCAACCTGCACCAAGACAAATAAAGTGGATGGATTCGGCAGGAATGGCATAACCAATACTGAAATTTCACGTGCAACCGCTGAGACTCTAGGTCGAATAGAGGTTCTTAAGTACTGAAATTAAATTCTTGCAAACAAGTGCATGAATGCGACGTTGCATGTTAATGACTTGTTTTGTACAGAATGACTTCATTTGCAGACACAAAAGGCAGCTTATCTCATGGTTCCTGCAAGAAAACTAGGTACTAAAAAGAACCAAATTATTCAGATGGAACAGTCTGGGATCATTACCTTGGGCAGTCATTTACTTTTTAGTCTGTCAGATTGAATCTTTTTCTAAAGCTTACTATGTACAAAGGAAGTCCACACTTAAGTACGAGTGCAAAGCTTCTCCTAAAGCAAATGGAAATGGAAGAGGTATAAGCAGTCATTTAAATGGAGGGCTTTGGGGAAATCTCTCTTATGAACGTTTCACCTACTCAAAGGTGCCCTTCCTCTTTAAAAATAAGGAACCCCAGATTTGATGAAATGGTCTCTTCCTTGTGATATTTTTATGTCTCATGATGAGGAACTGTGCAAAGTTACAAGTAGTACATAAGACTTCAGCTTTATGGCCACAGGTTCCCAGATAAAATGCCTCTCTTTGTAACCTCAAAGAACTGACACTGAAGCGACAATTTCACTCACATTTGGTTGTTTTTTTTTTTAAAAATAAAAAGCAAAACTGAAAATTAACCATACTAACTAGGTAAGGATTTTAAGAGCTGGCCAAGACAACCTTCTAAGATAGGCTCTGTTTCATAAAGGTATGCTCAAAAAACCATCATAAACTTCTTGCAGTTTGCTCGGTAAAGAGCCCAGCTGTTAAGATGCATCTTTCAACCTTCTTAAGCCTATGCTTTTGCTAGTTAGAAAATTGAGTATGAGCTACTTCATCTTAATTTCATTCCACTCCATTAAACAGTATGTTTTAGAATAGCCTTTCTGCTCCAGCAGAGGGATCAAGTCTATTTCTCATTAACTTCCCAGCCAAGAATTTGCTTGTTTGAAACCCCTCTGCTCATCTGTCTCATAGCATTGAAAGTCCTCACCTGTCGTTTCAGAAACCAGTCTTAAATCTCACTGGTTACTGTTGTAGTGTCCTTGCCACCACAGGGAAGACTTCTGAATTAGAAGTTTGTCCTCTGTTGCTACTGGCAGCAAGAGCAGCTCAATTAGTTCAGAAGCTAGATTACGAAAGACATCTTCAGTCCTTAGAAAATCTCAGTACAGATGACCTCACTTCACCCAGAAGCAAAAGACAGCTTCCCATAGCCATTTAAACACTAAGAAATAGACTTGCTGCAATTTGTGGTATTTTACAAATAGAAATACCACTGTATTCATTTGAAATTAAGAAATAAAGTCAAGTAGGAGAAGAATGCAGGAAACAGATGAAGAAACAAAACATTAAAAACCCTTACAGCCATAAAAACAGTGCTATAGTATGTTACAAGTACAAGTCAGTTCGACACTGGCAAAAGGCACTAAACCCAGAGCCCTACAAAATTCTATCCAAAGAAAAGATGCAACAGGAAAAGCATACACACTGCTTTGTATTCTCTTCACACAGTCCCCCCCACTTTTTTTTTTTTAAGAGACGAGACTATTTAAAATCTGAGATGTCACTCATTCCTTGAGACTGTCAATGGCATAGCAATTATGAAGGCAATTTTTGAGACACATCGTAGAACTTATTTCATATGGATGAAACCATTCCCAGATATTTGAAATATGGCTGCTCCAAGAAATGAAGGCTCTATTATCTCCAGATGATCTGGGAAAGCGTTTAAATATGGAAAAAACCCACAATGCAGTTTCAACACCACCTCTTAGAAAGTCAAAATAAAGAGCATAACTAGTATTTTAGATAAGAAGAAACTGCACCCAAAATGTTCATAGAACAAAAGAATGTGTTGCTGAATTGCATATTCTTACGCCCAATCCTTCTGGCATTACAGTGTGATTCCATCTTTAACAGTCTCAGAATATCTTCAAGTTCTATTCCTCCCTGATCTTTTTTTTTTTCCTGCTGGCATGCCATAATAATTTATGACTTGCAAAGCTTACTGAATGCTTAGCAACGCTAGCATCAGATCCCAGTCAATTTCCTAAGGGAATGACGAAAACGTGCTGCATGCTGTACACTGGCAGTTCTTCCTCCCTTTTCTGAGCACTGGCATGACAGAGCTGGTCTATCAAAACCAGATTCTGAGAAGCATGTTACTACCATTCATTATAATCCATCCACTTCCATCCCTGTTTAAAGACAGGCATTATCAGAGTTGCTTTGTCATCTTGAGAGAAAGAAACTTCAGTCGCTCTCTTATTGTGTAGGGAATTGGTTATGGGGAAAGGCGTCTTGATACAGCCACAATTGGGCTAAGTTTCTGCAGAAACTCAGTGCACCACTTACCCAGCACCTCCTATTAACCCATACTAATGTAGTGTTGGCTCTCCTCCCCCTTCACAAAATGCTGTAGAAGCTTTATCAAAACAGCACTGGTTGCATTGTCCGAAGCCACTCACCTGAGAAGTTTCTACTCCTTGATTCATGTCCTTGAAGTTGTCCACAACAACAGTGTCCAAGCTGCTCAGGTATGGTTCCAACTATGTAAACAAAATCAAAATGTGAATTTACACTTTATATTTCACCTATAAATGAAGGTAAATAAAAATAAAACCTAGTTAGTTTACTTCTGTGAGTCATTTAACAGAAATCATTTCTGCAAATGTGACCTAGTTGGGCAGATTTTGGTTTAAGATAATTTCAAGCAAGAATTAGTGTTCTGAATTACTTTCCCAGGTAAACCTTTACTAATTGCTAAGAATTTATGGGCTTACCTAGTGGTGAAGGAGAATACGGTCTAGAAGATCCTGTGGATAACCTGCGCCCAACACCCTGTGCAGTGTCAGCTGGTACTGGAGAACAGGAGCCCATCTTCATGAAGCCCATTGGGCTAGTATTTGAGCGTCTCACAACTCCAGCTCTAACAAGGTGAAAAGAATAGTTACATACACTCTAGTAACTGTGGTTCCTTGAGATAAGCTTCAGAATCCCCTAAAGAGTATAATAATCAATTAAAGAAAATACTGATATTTAAAGAAAAAGCTATGACATTGAAACTTATTAAGCTAATAACTTAAGCTTCCCATACTGAAAACAAGCAAGATTTAATTCCCTTTGTTCACATTGACATTTTAACTTTCAATGCCATAATAGTCTGTTAACTGGAGAAAATTAAAACAGATATCCCTTAGTATGTGGATTCTTAATCTTCAAACTATCTGATCATCAAATTTTGAATATTACAATCAAGTTAAATGTATTGCTGCAAATGCCCATTTTTATGTCAACAAAGATTATGACAAAGCTTTCCTATTGGGTCTGGTATACAGGTCAGATAACTGAAAACAGATTATTTACAGGAAAGGTACTTCCCCAGGTATAGCACCTATTATAAAGTCAGAGATCATGAAGGAAGGGGGGAAAAAAAAAAAAAAGAAAAAAGTATGGAACCACGGGTTTTGTTTTTGTAAAGAACTCCCGAGTTCTGAGTAGTCTCTTTCTGAGTCTTTGACCTTCAGCATCCTGATCCTGTAGACCACAAGGCAGAGAGTAAGTCTGGCACACTAGAGCTTTGTAGTAAGACAAGCTGGTAACTAGCATGCCAAAAATTGTTTCCTTGATATTCTACAGAACAATGCATTCATTTCATCACTACATGTGTGAAAACAAAACATAACTTATTACTGACTTTCTAGTTTATGATGTAATGCCATATAATACACAAAGAGGAATAAAAAAAAGCAAGACTTCATCTTTTTACCTTCTTGTGTTGCATTTGAGTGAAAGAACAAGCTCATTTTGTTTTCGTGAAAAATTTCAAGTGCCCATCCAACAATCTTGAGATTGTGAAGGACTATTATTTGTTATCATTAAAATGTCTCTTTAGTATGTTTTTGTGCAGAAAAAAAAATGACATCAGCAAGAAAGCACGGGCATCTGTCAGGGTACAAACACAAACTAGAACCAAGAAAACGGAATTTAAAAAAACTAAACTCACCTTGGTGATCCGTGGGGGTTTGACACAGGGCTGGCAGTAGAGGAGAGGTTCTGTTCTATGCGCTGGTAATTCCGTAGCTGAGTGGGAACCGGGATAGGTGCCGTTTCGCTGCGGGGCGATACCGAAGGCTGACAATGCCTGAAGTTGGAAGGTGTGGAGACAGGAGTTGAATATAGGTACACAGATCTCTCTCTGAATTGTACCATTGTTGAAATTTCAGGAAAATCTAGGAAACAGGCAGCTTATTAGCTGCTTCTGCACTCCCTGCATGCAATGTGATCTTAGTTTGTCCTAATCTAGCTCTAACGCTTCACAGAGGAAGATCAGGAGCTGTTCGTCACTAACTACCTTTCTTATACTGGCTAGTATCAGATCGAGCCGGGAGTGCAGTACCAGCCGAAGCCCTTCGTCACGCATCACAGCGATCTGCAGGTCCCTCCAACTTCCTGCCAATCAGCCTGCTCTGTTTACCACACTTCAAAATAGCGTTCTAGGAAAACCCGTTGCGCTAAGAACAGGAAGTTCAGCAGCAGGGCTGGAATGTGTACAAAAGCCACTAAAGCACAGTCAGAGATATCCCAAGAGACACCGTGAACTTGCAAAAGGAAAACACGTTATGTAAGCAACCCCTGACAAAATGACCAAAACCACACACCTGAACATTAAGCCACAGACTCCAACTGCAGATTAGCATTTCCCAAGTTCAACTGCAGTGTCAGTGACCTGGCTTACCTCAGTGTACTATCTGATAAGGCAATCAAACCACTGCAACGTAACCACAGTTACCAACACTTTTAAAAGAAGAGAGAATTCAATGGGAAGAATTTCAAACTAGTGGGCTTTTGGGAAGATAATCAGTTTAGTACCTGGTCCTTTATTGACCACCTCTTCAGAGAAAGATTAGAAATTCTTAGAGGAAATATGAAAAAAGTTCTACCACGAGCTCTAGAAAACAAGCAGTTACAGCACTCACTGCAAGGCTACAGCTGAACAGAAATCTGTGTTTCTGGCTCTATTTATCCTATTCTCTTTGCTACCTCTGAGAATGAAATATTACTTCCTAATATGCACAGAGCTTCCTTAGCAAAAGAAAAGAAGTTTTTCCTTTTTATTGCCACCCAGTTTCTAGATACTACCGAGTAATTTCGAAGTCAGCTGTGAGCGCACAGTTGGTGGAAGGCCCGAAAGTTTCCCTGTGAGCAGAAGGTCTCACAAGTGGAAGCCAGACTATGCAGTGGGCAGCCTGCTGCAACTAACACAACACACGGAGATAGTACAGGGATGATCCCTGGTCCTGACCTCCGGGAGAGGGGAAGCAGGTGTTATTTAAACTGTGGCAGTGACACTAAAGAGGCCATGAAGGCACTTCAACTTTTAAAGTACTCAGCATGGAAAATGCCATGAGGTAATTGGAGGCAGCAATGCTGTGTTAGCGTGGTGCAGAGGCACAGCACAGCAGTCAGCCTTCCATCCGGTCTCCCCAGCTCAGGCCCAAAACTATCCTCTGGTTAGGCATCCTGATGTGGTTTGTTACTAGTTCAAGAAAACGCAATGCAGATGTGTGCAGAGTTGCATGCAAATCTTGTTTCTCTGAGATCCAGAGAATAAAATTAGCCATTAACCACAGGAGAGTGAACCGTCTCTACCTATTCTGCCCGTTCTGGCTGGAGCCTGAGAAATGTTACAGCTTCTTCTACTTGACATAAAGCAGCATAACTATGGGTACAATTCATTTAGTTTGATCAGCTAATCAGAAAAATTCTCTGTTTCACAGGGCATAACCTTTTGTAAAAAAAGATCACACACTATGAAAGAACATTTCTCAGGAAATAAAAAAAAACCCAAAACCAAAACCCAAAAGCAGCATCTTGTAGAATATCAGACACACACTCTGCTTCCTTCAGACCGCGCCTCGAGCAGCCAGTTACTGAATTTACTCAACCAATAATTAAATCAAACTATTATAGTACAGACACTGAAAGCGTGAACAGTAGGCACCTGTTTCTAATCACACGACTGTTTAGCTCTTAACTTAGTAATGTACAGATAACGTAACTGGCATATTTTCACAAAACTTGTAACTCTAAAAACTGTGACGCCTGACACAATTTAAAATAGGACATTACAATATATTTATAATATGTTGTACACAGCCAATCCAGAGCAAATGGATCTTTACGGACAAACCATCCCCATTATCTGCACTTAAACATAAAAGGTAAGACTAAAGCTGTATTGATACCCTGTGTCAGCAGGTTTCACAAACTGCACAAAGATCAGCACAAAGTAGCAAACTTTTCTTGTGACAAGCATTTCTAAACAAATAATGCTGACTCGCAGCCCTGTAGTATTAGCATAAGCCAAAAATACACCCAACATAATAGCTTTATTCCCTATTTAGCCACTCATCCTCTTTCTGTTTGTACTGAAAACATTATGAAATTCATTACTTGGTCAAATGACAAACCTAACCCTTCTGTTTAGATATTACATGAGTAGTTAAACAGCATGATTAAGCTTTACATTTTCCAATATAATACAGGAAAGATTTCAGGCACCACTGATGAATACCAGAGCTATTTCAAACTAGCAGAAATCAGTGCTATTTCAAACTAGCAGAAACTTTGTCTACAGCCATGTGGAAGAAAGAGGACTTATTAACAGTCCTGCTGATGGAAAAACTGCAATACATGTTTACCACTTTCATGTGGCTTCTTTGGTATCTTGTGAGACACAAACATGAAATTCACAGTAATTGCTTGCACAGAAGCCACACCCAGTTACCAGGCACAAGACAATCCAGCCACGAGACACAAATCCATAGCAATCTGGGCTTTGTAAGTTCCTCTTCTCTCACAACCAGTTCTTAAAATGTATACTGCATTCAACATCTTGACTCACTAAATGAAGACTGTGCTGTGCTTCATAACACCAAAACAGACAAGTCAGTTATGTCTCTGAAGTTTCTGCTTTCAACCAGTTTGAAATGTAAACAGACAAAAGCATGCTCTCTTTCCTTAAGGAAATCTTTTGGGGATGCACCAGAGCCAGAAGTTAGCTACACAACTGTCAGCCGTTAGAATGCATTACGTGTAGAGAGTCTGGAAAAAACAAGTCTACTTTCTAGTGCAATTCAGTTTCCAGTAGCCATCCACAATTAAAAAAATAAATATAATAGCAGAGAACCATTTTCAAAGAGAAGAAATATTAAGCCTACATCACACACCTGTTAGCTGTACCAGAAGCAGTACTTCGAGAAGAGGCTGAGGATGGTTTCTGTACAGTTCCTGAGCTTCCAGAAATAGTTAATGGTGACTGCCTGTGAAAAAAAAACATTGTCAAAAGACAGGTCTTCACATCAGAGAAAATATCTGCTTTGCCGCAAAACTTTCTGAATTCAAGCTGTTTACATATTCATATTAAATTCAACTTAGCATATTAATCTTTAAGTCCACACACAGCTACGTAAACCCATCACTGCCAAAACCCCAACAACTCCTTCTACAGCTGCAGTATCAATTTTAGAACATGAGACTTCTTTTGGATAAAGCTCAGCACACCTACCCTCCACACATCAAGAACTCGCTCGAAGCCCGCCTGCCAGCTGCTCCCAATGGCATATCATCTACAGAAAGCAGAAAAACACATTGAAAACCCACATCATGAAGCAGAATCTTAAAAAAAAAAATCACATCTCAAGTATTACTATTGTAGAAATAATAACTTCTGACAAATTTCTGTGACCGTATAAGTATTCCACAAACTTGCTTTGTGTATGAAAATACCTCAAAAGTGACCAAAACAAAAAATGTAACTGGGGAAAGCAGTTCTTTAACAAGCTTTTTCGTTGTTCATTTTTGTTGGGTTTTTTTTTCTGTATACAAATTATAACGATTTTGAAAGAAAATCCATTGTTTAAGAGTACAAGGCATCAGCATTGGGAAATTTAAAATAATGAATGACAAAAACCCTCCAGAAATCAAGGCACTAATTTGATCAAATATTTAACATGTGTTGGTGGCATTGTATAGAAATCGGCTGAGTAGCTTCCTACTGACAATTTAGGTTTGGAAGATGTCATTAAGTGGCAATGTGCTACATGCAAGTCTTTCTACTGTATAAGCCCAGTCTGATGCCTTACCTTTCATGTTAAATGTTTTTTATGTTTTTACCCACACTTGTTTATTATCTAAAGCTCTACAGCATGGTCTATAAAGGTTCGGTTAGGCTGGAGGCAACAACGTGCCTGCCTCCACTAAGAGGAGGACTCCTTGGCTTCTTATCAGCGGTTGTTTACAACTGACTCTTCTTCTACTGCCAAACCCCAGTGTTTTCTGTAACTTTCAATCACCCTGGTATCATTGGCATATTTGGCTACTCAACTGAAAGTGAAAGTGTCCTTCAAACTAAAGAAATTAGTTCCAAGGTGAATTAACACACATTTAGCAAAAAGAATAACAGGACATAAAGGTATGTTACAAGTGGAAATTGTTTTAAAATGTAAAAATAAGGAAGGTTCTTACATGAGTGGTCTGAAGAGATGTTGTGCGGGACAAGAACAAAGTCATCTGTGTCACAAGAGGAGTTCTTGCTACTGGTACTGGCAGAGTCTTTAGAGACTTGAAGATAGTTAGGAGGACCCAACGGAGGGGAAGACAAATTTTCTTCTTGAATATGCTGCATGTCTGGCAGAGACTGGAGGGGCAGTGGAAAAAAGGAAGTAAAAAAACCCACTGTAAATACAGTGATTCAGAATGTAGAATTGCTGTTTAAACTATGAAGCTTCTCAAGTAAGAATAATAGCCAGCTTTGACAAAACAAAAAAAAAAGATAGATCTTGGGCCATTTTTTGCTTCTTAAGTATTTAGAAATACAAAGTGTATTTGAATTTGGAAATTTCAAATACTGGATAACCCTGTAGTGTCAATTGAGACAGTTCTATATTAAATAGGCTGTGAATTTAAACAATTGCAATTTATTCAATCATTCCTGATGACACATATGCACCTCTTCAAAATATCACATAAAATTGAAGTCACCAGCTTGTATCAGTATAAGGGGCCTTAGCCAATGTTGTGGTTTAACCCCAGCCAGCAATTAGGACCATGAAGCTCTTCACTCTCCCCCCAACCTCCCTAATAGGATACAGAGAAGAGGGAGAAAAAAGGGAAAACAACCCCAAAACTCGTGAGTTGAGATAAAGCAGTTTAATAGAACGGTAATGGAATCGTTCTTCTTCCGGGTCACTTGATAGAGCGAGTTTACAATCAGACTGTAATTTGGAATACACGTTCTCCAAAACCCCACAATGCTTAAGAAAGCTTATGTTTCCGTTTTGCTAGTTAGTGGAGACACAGCTGCCATTTTGTTGATCAAATCTATTGGGATTTGACCACGCCCATCTTGACATTTCATTCCTAAAAACTGCATCTCCTGTGCAGGTCCCTTGACCTTACTCTATTTTACGGCAAAACCGGCTTTCAGAAGGATTTGGATTATTTTCTTCCCTGGCTCAAAAACTTCTGCTGTGTTGCCCCACGTGATGATGTCCTCAATGTATTGCAGGTGTTCTGGAGCTTCACCCTGTTCCAGTGCAGTCTGAAGGGCAAATGGTGGGGCTGTTTCCACCCCTGGGGCAGTCGATTCCAAGTGTATTGGACACCTCTCCATGTGAAAGCAAACTGTGGCCTGCACCCTGCTGCCAAAGGGATTGAGAAAAATGCATTAGCAATATCAGTTGTGCCATACCACTTGGCCGCCTTGGACTCCAGTTTGTATTGAAGTTCTAGCACATCCAGCATGGCAGTACTCAGCAGTGGCGTGACTTCATTCAGGCCATGATAGTCTACCGTTAGTCTCCACTCTCCATTAGGTTTCCACACTGGCCATATGGGACTATTAAAAAGCGAGTCCTGCTGATCACTCCTTGGCTCTCCAGTTGACAAATTAACTTATGGATGGAAATCAGGGAGTCTTGGTTGGTGCGATATTGCCACTGGTGCACCGTTGTAATAGCAATTTGTACTTGTTGTTCTTCAACCCTCAGCAGCCCCACAACAGAAGGGTCCTCTGAGAGACCAGGTAAGGTAGGCAGCTGTTTAATTTCCTCTGTCTCTACAGCTGCTTTACCAAAAGCCCACCTTTTGGGTCCTTAAAATACCCTCTCCTGAGGCAGTCTATGCCGAGAATGCGCAAAGCCTCTGGGCTAGCCACAATGGAGTGGTTTTGCCTGTCATTCCCAGTTAGGCTCACTTCAGCCTCCACCAGTTAGCTGTTGGGATCCCCGTCACTCCAGAGATACAGGTGGGTTCCGCCCTTTTATAGTTTGATGGCATTAGGGTACACTGTGCACCAGTGTCTATTAGAGCCTTATACTCCTGGGGGTCTGATGTGCCAGGCCACCAAATCCACACAGTCCAGTAAACCTGGTTGTCCCTGTCCTCCAGCCTGGCTGGAGGCACGGCCCCTCTAGTTCTGATCATAGTTATTTGTTACTGATGAATGGGTTTGTGTGGCACGCATGGGTTCAAATCCAATCCTTGTTACTCACTCCTTGTAAATACTAATCTGAAGTTCCTTCAAGAGGGTCAGAAGCCTTCTACTTTGTCTGGCGAGCTGCCGACTGGAAACTGGAGGAGGAATTTTCCTGGAAGAACCCCCATTTGTGATTGTTTTTCCTTGCAGCTCACATACCTGTGCCTCTAGGGTCAAGGTAGGTTTTCCATCCCACCTCTCCTTATGTCCTGTCCATGGTCATGCAGGGGCCTCGTGATGTGTACCCTCTATATCGTCTTCTCTTCAGCAGAAGACCGCTAACTTGTAACAGCTGAGATACTGGTCCATAAACGTGGGGAGTAGGACCTTTGAGGTCCAGCAACTCAAAGGACAGCTTTTCAAACAGGTTTTCATATTGTTTGGACAGTCTTTCCACAGCTGAGACAAAGGCCTATAGGGAAGTAGAAAGGTTTTCTTCATATTGCCGGAGGTGGCCAGCCATTACATCCACAATTGGTGCCTCTTCTTCTTTCCACCCCAGTGCTGCCAATGAGTTGGCATACAACGATGGTGCGCTCTGTACCAAACTTGCACCATACGGATTTGGGTACACTGGACTTCATCTGGATCTGTGGGTGACTGTGGGTTGTCCAGTTCATGTGTCCTTTTTCCAATCACCTTGTCAATACCCCCTTTCCCTAGACAGGGATCCCAGCTGCTTGGCATCTCTACCCTCTAATTCCAAGTCACTGGCCCCATCATCCCAGCAGGTGACAATGTGCTCGCCTGGACAACAACTGAAATCTTTTTGTATATCTCACAGATAACCCAGGGATAGGATCAGGTGATTACCTCTGGTTCTTCCTCCTGTTCTTGTGATGAATGTAAAGGAATATGGAATATTAGTGGTTTAGTTTAAAGAAAATTAACCACTTATAGTTAATCACTTAGTGCTAGGCTGCACTGGCATACTACTTATATAGAACTTGCTTAGCATTAGCAGCTAAAGTTGCTGAAGCCTTAGGCTGCAGGCTGCAAACTTCCACCTAGATTAAGTTGAATTTGTTCTGAACTTCTACTTAGCCACATAAAGGAAGGCCCTGAGACCAGTAAAAACCGGGACATAAAGACGCTACTACCATCAGCAGAGGCTGCAAACCAACAAGATAAGAACAGCCCACCTGGAGACACAGAAAGAATCCACTGAGGAATAAGATGACCTCAGACCATAAATTACCATTAGACCAAGGAGCACGTGCAAGCCACGTGAAGGGCAGATGCATAGACTATAAGGGTATAATTGCCCAGGAATTTCTTTGTTCTGGGTCTCTCTCCAGAGGCACCCAGCTTGAGCTGTCCTTGCTGCTGTACCACTCAAATTATTTTTGGGACAATTTTTGCCTGAGATTCTGCTACGGGAAACCAAGGGCGAAGGAACTTCTTTAACAATGACCCTGGTTCATCTTCACCCCTGCGATCTAATTTTTTTTTTTATTTGTTCTTCTGTATTGGGGCAACTGATATCAGCATGGGTAGGTTCTCCCCACAGTGCCTATCACCAGCGTTTCAGTAGGCACAGTGCACGTCGTGGGGGCGCACCAAGTACCTGCAGCAGATGGGGTGGTATTTTTAAATAGTTGTTTTACCCTAAGCAAGACCTGAAAAACATTCAGAAGACCCAGCAATAGGAGCATGCTCATTTGAACATCCAAAGGGTATTCAAAATTCTCAAGAGCTGCTGTAATTAGCCTTGAGGAGAAGGGGGAGGTGAAGGAAGGTGTCTCCCCAACAGATTGGCTCTCCGAGGAAAAGAAGTAAGAAGTATAATTATTAACAGTTTCCGTTAGATGGCTCCCAAAGTATGGAGATCACGTCAATGCTGAGTACAAATACCAGATTAGTCTCACAACCAACAACTTTATCATCTCATAAGCCAGTGTTACAAAGTACAGCAAAATGACAATCTTTACACAGTTCCTAGAGATAACAAACAGCACAACAGGGAACGTATACGGCAAGTAAGGTTTTACATACCACAACCCCCAGAACAAGCACAACAGCTTTGAGAGCAAATACATCAACATTGAGACCAGCAATGATTAATCTAATACAACGAATACTTATAAAAAATTTGTTATAACGTGCTCTGGTCAGATTTGTCATTATCTCAACCCATCGAGCCTCACGTTGGGTGCCAAAAAAAGGACTGTTGTGGTTTAACCCCAGCCTGCAACTAGGACCACACAGTCGTTCACTCACCCCCCTCCCAAGCCCCCTAGTAGGGTAGGGAGAAGAGGGAGAAAAAGAGGGGAAAAAACAACCAAACCCAAAGTTCATGAATTGAGATAAAGACCGTTTAATAGAACAGTAATAGAAGAGAAAATAATAATGGTAAACGAATATAAAAAAATAAGTGATGCAACACAATTGCTTTCACCACCTGATGATAGATTGCCCAGCCCGTCCTGAGCAGCGATTGCGGATTCCTGCCCCCCGGCCAACCCCCATTTATACAGTGAGCATGAGGTCTGTGGTATGGAATATTCCTTTGGCCAGCTTGTCCTGTCGGTGCTGCCTCTCAGCTTCTATGGGAAGCTGAAAAAGTCCCTGACTTAATATAAACATTACTTAGCAAAAACTAAAACAATATGTTACCAACATTATTCTCATACTAAATCCAAAACACAGCAGCTACTAGGAAGAAAATTAAGTCTATCCCAGCTGAAACCAGGACAGCCAAAAAGGCCAATTCAAAAATTATCTGTAGCATTCATTACGTTGCAAACCATATTAGCATATCTAAAGATTTGCTACTCTAGTATTTGGTATGTATATGTATTTTTTCTTTAACAAAAAAGAACAACAACAAACCCAAAAAGTACAACACAAGGAGCAAAACAGAACCAAAATGTTAATGCCATTCTTCTAGCAAAAGACAAGCTCCGTGCTCTTAAACATGACAGTTTACACTTTCAAAAATTGAAACATTAAAATTCAATAATTCTTGGCTAAACATTACAGAAAATATTTTCTCAAGATTGTTCTGTAAAACAGAGAACTTACTGGAGGAGAAGCAAAACGGCATGAAGGAGAGCTACCACAGGAACTGCCAGAGACTGAGCCTGCGTATGTGGGCACTGGTACAGGACAAGCTAGAAGAGAAAAACCCAAGGGGAAAAAAAACAAATGGGACTAAGATTTTGAAAGGCTGAATTTCAAACAAACTCATTTCCTCGCTGCTTTTCATTCATAAACGCTTAGACAACTTAGAAGCACAGCACATCCTTAAACACACAAGGGTATTTAAGTTCAGTTGAAATGTCAAAGAAACTAGTAAATAAGTATTATATTTCAGTCTAGCATAATACAAGAAAGGATTCAACGCTTAGCCTCACAATAGTGCAACAACAAGTCAGACTCAAGAAAATGCCTCATAAACACTTAGTGGGATATTTGGCAGATCTTTCTCCGTTACAGCCCCCAACATTCACCATTTACACAAAAAAGTGGAAAAACAAAACTACTTACACTTTTTGACTGTTGAAATCTGATCCAGGAAAGGGTGGTTGAAAAATGCTTCTATAGAACAAGAAACAACAACCATGGTGAGTAAATGTACAAATGACACAGAATTTACAGACTATATTGCAGATGGTGATAAATTGTTGCCTTCCCAGAATCAATATTTCAGAGCCAGAGGGTGAAGAGCTTATAAAAGATTAAAGCCTTCCATGTTATATGTTGCTACAGCATTTGGAAAGGAAACAAAAATCAATTGAATAACTTCAAACAACAGCCAGCAAGGCCAATCAGACTGAATTACTGATGGATATTTCATGGCTGCACTTAAGGATCATGTACACAAGAAGCCTTCCCATACTCATCGAGAAATTATGTTCTCTGTGTTCAATATGGTGCTAACTCAGTTTTAATTTCTCTTCAAAACGATGAGCATTTCTCACATCAAACACTGAAAGTATTTTCACTTCTGCCTTTCCCAAGGAGTGAGGCTTATTTTTGAACCTGTTAATGCTACTCCTTAAGTGGCCAAAAATCACAACAGAGCAGCAGCCATTCTCCTTCCCACTTCCCAACAGCAGAACACGACCTGTGCAGCCGGTTCACAGTTTAAAGCAGAATTAAACACAATTTCTTTAACAATTTCCACAGTTAACTCATTACTGTTACAACAGAAACATTTTGCTTTTGTTGTAAACAGACATGTTGAGATGCATTTAATTGACTTAGCATAACAGGTTGGCTAGCAGTTTACACGGAAAGTTTTATTCTACAAGAAGCGACCTACAGCTAGTTAGGGGAAATTGAGGGTTGGTAGAAGCTAGCTGCTAAGCTTTTTGAACTTTAATGTTTTAACAGTTGAGGAAAAACAATGCTGTTCAGACCAAAGCAAGTAACATGGGGAAAAAAAAAAAAAGAAAGAATCTGAGGTCTGCAGTATCTCCTCTTCCTTCAACAACACTTTCTTCCACAACCCGATAAGGAAGGGAGGCTAGCTGTAACGCAAGAACAATGTAATGATTAACTTTAACACGAGGATCAGGTGTTCTTGAGCTTTTGTACAACACCTGCTGTTCCACTTTATTTTGCTGGAAGATCAACAAGATTTCCAATGCTATTTTTACTTTCACAACAGGCAACTGGGCTCAGTTATACACTCTCCCTTTCACTCCCTTTGCTAAGCACATTCCAGAGCAGCCCCTTTGAGGCCCTTTAAGTGGCTCAGCCAAGGAAAACATGACTTTCATCACTACCATTCTGCTTTCTGTTTTTCTTTCTAAGCACAAATGCATTCTCCCACTACCACACGATAAGTGAATTTCCCATGTTTGAAGAAACTGTAGGGACCAGCACACCCGGAGTACAAAGCGGAATCAATTACTCGAAGTCCATGTTTCTGATGTATTAATTCTTCTACACATACAGATTTATGTATCGCCCTCTGAATAGCGTCACTATAATTTGAGGCATTTTACCCAATTATCATGAGTTTTTTCTGGATCTGACTTCTACTTAAGTTTTTACGTAAAGCAGTTAAATTGAGTTATGTCAGCCACATCTACACACAAAACCCCATGCTTGGTTCTCAAAAGAGCAACACCTTAATCATGCTAGTATTGATGTTTTAAATTCCAAACCACTAAAAAAAAGTTTGAGCAAAACATAGCAGGAAACGAAAAGGAAAAAGAAAAACGTAGCTAGTAGAGTCTTCAGCTTCAAGTAAAGAACTAAAACGCCTTTTGAATCCTCCTCTCTCCACAGCCTAACAAATAGAGTCTTCTTATCACAAATACACAAGGACCACATGTGATGAATGAGTCAATTTGTGTATTTCAGTACTGCATCAAACCCAAGCTTGCATGCATAACTAAAGAGCAATGGTGAAGTTTCAGAAGCAGAAACAAAAACTGAGCATGTCTGACTTTTGGTTGCAACTCACCCTAGGATCTCATCATCAAAAGAGCAAATAGCTTATAGTAAGGAAAGAACTGGGTCTTATCTACAAAGAGTCTGAAGAGACTTTAAGGTTTAGGCTCTTTCTCACCATTCCATAGGTTAAACTGGATGGGTCACCTATCTTGTTGCTAAAACAAATCTCAGTATAAAGCACATTGCTATTGATATAAAATAATAATAATAATGGAAAAGATAATTGTATTTAGTTAAGTTAGCTTTAATAAACTAAAATGTTAAGATTAACATTTCCTGGCAGCTATGATAAAACTGCAGTAACACATAGTGCTATAAAATTTAAAGAACTAATCAAGATTTAACTTTTCAGTGGTCATCTTTTAAAAATGCTGCCTCAGTTTGCATTAAAAAAAAGCATTACTACTTTTGCTGTAATATGTAACCAAAAACCCAGCAATAAAAAGGCTTTTTGAGACTGGAGTAACAGACAATCCAGCCAGTACAAAGCACACACAAATCTAAACTCTACTCCTGACTAATTTTGAAGAGGCAACAGTTGTAGCCATTCTGAATGATTCAATAGTACCAGTTTGAGGCCTTGAAATCTTAAGAAGTTAGAACAATGTTCTGCAACCAAAGATCTCCAGCTAAAGAGAAAAAGCCAAACACAGCAGTAAACCGGAGCCAAACAAGTTACTTTTGTTAAGGCGGTATCCATCTAGTGTGTACTAGGCTTAACTTCCCAACTAATTCAAAATGCAGTCCTAAACACACATTGCAATAATCAAACAGTATGCAAACTTCAGTCACTGCACAGTTTAAAAATTTTAAAATTTTAGGACTTAACGAAATATAACTGTTGTTTCTACTACTTTTTGGCTTAAAAAACCCCAGTGAAAATATTTCACTAAAATAATGAACTCTCTACAACTAGCAATACTTAAGCGCAATACTGGGAATTCATCCTTGCAAATATAAACAATTTGGATGTAACATCACACGTCTGTGCCCTCAGATATACATATCTATAGCTTTCAAGGTCAAGTCAAATGCACACAATTTGTACCCCTATTAATACAGTTACGATATTTGCAGTTTGCAAGAGAAAGTATCAGAGAGGAAACATTTAAAGCAACTTTGCTTCCAAAGTGGGTTCTTCCAGTACTTGTTAAATTTCTGCAACCTGCATGACTGCTCCCAGTCTGAGGCCAAAACAGCTGTTGAAGTAACAGAAATATGACTGTGACATGAAATATAAGGTATATCAATTAACACTGTGTGGAAAA
Organism: Anarhynchus alexandrinus; assembly: GCA_008711295.1. Taxonomy (NCBI): domain Eukaryota; kingdom Metazoa; phylum Chordata; class Aves; order Charadriiformes; family Charadriidae; genus Anarhynchus; species Anarhynchus alexandrinus. The sequence continues at coordinate 1,641,213 of VUYV01000131.1, forward strand.
AAGAGGCCACAATTGAAAGAATTAAGCTAATTTATATTTTGCTACTCAACTATAAAGTCATAATTTATGCACATCACTTAATACTGACTGACAGCAGTTTCCTAATGATTTATTTTGGCTATTCTGCCTCCTTTATGAGAACTGAGAAGAAAAAAATTACATGTCACTTTTCATGTAATTGGCTGTAGACAAAAGGTCAAGACAGTTATTCTGGTCACATGAATACAACTAAGAAGGAAAGTCAAGAGACCAAAAGTTACATACCAAAGTCCATTCTGTCTTTTTGGTTTCTCTGAAGCAAACCCAACAGCAGGTCAGCCAGATAAGCTGATGTTTCCCTAGGAATACTGCACACAAGAGGAAGCAAAACATGCATTAAATTTCATGGATGCATTTAATAATGCATAACGCATTACGTTTCAGGAATTCAGCATTCTGCTGTAAGTCTTCACTATACATGCTCTATAGCCTTAGTACAGGACCCTTTCAACTCAGCAAGGTACAATGAAGGCAAGATGCAACACGAGTCACTGGTATCATACTACATCCTTGTAAAGATAGCAGTATCAAATATTTTTATGAATCCCAGGCACTCCCAAAGATGAAAAAGTGTTCAATCAACAAATGTAAGTGACAGGAAAGGCCATGGTGACATACCTAGGAATCAAATTCCTGTTCTTTTCATAAAACATTCTCAAATCTTGAGGACTATTGGCCTGTCAAATAAAAATGTACATTAATTAAAGCTCAGTTTCATGGAGAAAATAGCTTTTGTACCTATGCACACATACACAAAAAGGAGGCTTTTGCATATGGGCATTAAAGGAGAAAACCCCAACCACAACAGTGACTTCAGCACTGAATATACTTGTGTATCCTCTGGATCGAATACACACAGACTAAGTATGAGCAACTTCTCCCTTGGTATCCTCTAGCGATCTGGCCTTTGAAGCATCAACACTACACTCAGACATCACCACTTGCTTCTCTTTTCATGACTGGAAGGAAAAGCTCTAGGAATTTCCATGAGACTAAAAAGAGGGAAAAGGAAACAAAGTGTTACCTGAAAAGGTGGTTTTCCAACAAGACACTGGTAAATCACAGTTCCTATGCTCCACAGGTCTGCTTTAGCATCATAGTGTTGAGACATAATCACTTCAGGGGCCTGGAAAGAATAGCAAAATCTCAGAAGGGAAAACAAAAAAAGCAAAGGCACAGCAATATGAACTCTACAGTTCTTCTGTCAGAGCAGCATTAACAGAGACCACTTTATTGTAGAGTAAATATTTTAAGACAAAATTAACATTTGAATCTGCATCATATGACTTGAAAGGTAACAGTTCTATCTAAAATGAAAGCTACATTTCAAAAACCACAGAAAACTAGAAATGTTGATGTTCTAAAAAAAGCACCTAGCGGTTGGCATGTATGGGAGTAAGAGGTAAGCGTTATTTACTTGGTTTATGCAGTCCTCCTTGTGGATAAATAACCAAGCTTTTCATAAGGAATATCATTATCACCATTTTACATATATAAAAACAAGACAAGGGAAAGCAAAATGATTTTCCCATGACCATACAGTAGGGTAGTGGAAATGCCAAAGTTAGACAGTTCAGTGCTCAACTGACTACCACACTACTTAGTAAAAATTAATGGTGATTGACTCCAAATTGTTGGGGGTTTTTAACAAAAACCAAGCAAGCCAAACCCCACACATAACAGAATACATTAAATAACCAGAATGAAAACGTGAAGTAGCTTTTTTCAGCGCTAGTGTAAGGCTATTCTGGCCTGTATTCAATCACTTTTTATTTTCTTAGAAACTAGGAAGGAGATAATGCCCTGTTTTAGGGGAAAAAAAAAAAAGAGAATGAAACTACTTTGCCAAAAAATTAACGCTAAGATGTATTGCCTTTTAATTCTCTAAGATTTTTCCTCCCCACAGTGCTAAGAAATGTTCGTTGTCTCTCTGTTTTTAACAATCATGATCTCCAAATCACAAGCAAAATTAGGAGCTAGTAAAACTATGCAAAGGTGAACTGCATGCTGCCCCTGATGCTTCTGAAGCAACATTAAGCATTTGCCAATCTGCAAGCAGTAAATTATTTTGTACTTGTAGAAGGTTTGAGATAAGCAATATAATCTGAAATACACCGTCACTTACCATATACATAGGGGAACCACACAGAGTTGCAGCCATCATGTTGCTATGCAGATAACGAGCAAAACCAAAGTCAGCTATGTAAAGAAACACATTCGTGAATAAAAAGAAAGATAATTTTCAAATTTTTAAAGTCTAGAAATTATCTGCCTCTTATTGAGATCTGCTACAATTACCAGTTAGAGAGAAAAAGGCAGGTATAATACACAGCCAACTACATGGAAGAGTAAAATCTGTTACACTAAAAGAATAATGTATTATCTTCCAAATAGCAAGCCAAGAAACAGCAGTGGCATCATTTGCATAAACTGCTGCTCAGCCATCTCCCCAGCTGCAGAGCATGCTGCCTGGCGTCAGCAGGAAAGGATTAAAGTCAGTGGCTAAATATAAATGGTTCATTAAGAGTGATGAATATACAATCTGCTTCAGTGAAATCACATCACCTAGAAGTTTAAGAACTCAAGTTTCAAATGCCTGAATTTTCTACGTAGGCAAAAGCATCTGAAGCTATCTAGAAAGGACAGCAAGAGAAGAAGTTTTGTTTCCTCTGTGCTGTTTAGAACATGGAGTGAGTTGCAACAGACCTCAGATTTTGGTTGAGCAAAAGCATGGAGAAGAAACTTGTTAAAAACAAGGTATTTTTAAATGCACACTTAACAGACAACAATGAGAGATTAAAACTCCTGAAGTGTCCTCTGAAGAGGAGTTGGTAGTACCCTGAACAGTTGACATCTCTCCCCAGTTACAATGCCAAACCTCTTTCAGCCAAAAATAGGTCATAACCTACATTTCTGAACTCCTCAAATAACCCTTAGGAGGGTCTACCACAAAAGAACCCCAGCTGGAACTGCGACTGGAGTCTCGCGTGCATACAGTTTTGAAATGAGGTAAAAGCTATTTGAAGTTTCAAAGGTTACAGATTTATGTCTAATTAAAATAGTTTCATACTAGAAACATCAGCTAAATAGGTTTCTTTTTCCTGTAGATTTCATCAAAAAGGTCTTTATGATTCAATCTTTTTTATAGTGAGAAACTGCATTACAGCATAAAGCTCATAATTCTAGACTCACTGTCTGACTTGCATCAATTTAATACACACCATATCCAGTACACCCTCTGCGCATTAACTACAAAGACACTTTGGAGTAGGGAAACAATCCAACAGTGACGATTTACCTTTAGATTAGAGAAAAGCATATTTACCTATTTTGATGCGTATGCCACTGACACTTGACTTTCTACGACTGGCGTAAGACAACAGAATATTCTGTGGTTTAAGATCCCTATGAATGATTCCTTTACTGTGCAGAATACGCATAGCTGCTGCAATCTGCTGGAGGAAAACTCGGATGGTATCTTCACTAAGAGTTCCTTTAGCTGAAAATAACATACACATTAGCAGAAGGGAAAATAAATATTGTATTTGGACAAAAAGCAATAAACTTCACAGTGATCAACTGTGAAAACGATGAACACACTCAATCACAGTGAATTACACTCAGAGCAATCCAATCTCCAGTATTTTTCTACAAATGTATATATTCTCAGCAACATCCATCTCCATAGTTTTACACTAGCTACAATACCCTGAATTATCTGTTTTTACAGTAGTTTGTTCAACTCAGTAGCATAATAATTGTAAAACTTCTCAATCACCATTAAATCCTAAACTCACTAAAAAGGGAAAGGAGACACAGTTTAGAACATTAAATGTATCTACAATCGTGTTACAACCTGAAGCTTTAAAACAATTCTTTCTTTAAACAAATTATCACGGGAATGCAGATAACCACTCTGCTCAAAAAATGTCATCCATGATAAAATTGGTTTTGAAGTGGAAACTAAAATGTACTTTTGAAAGTCTCTTCAGAAGATATTATCTCATTCTGCAGTCTGAAAACGTACTGAACGAAGGAGCTGGATTATACTGTATGAGTCTTCCCAAGGATTTTAATGGGAAGTGAATTAGGCTTTTAATATACACAGTTACCATAACAATAGCTGTTCACAAAAAGATTCCTTCAACATACTGCAGACACAAAGGCAAGTAGAAGAATATTTTCTATCAAGAAAAATATGAAGATTAACATCTCTGCTCAAAATTTTGTTTGTAGTAAGAATCCATTTGTCATGATTCTGTAAATTCTGTCTTCACTTCAGGCAGAGCCATGTTGAAGGGTAAAATCTCTCCCAAGCCAGAACTGCCTTTTTGTAGAAAGCACTGTTATGTAAGTAATTCAGTATTTTAAAGTTCACATCTTGGAAAAGAAAGCAGGTGGAATCGAAACACTGGGAGCAGCCCCCAAAATATGACTCCAAAAATAGAAAACCACCATGTTTTTCAACATGCTACCCAGATCTTCCCTCTCGTTTACAAATAGGGGAAAGTTACATTCAACTGTTTTGAAAACAGTGGCAAAAAGCATTTTCTGTCTGTGTATTATTTTATTCACCTTCATTGCTAGTTTGTGGGGTTTATTATTAATTATGAGTGACATTCAAAAACACTGGGAAATATTTTAAACAAATGCAAAACCTTATGTCTTCCTGCAGCTTCAAAATTTAGTTTTCAAGTTCCCAGGTTGGCATACAAACTCACAGCACTCTGCTGCTGATCTTGACTGGAGACAGAATACAACACTAAACGGATCCTTGGTGAATTCAATTACTCTTATAAAGAGGCCACTCTAAAATCACACCAGGGTGAACAAGCATTGTGGAATTACAGACATTCCACAAACAAGAAAACACTTAAGCCACAAGCAAAAAATCTCAGAGAAACACCAACAGATTACAGGAATACAGAATATAAATATGTAAGGCAACAGCTTCTTTATAGGGAAATTCAGTAATCAGTTACCTTGTAAGTAATCTGCCAAATCCCCACCATTGCAGTACTGTTAAAAAGAAAGGTTTTGATTCAAAACACAAGCACTGAAGTACCTGCTATGTAAGTTTTACTTTGTAATCTTTTCACTAAAATTAGAAGATCCTTTTCAGATGTCTGTCTCAAAATTGTTTTGTCAATTATTTGTAATTAATAATTTGAGTACTTACAAGTATCATAAAATGAAATTGAATAATTTATGGAACAAACACTGCTGATAAATTTAGTAGTGCATACAAAATTAATAATCTAGTTTTCAGAATTACTTATTTTAACAAGTCATGATTATTTTGCAGCTGTGCAAAGGAGTTTTGTCTAAAAAACATCTTTAAAATCAGCCAGAAAGAAACATATATGTTAACACATACCTCCATTACCAAAAAGACAGAATTGGGCATTTCCTAAAAGAGAAGAACAAATCCCATGTAAGAATGTGACAAGACAAAGCCTTCAGTACTTCATTAACCAAGTGTAACACGAGATTTTTCAATCAACTGAGACACCTTATGTTAAAGTCACTGTTTTAGAGGGTAGCAAATATGTACATTCCCCACCATTAAATATTTCACATTTTCAAAACCATTAGTGTATGTAAAAGAAATCACCAGGCAATATCTTGAAGACTAAAGCTATCATTTGAAAGAACATCATACAGTAACACCAGTTTCTACTGTCTGTCTCTCCCTGAACTTTCAACTGCCTTGAACTGCTCTGTCAACACAACCTTTATATTAAGAGCCCTTACAAATAAACAAACTTTCGCTATCAGTCGTACTGAAATCAGTCACTAACAGGACAGTAATATTTAGTCACAAATACACTGCACAGAATTACAAACTGTAAGCAAGACAATTTGGCTATGACAACCACTTTTCTAAGAAGGAATTCCAAAGTTATGTTCCCCGCTTCTGGTCAAAACAAGCTTTGGTTCTGCTGTCTGACAAGCCGAAGGTCAGTCAGAAATCACAGAGCAGTTAACTGTCTGGAATAAACTCATTCCCAAACACTGCTGTTTAATTTGGGAATCATGCATACTCGTGTAAAATACCTCCCTCAGCGAGCCAGTGGCAAAAGCATGTCCCTGCCACGGACCTAAATGCCTTATGGCAAAGGTGTGATTTGGTGAGGCACTCCTTTTGAGATTTCCCAAAGCACCTCCTTTGACCTATTTGCAACCTGAATTCCCTCTCTTGTAACTGGGCAAGAGTTACTGAAAGACAGATTAGCTAACTTCTACTGTAAATTATCTACACACTGCACAAAAATGCAGTAAAAAATGTTTGTGCTTAAACCTGACTGTAACAAGAACATTCATCTTTTTTACAAATATTTATTTTGTGTGAGGGAAGAAAGAGCCTACCTGTCTATAATCAACATTGTTCTCCACAAAGTCTCCTGCGTAAAGTAGTTTTGTTATGCCTACAAAGTTGAAAACTCTCAGAGATCTTCTTTAAAGTAAAAGTGTTTTTTCTCTCTGAGCTAATTGAGTAAGACTGAAAGGAAAGAACACAAAGAGAACTAGAAGGAAACATAAGGCAAGTATATGCTAAACAGGATGATGGTTTTAGTTACATAGTACGTTACCTCCCTTTCAGTTTAAAAATAAACTTAAACAAAGGTTGACAGTTTGTGGGAAAATATGTTTTTAAGACAGTTGAAGGAAAAGTGAGATGGCATGCCAGACAAGGCCAGGCATATGCCCCAGCTGGAATTGGAACTGCAGACAGTCTGACTGTATTCTGCTAACTCGTGTAAAAAAAAAAAGTCAAAAGGGACATTGCATGGCAAAACAAAAGCTGTGAACTTAGCCACACTTCTCAGCGCTTGTATTAAAACTTCAGCACACCTTCAATTTTACCATACTGGCAAGAACTACCACAAGAGTGCCATTTTCAAGGGCTCACTAATACGTCAGGAAGCTTTAAAAAACAAACAAACAAAAAAATGGGCCCAGGCTAGGGAAACCAACTACCCCAAATATCAAACACAGCACAGAGCACGTGGATGGCACAACACATTAAAGCCGATTTCTACCAATCCATCACAGATACAGATATCCACTAAGTTTTCAAGTTATCAAGAATACATATTTAAATCAACACTAACTAAAGCCAGTTTTATCAGGCAAAACTAGACAAAGACATGAAAAAAGCATTAAGAGATGGTCAGAGCTCAGTAGCTTCACAGTAAAAATTCTCCTTCCTGAAAGGGAGTCTTATACTCAAAATCTCCTGAAATTTCAAGAAATGCTATTTTCTAAAACTGAGAAATTAAAGTTTACAAGAGCTTTGAACATAAACTTCTAAGCTACTGTCCAACATTACTACTGCTATTCACCAGATCTTTATTAAAACAACTCCTTATGCACACACAACTGCAAGAGTAAGTACAGTTCAAGAAGAACCGGACATTTTAAGGTTAATTCAAGACTGTATTAGGCGGCTTCACTTTCTGGAAGCATTTAGTTTAGCCACTCTCGTCAGTGTTACAGAAATGCATTTGAGGTTCTTTCCAGCTCAGAACACCAAGCACATTACAGATTTGTTTACATTTGGAAATTCGCTTCAAAGAAAGCAAATTTCTAGGAACATTAGTCAAATCTGTTGGGGAATGAAAGGCAAACTCCAACCAATATAGAATATTAAAGCAGCAGTAGATCACATTTCAGGAAGTCCCAATTGTTCAATGTTTCTGTAACAGCTGTGGCCAACATGAACCATAATTTGCAATCCTATAAATGCCTCAAAACCTAAGTGCATACATTAAAGCAAAAAAAGATAAGTAATTACTTGCTCTGTAAATTACTGAAAATACATGATGACAAATGTTGTTTCTTTCTACATTGTTCCTTCGCAATGTCATCTTCCAAGACAGAAACCCACTTTCTTTCAGGAACCCCAAGGATGCCAAACAGCAACTCTGAGATCCCAATTTATCAAACTGAAAATTCTGCCAACTGAGGATCACTTCACTTAAAGGACAACTGTGATGTGTAAAAGAATAACACAGCTAAGCAGCATGGAAACTGTCCGTTCTCCAGTGACAAGAAAGAAGCTCAGCTAGTGGATTTCCACCCGAACATAGCAATGCCATGAATCAGAAATAGATGTTCCACAGTGTCAGTGCCTCCACTACACAACATGCTCTGTACAAAAACAGCAGCTTATGGCAGTATGTAATGCTCAGCTCATGACAGACATTTATTCATCACAGAACTAAGAGAATGTGTTTTCTGGATTCCCTTGGAAACAAAGTCCTTTCAAACAAATCTGCTCTCTTCAGAAACACTGAGCTGATGATTTGTCCTGTTGTACTACCCCTCACCTTTTTAAAGAAAGTCATTCCTCCACACTACACTAGATTGCCCTCAAATAGCATTACTCATCTCTTTTTGACTGACATTCTTGATTAAAAATAGTCAAAGAAGTCACTGGGTTAAAGTCATAGTAAGAAGTAGAGTGTGTTTCCTTACTGTAGCTTGAATAATCCTTTTTTATTAAATCAGCAGAGCAGATTAGAGGTTTCACAAAGAGATTTTCCCAGACTGGTCAAAAGTCCTATCTAATTCGTATTGCAGAAGTAGTATTTTGCACAGTACTGGTACCAAGTTCCCCAGCCGCATCTTGTCCCAACTTTAACTCATAGCCAAACACTTTTCAATATCCCACCAACGCAAGCTTTAGTTCAAAACAGCTGAAGTTGTTCATCCCTTCACAGTTGCTCATATTTTGCATTACAGTTCTTGGCCAGCCTGACTGGGAATGTGATCTCCATTTTGGGAATACAATCAGAAAACACAAGTCAATTCTGTTGACACATTTTGCCCTTCTAAATCATTTTGCTGAAAAATAAAGCTATCCCTATCATCATTCTCTTGTGATTTCTGTTGACTTGCTAAGCAGAGCAAAGTGCTCAAAAAGGAAAAAATTAGTAAACCAGCATGTTTCAGATCTAACATTCAGGAATAAAGCTGACCTAGCAAGCTATTTTAAACTGTTTCTTGAAACAGATAACAAAGCTTTCAAAAATTTACATTGACATACAGATCATAAAATTACTGCAGCTGGATTTGTTCTGGCGTACACTTCTACCTAGAAAAATAATCAAGCAAAACACATGTATTTTGTGTTGCAACAATTACAGAACAGTTTTGTCCAGCATGCCTTGCTTTGTTGCTAAAATTTTCTTTACAAAAACCTACTTTTGTTCCTTCTTATTCTGAATCTAGGTTTATACTTGTAAGATGAAGTAAAAGATAGCAAAGGTTAATAGGAAACCATTTTACAGTTCTGAAAGCTAACAGATAAATCTACTAGAAAGAGATTAAGAGGCAACATATTTGCCAAAACTTGCTATGTTCTAATCCCAGACTTCCAACAGTTGTCTCAGGGATGCGAAGTTCCAACCCAAATCACAGGCTCAGTGCAGTAGTTCCATTTAAAAGACATTAATTGAAAAAGAAGTCAAAACATCCATGGTTACCTCTGACAGCTGTTGCTAGAACTCTAGCGTATTGGCAGAAACATACTCTAGATTTCTTTTTGGTTAGGAATTCCTCCCTTAGAACGAGCTGAAAGTCTGCAAGGAGCTCTTAGTGAGCTGCCAAAGCAGCAACTGTGGCAAATAAATAGTTACTGTGTTTTTGCTCCAAGTTTGTAGGTTCTGTTGAGCTGCAGTTTATGATTGGAGTTCCACGAGCATGAGAGTTAACCTGACAGCTTGTGCACTGCTATTATCTGATAATTTTCTGATATGTTAATTTGTGCTATATTTGCTTTAACTATTTGGCCAGGGAATACACGCCTCATTTTTTTTGGAGCATTAAATACATTTGGCAACAGTTTTAATGATTTAGTGAAAAAGGACTGGTCTGGATTTTTTTAAGGCTGTTTCTCACTGTATTACAGATACTCCCGTTTTGCTCTGCAGGTGCACCACAGCAGCAGCTTCTGACACGTTCAGCTCCTATCATGTCTTAAAGACTGAATATTTTGTTGTTTCTGACTGAATGTTAAGTCTCAGACTAACCGTCAATTGACGTGTGCCTGTAGGATTCAAACAGCGTGCACACCACCAATTATTCACATAAAAGAGCAATCAGCCATGGAGAAATGTACCACAATAGCCGTATCACTCATTTTCTGCAAGGTGAAATGCTTTACTTTAATATATATATGGGAAGTAGGGAAAGAGACCGGCCTCTGCACAACACAAATGGAAGGCAAAACTGTTCACAGCACAACAAGCATTCAACACGCTCACATACTTGAAGATCTTCTGAAACAGTTTTGAAACACAAATTATAGCATCTAGGCACAGCAGGTAATCTAAGGACTATGTAGTAATTCCAACTCTTTGGTTCTGTGGGCCAAAACAAATTCTAACTGGTTGTCCCTAACCTTCAACGCCTACACTGGCGTCATCCCTTGCAGTTTGATATTGTCATAACCAACCTTACAGTTAGCATCAGCTGCCAGGTACTATTTCAAAACCTTTACAATTTCTACAGGGCAGGATTTATTTTTTTTTATCTGAAAACTTGTGCGGACAGCATGTTTTCATATGACTATTTCCACACACACTGAGGATGGATACTGACAAACACAAAGGCCTTAATCAAGGAGCTGAGGGAAAAAATAAACATATTGAGACATCCTCATTCAAAAGACAACAGTTCAGAAACAGCTATGATGAGAGTAGAGAGGCAATCAAAGCTGTGAGACACCAAGATCAAGAGCACACACCACAATGCTTGAAGCAAATGCCTCAAGAAATATATGCAATACTACCAGACCAACTGGAGTCCTTGGGTAAACCAAACAGCAACATTTAATTCCCATTGGTAAAACAACAGGTAGAGATAAATATGGTTCCTTCCATAAGCATCCCTGCTAAGAACTCATGGGCACCTGTGTATAAGTAAAGGCTGAGGTGTAGGTACCAGAAGGACCACTGGCTTTGCTCCCACTAGCTTTCACTGCTTTCAAGGACAGCAGCTGCAGTTATTTTATCTGTTATGTACCAACAAGCTAAGACAAGAAACAATTTCTGTTCAGATACTGTTTCTCCAATAACACACTAGAAATTAGTTCTCCCTAAACTACTGTTCAAATAGCAAACTTCAGACTCCATACAGTGAAGACATTAATTCATTCTTCTAAAACACTATCTCCAAGATACATTACCGGCTTTCATTCTGACGGCTGACATTCTAAAGAGGTTTTGAATTAAATTATTTGCTAAAACAGGCACTGTCTGGCACTGTGGAAGAGATTAGTTCTACTCAGCACACACTTGGGATCATGAAGTGCACAAAACTGTAAATTCATGTCCTAAATATAGCACATTCCAAATAACTTACTGATACCTTCATACCTCAGTATAATACTTTATCCAAGGACCTGGTGAGTTAGAGGTTATTTTAGACTCCTCTTACTTTTGACAAACAGTGGGCTCTGCTTCCCCAATTAATGTGACCAAGACTGATCTACTTTTGCAGGATGAATGACATCCCATAGCACCACCATGGGAAAAGCATGCATCCTTATACCATTTTAGAGATTTGGGAGGTTTTTTTACTCTTGAATGAAAGACAACCAAACTCTTGCCCGAGAAGGTAAGTAAAAAATGTCTCAACGGGTTACATCTTGCTATCCATCTATTATATTCTGTGGGGTTTGTTAAGCATTTCACTGCATGAAAAAATTAATTTCACATTTAGAGGTGAGCTGCATATGTTTGTTTTTCAGAGCCTACTACCCCAAAACATTTGCCTCTCACAGATGGAGAGTTCATATTTAAGTATGTCCACAAATGCCTTCAGTCTTAGAACCACTGGTCTCCACACCCTGGTGCGTGCAGATCCCCGGCCTTCTGAGACGGCGCAAACAACAACGGTATGCTCTGCTTACATAAAATGCTTAACTGCAGATCAAACCTGCCAGCGTTGCATGTAACCACCTTATGGAAATCAAGGGCAATTATCGTGCTGGCACCAGAACAAAAGATTTTCATGCCGACCAATGCACACACAACATTAACGGCACACCGATTCATTCGGGCACGTCTCCAGATGAATGGGCATTTCTAGTAATTTAACTCAGTGGACACTATACATACTAAGGAACATATCAAAATGCTGTTCATATGAGCCGAAGCAACTGCAAGGTAGAAAGTTTTAAAATGTTCATATACTATCAGCAGAATGGCTCACAAGTTCTTCTTGGATCTAATTAAAACCTTAATGGCATATGCATCTTTATTACACTGACTTGTGCGACTGGTCGCAGATCGTGCAACAGGAACACAACCATAAATGAACAGAGATGAAAGAGAAGGAATCTAACTACCTCCTGTGAAAACAATTCCAAATGAAGCCTTTTGCAATATGCAAAATAACAACTACCCTTTCATTCTCAAACTTAAAAGATATATTCCAAATTGCTATGCAGGGATACAGCTTTAATCTCAAAGTACTGCCATTAAGTACAAATAATTTAATTTAATATTATGAGATGTAAAAATATTTATTCTTCATTGCAATTAATTTACACTTTTTTCATTTAGTTTTGCCTCTTACATTGCACACCATCTTTTCTATCTGAAAATTCGATACACCAATCAGTTCTTGGATTATTCAGCTAAATTGTCTGCCAAACAGTGCATCTGAAACATGAGCATTTTCTTATTTCAAACTGTCTAAGGTTAAGATAAACTTCAGATGAAAAGAACTATAAAAATAAAACAGACTCCCAGTCACACTGAGAACTTCCTACTGTGGCACAGACGCCACTGGCTCCAGCAATGAGGAAAAAAATTAGCTTCTGTAACTTAAAAATTGCTTGAAATCCTAAGTCTTATCTGCTGTACTGTATCACTATGTTCACAATACTAGGGCAAACAAAAAGGGCAGTACATGCTAGAACATGAAATGCTACAGAAAATTAGTAGGTGTAACAGCCTACTAGACATGTGAATGCCTTGCATAGTGTTCATTCTTGCTGGGTTATAAATTAATGTAATCATTCAAGTTAATGATGTATAATATTTCACAAACATAGCCCTGTGCAGAAAGGGAAAAGCTTATTTGTGCAAGTGTCACATTCTTTAGCCCATATTTTGCAAAGCAATTTCTTCTATAGAAGTAGCATCATACTGCCAAGCTTTATGTTTGCCATGAATGTATCTGAAATACATCCAAGGTATGAGACACATGTTTTCCCTTCTCTTTGCTTTAACTGTTCATTTTATTTAAATGCAATAGTCAGCTACAAGCAGCAAACTCCCCTTCCCAAATGGAGAGTACAGGACGGATCATTCAAGAAGCCCAGTCACTCTAAGGGCACCCTTTCCTGTAGCAGAACAGGAAAGCATAAAAGTTACGTTTTTAAACAACCTTTTGGTAAAGAAACCATAGAACAAGCGTATGGGTCTGTCCTCTCTTCCCCTTGTGGATGTTCTGTGCATAAATCAAAAGAAGCAAGAGCCTCTCCAAGGCTTAGAAGATACACAATGTTAAATCATCAAAATACATATCTAGTCAACTACCCTCAAGTTGAGCCGCAAAGCTTAGCAAGTAATCTTCACAAATAAACAACTGTAAATGATAAATCTGAAATTCAGCTGCTTACTCACATACCAATGCCCTCAGTCAACCATTCCAGTTTCTTTTAAGATGTCTAGATATACTAAATTTAGGATGCTGAGAAATTATTTCCACTAAGCAATACTTTGGAAAACCTGGTCTCTTCAAGAAGCACAATAGACTATACTTTCCCTCTCAGAGCAGCTAATATCATTCAAAATGCAGAGTTCTGAAGTCAAGACCCAGGAGGGAAAAGAGTCTACACATCCAAATGGGAAGTTCTGATGCACAGTCTGTTACTACGTGAATATTATCACTTTGTACCAAAAGTCAGCGGAAGTTAGTACATGATCTGTACTGCTACACACAATAAAACCTGAGCCTGCCTAGTGTATACCATGTGAACAGATTTCTATAGCTACAGATACACATCTACGCGTAAGCTGAACACCTTTTAGGATGCACAGAGAACACTGAAGAATGCCAAAATGTCTATATTGTGTTGCTTTAACTATGCAAGGGTGGTTCTTAATAATTTTTTCATAAATGTAACTGTATTTAAGATTAGAATTGAGCCCAGGGGATAAATGTATAGTTCTTATTCAAGCAGAACAAATGGCTGTATAACCTAGATAACGTCATATTCAGCTTTACTCAACACTTGCAGGCCTTAGGATATAAAAAATGTACTTCCTACCACGTAGAATACACTGCCCTAGATAGGCTAGAAATCTAACTCCTTCACCTTATCAGGCAGAACCCTAGGAATAAAGAGAGGAAGACAATTTGAAGCCATTTAATACTTATTTCTCCTACTTGAAAAGATCCAAACGTCTGCTTGGCTTTTATACTTTATCCTATCCTTCTGAACGCAGGCAACAGCAAAATATCCATGTGTAATCATGGTCATCTACTTCCTTCAGTTCTTCCCCACTGTGACACAGGGCTATACAATACATTTCTTTGTTACAGAGATCTCAAAGATGCTGCTCCTTTTCTACAGCAGATTATTTTAAGTTATGTTGACTTCTTAACATAACTTGCTTCATCCATTCAGATCAACTCCCACTAGTACATTTTCCTTCAGGTGTATTCAGTCGTTATCCACAAACACCCACCTTCCAATTAAATTATAGGGCCAAGGAAACAAGGCTAATTCAGGAGAATAGTTAATGCCACCAGTAGAGCTCCCAGCCCGGCCAGCTGATGCTTTTTCTCTGGAGACAGGACCAAACTACACAAACAGCCTCTGCAGAGATTCTCAGGCTGCCACTTGCCCCTGCTGCCTGGAAGTAAACCATATTCCTCACGGCTCTCTACCCCAAGCGCGCATCCTTCTTTTTAGAAAGAGCCAATACAAAATAAGTGCATAGTGTGTTGAAGACGAGAGAACTCCCCTGACACTGCTAGGGAACTGGATCTCTTTTGCAAAATACCAAACTGATTAGAGCAACAAAATACATGGCCATTCAAAATTCTCTACTCAGTATACATATATATGCATTATATTTTCACAAATAAATTTTAATGAAGAAAAAAGGCATCAAAATATATTTTACCTGGACATCATAGAGAGCTACAATGTTCTCATGCTGAAGTTCCTGTAAAACAAAATATTTGTATTATGGAAATAGCCTGTTATTATTATTATCATTATTTTAAATTTAGTATGCTAGGTGATAACCAAAGAGAACCAAATTTTACAATCAAAGGTAGCATCTTTTTTAGACCATCTGATGGAATTTGGAGGACATCCCAGCTACTTAGACAATATTTAGAGGGATAGGAAATTAGGCAATATCTTAAGAGGTCATAAAAACATTTGGTTCCAGAACTTATTTTTGATGTCTTGTTACAGAAAGTACTAAAGCACAAGATCCTTAATGAGTACTGAAAACTGACTAGATTTAATTTTATAGTCTCACACAATTTCTTGCTTAGCAGAGTAACCAGTTACATTGTGTTCATGCCAACCTTATCATTTTTACAATAAAAAGGAAATAAAATGAAATAACACCAAATAAAACTCACAGGACAGCTCATGCAATTATTTGTAACTGCTCAAAAAAACACCTGTCTTTGCTAAGTACTTGCAGCACACTAATATACCTAACACTACAGTTTCTGGTATACAATAAATATACTAGAATATAATATCTATATATTAGTAAATAAAATATGTGCCATATCTCAATAAGCTTGGAAACATAGGAAGAAAGCAGCACTACTTATTACTGCAAAGCTAAGTAAAATGAGATGTGGTGAAGTTCAGAAAGCAGAGAATGCTAAGACACCATCCAAGGAGACATTTCCGTAAAATAGCATTGAAAAACTAAATGATTTTCTGTTTTATTTCCTTCATTAAAGCCACACTACACATTTTAAGTCAATTAACACAACTCAGAAGTGGGAAGACTGCTTCAAGAATCAAATTCAGCATGCCGATTTTAGCTTTCAAGCCATCTTTGCGCACAGATGATGAAGAAAGATCAAAGACTGATGTTTTACCCTCAGCTATGACTTTTGTTGTATGCACTGCTTGAGAAAGGTGCCCCATCAGCCATCCCAAAGGACAAAGCTTTCCACACATGCAATAAGCAAAGCACAGAGACTGGTTCTACAACAATTTTCCACTGTTAACAACAAAAGCATGCCCATAACCTGTTCTGAGACCATTTCCAGAACTAAAAAAGTATATTTTTCTTTATTTTTCCCTTGGTCTTTTTAGTTCTGGATTTCTCCTGGAACTAACAAAGAAACAAAAGGGAGAATAGCAATTACTGTGATACTACCCATGACCCAGAATGAACTAGGTCAAAAGTCTCTTTTCCTTTTCAAGTAAAGCAGCTTTAAAAATCACTGCAAATTAACATACCTTTAAGATTTTTATTTCTTTTCCAAGTAGGATTTGTGACTTTGACAAGTTCTTTTTGTTAATACTCTTTATGGCTACTTCCCAATCAGTTTTCTGGAAACAAACAAACAAAAAAAGTATTGTCAGTTTTATTTTTTTTTTAACTTTATCCACTAACAACTAGCTAGTAAAGCACTGGAGAAAAAGTTGCGAGATCACCCCTACTCTACCCACCAGTGATTACTACATCACATGACACCATCAAGAACTATTTCATTCCACAATAGCTTAGACAGCTATTAAAATCCAGCTGCAGCTACACTGCATTCTCATGGATTCAAAAGCATTTAAAAAACAAAAGAAGTAAGTAACCGTATTGCATTTATTTCTCGGGAGTGGTGCTATGTATCTGCTTTTTAGCCCTCTCTCAATGACTGAGTTACTTTTACTCCCCCTTTAAGGACTTCCCATTTTCAGCCTCCTTATGCACTACAGCTGAATATTGCACAAGACAACATCTGGTTTTCTAAGTAAACTTATACACTGTATATTTATATATTATCTAAAAATAAATTGCCTATTTATTTTTAAAGTGGGAACATCTCTACTGGCCTTTAAAGTTCGTTTTCCTTTTTTTTTTTAACTTAAAAATCATTGCACTCTGCCTCTCCCAGTTGTCAGTACTGCCCCAATGCTCCAAAAGGATAAATCTGAAGAGCCGTTTTCTGGAAAGCAGAGCGCTTTGGGCACCAACACCAGAATAAACTCTCACAGCATCAAGAAACCATAACGTAACGATGAATATCCGGGATGATTAGCAAGCCACGCCAGGAAACCAGACACCTCTGAATTTAAGAAATCTTCAGCCAATCCCAAAGGAGGCAATTTTCCATTAGATCCCTCGTTATCCAGCGACATAAACATGACCCTCCTGACAAACAAAGGGCTCAGCCTCCCATACAGCTGCAACTCTCCCCTCGCCGCTATGTTAGGCAGCTACCAAACAGCAGAGAGAGGTGGGAAGGCACATAGGTTGGTGAGGTTTTTTTTTTTTTATTTTTTTTAGGGGAGGTTAAAAAAGGAAAGGGTTTATGNCCCCGCCCAGCTGTCACCCACCGGGAGGGGCTCCTGCCGGACCCCAGCCCCGGGCAGGGGTTGTGTAACCAGCCCCGCTCCGGCCGCGGGCGAAGCCCATCGCTGTTTACCTTGCGGTGGCGACCTTTGAAGACCACAGCAAAGGCTCCGTGTCCTATCAGGTCCTTCTTGCTGTACTCAAAGTCCCCCACCACCTCCATCATCCCTCAGGGGGGCATGAAGCCCCGGGAAGGAAGGAAGGGAGGGAGGGAAAACAAAGGGGCTCTTCCTCCAGCCGAGGCAGCTACAGCCGCCTCACGGCAGCCGGCGGCGGGGTGGGAGCCTGCTCCTCTCCTGGCTGCCCCCGGCGGCGGGGGCAGGTCCTCTCATACCGCGGGGGCAGCCGCAGACCCCCGGGCTGCTGCAGGGCGTCTCCGAGGCGAGGGGCTCCGTCTGGCATGGGGAGGGCAAGGCGAGGAAGGGGAAGGGGGGGAGGCTCTCAGGGGCCGGGTGTGAGGGGACAGCGCGGCATCGGCGCCGGGACGAGGGGCCTTCTCAACGGGGAAGGGGGCTCCGCGCCCTGCCGCTGCGCGCCCCCATGGCCCCGCGGCCCCTCTCAGAGACCCAGCCCCAAAGCATCCAGCAGGGCAGGGGGAGGCGCGGCCCGCGGCTCCGGGGGTGGCTGTCGCTGTCTCCGCCGCACCGCCCGCGGGAGGGGAAGAAGGAGTAAGGGTGCAGACGGGGTCTCTCAGGCCGCCACCGCCTTCTGAAGCTCCCACCCCGCAGCCAGCGCTGCGCCAGCGTTCCGCACCCCGCCAGACCCGGCTCCGACTGCCCGGACATCCGCGCCACCCCACGCATTTTATAGGCCGCATCGCGCAGGCCCCAGCGCTCGGCTGCTTCCGCCGGCGGCCAAAGAGTGCCTCACCCCGTTTAACCCCGCGGGAGCGCGAGGCGGGGTCCCTCCGCCGCCATCTCCTCAGGAGCGCGGCCGGCCCCGGGCCCCGCCGCCATCTCCTCCGGCCCCGCCGCCGCCCCTCAGCCCCCGGCTGGGCCGAGGCCCCCTCCGGCCCTGCACACCCGCACCCCGCCATGGCTCCTGCGGTCGGCCTCCCTCCTCCTCTCAGCATGGACCCCCAGGGCCACCCCCTGTCCTCACCCCAGCGCCGAGGCAGAGAGGCCAAAGTGGACTCCAGCCCCCTGTGCCGGGCTCTCAGTTTCAACACTTGCTGTATTTCACTTTAGCCATTTCCTTGCCTGCCTCAGGCCCACCTGCTGGTGAGGACAAAGCTGAGGGGCCACCGGCAGAGGAGGGAGAGTCGGAGGTGCCCCACAAACCCACTGCCCAGAGCATGGAGCGAGGCAGGGTGAGGGCCGGGGCAATCACGCAGCAGCGGGAGGCGGGAAGGCAGGTATTCCATCGTCCGCCTTGCTGCCAGGGCAGCGATACTGCTTACCCAGCACCTCCAGGCTCGCACGCTCTCAGTGCTGTCCCTGCTCCATTAGGAAGCAATACTCTACATCAGACCCGAAATAAGGATCTTAAATGAATGGAGAAGCAATGGAGGAACAAGCATGCAAAATGGCGTAAGCCAAAGACACTCCAAGTTGCTTGCTTGCTCTATAAGGAGAATAACCTCTTTAATTTACAGCCTCTGCCTACCAGCACTTTTAGATGAGCCTGGGGCTGTTTACAGCAACACGTACAAACATTTAAAAAAAACCCAACCAGCCACTGCACACCAGTCACATGGAGCCTTTGACCTTCACCTCCAGATCTACGTAATTATGCTCCTTTCCTTTGCTTTCTATTCCTCACTGCTCTCTTCCCCTTCCTCTCTGTCCATGCTCTCCATCACGCCACCTCGGCATCCTGGAGCTGTTTCAGGCCTCCCTGATATCCCCATCTGCCCCAGACCCCTCGGCACACTGACACCACAGCAGCAGGGATTAACGCTCCGCTGAAGTTACAGTCAACGCAAGGTGTGCATCGGGATCAGGCAGGGCAGAGCTCCAACCCCACATAGCTGTGCTGTGCCTTCTCTCATGTGATACAGGGTCTGCTTACAGTGCCTCAAGATCAAAATAGAGACTGAGCAGAGAGTTACACAGTTGGTCCTCTCCCTATGCTTCACTTATCTCCCTTTGCTTTCTGGCACTCCAAGTACTACTGGTGCTGTGTGCCATGTCAAAACCTCCATAGCTAAAGACTTCTCCAAAGACAACACACCTGGATAAAAAAATATGCAGCAAGAGATACTTAATGGACCGTTGACAACTTTATAAAGGAAGCTGTAAGCTCTAGACATTATATGGAGGCATCAGAAGAATCTTAAGACATCTGTTTTGTGCCAAAGAGAACCAAAGGGCTTAAAACCCCTCAAAGACTGAATCCTCTCTTTATTTTCTGAAGATCTGAGCCCCCATCCAAAACCCATTCATGGCACTAACCTAACAAACAAAACAGAGAAAGCAAAGCTGACCAAGTAATTTCAGCAGCTCATAACACCCCCATGGAAAGAATAAATGAGATGTAAAAATATTCCAAGTTAATCATAAATTAAGGTGTTGGTAGTAACACAGACGCTTTCTAGTATGCATTCACAGTGCCCCTTTAAAACCAGGAAAAAGCCTACAAGTCTCAACGTGTTAAATATTCTGATTCAGAAAATAATTTCCCTGAGAACTGGCTGTTTATTGCTATCCACCGATTCTCACATTCAGTATTAATCCTGTCAGCATCAGTGTCTACCCTCACCCCAAAGTCAATGTCACAAGCTGCATTTTAGAGAAGCTAAAAAAAAAAAATAAATCAAGAAAGATGCCTTTTGAAGAGAAAGACACTTCAGGAATTTCTAAGCCACCCATTCTGCATTATACTTCAAAAACGAGACACATTTCACAGCATGTCTGATGTCCTTTTGTCCCCGTAATGGGGCTGGAGCCCTGGAGCAGGTTTGTTTCAGCACAGCAAGGACAAAACAGCCAGGAGCGGCAGGGAGGTTTGACCAGAATAACTAAACATGCTGCCATTGCACTGGGATTTGAACGGGAATGGAAGGGCCGAGGTCTGAAAAATCACTTGACGAAGGGCTGCGGGATTTACATGCAGGTCACTCATTTGAGCTGGGTCCTTGATTAGCGTCTGGGAGAGTTTCTAGGTGTCAATATTTCCAGCACCAGTGGACTACAATAAACCTATTTACAAACAGCACGTTCGCTTGATTTTGCTGCCGAAAGAGGTCAGAGACAGAATGGACTGAATACACCCGCCTTTCCCAAAGGGAGCCTCATTACTAGAGATGTTGGGAGAGCGATGCAGGGTAACCCCATGAGGCTCGTGCTGCTCCTCCCTTGCCCAAGGAATACACACAGATATTCGCCATTTAGGTCTGGCAGGCAGCGGCAGCCCTGCAGCACTCAGAGGGATGCACTGCTCTGCTCTGACAAGCCACGCGACAGGACAATAAAATATTCAGCGCACTCAAAAAGCATGGCCGGGCAGCGGGCACCAGCACCATGTCTAACTGACCACACTGATCCTTCAAAAGCACAGAGTACTGTGTCCTGAGTTTGTTTATTTTTAACTTCATACTGTGCAAGAGCTGCAGCCCATTGACAGAGACCACCAGCGACCTACAGCTTAGTGAGGACCACCGATTTACAGGGTCAGTGAAGAAAACACAGAATAACTGCACTGGAGATGGATTTGTGGCGCTCTTCCAGCTCCACTGCATTGATTCAGCCAAATTAGTCCCTCAGATGTGAGCCAGGACTCATGATCACAAAGGCAGCAGATCTAAGAAGGAATTAGCACCTTCCAGGTTGCTTGTCTGAGTACAGAGAAGTATGATTTCATCTGGTAGCAGCTCCCCAGAATACAGACATCACTGTTCTGAGTTTCCATAACACCTTTTATTCTCAAAAGCGCTAATGGTCCTCACAGTAAGCTCTTTTCTGCCATACTACCAAAATACAGCCCTTTCTGAGGTAGAAACATCACCCGAACAGTGCCTGGGTTTCCTACTGTTCATGCAAAACAATGAAGGAAGATTATTTTCTTCCTGTTCATCGAAAGATTTTTCTTGTATCTCTCCCCAAGCTATAAACATGCACATGGAAGTTAAATTACTGATCTGGGAAAATGATCAAGAGATCAGCCGAGTTGTGCAGAACACGAATGTGTGGCTCCAAGGACCCAAGACCCAGGGACACAACGTGTATGCCACTTGGCCAGTCCTCTTGCATGGATAAGCAGAACACACAGCCCCAGGAACAGTTTTCATAAGGATGCTAAGGCCTCACGTCTCTAAATCAACCCCCAAAGGCGGGAGTCTGGCACCATTCTGTTCATCTAAGTGCTGTCCAACTATCTACTTCACTCTAGGCGTTCTTACCATTTTCTTCTCTCCCTCCATCATACCCGGGAATTTATGAGACAGGTAAACCTTTCTCGGAGGACTGGCATGCTTCCCAGTCCTTATCATCACTGTCCTCCCATTGGGGATTTGTAACAAAATTAATGGTGGCATCAGCTAAACCATCACAGCTTTGAAAGGAGAAAGTGTCAGAGGGCTCTTGGGACAAACAGTTTCTGGATATGCTTAAAATTATTCTTATTTTACCAGTGAAAAATAATGCCTTTGTGGTAGGCATACCTGTGTGGTACACTTGAGTAATCTGGGAGAAATTGGATTGAAACACAGGAGCAGATACTGAGATTCCTAACACACAGCATTAGAAAAGTTCAGGTGTTTCAGTGGGTGTTTTTCTAAGGTTAGTGATGTGGTTCCCAGAAAAGCAATCAGAAAGCTCCAGCCTACCTTCTAGATTTTTCCTTTAACAAAAAGTAATGTCTTCCCCATTAATACCATCGACCCAAATCAGCAACTGCAATTCTAAAAATTAGCTAATTAAAGCTCACATCACCATGGCCAGCAGAGCGAGGGAGCTTGCATGCTTGCTTCGCCTCCTGCCAAAAAGGAGCCAGCCCTGAAGCAAAGGGCAGCAGCTCTTCCCCAGCGCATGAGAGCAGGCAGGAGACTGCAGAGCGAGGCCCGGGAAATGCCGCATTCAAATAAAACTGGGAGGAGTGTTACAGAATTGCTTAGGAATACAGCTGGAATGGGGCCAGCACTTAGTATGCATGAAGACTGGTACTGTATGATTGATAAAAATAGTAGCAACTGCTTAGATAGGAAAATACGATTCGGTCTACGTGCAAACCCATCACATAGTGTGGTTCAAAATCAGGTCACATAAAGATTAGGGCCAAGACAGCTTATTTTGGTGTAAACTTAGTTGCAAGGCCCTCTCTTTCTTCAAGAGGTCTCACTTTGCTTTGGAAAAGCTCTCTGATCCAGCAGTAGGAAGGTGGGTTTTAATCACAGAATCACAGAATGGTGGGGGTTGGAAGGGACCTCTGGAGACCATCTAGTCCAACCCCCCTGCCAGAGCAGGGTCACCTACGGCAGTTGCACAGGACGGCGTCCAGGCGAGTTTTGAATATCTCCAGAGTCGGAGACTCCACCACCTCTCTGGGCAGCCTGTGCCAGTGCTCTGCCACCCTCAAAGTAAAGAAGTTCCTCCTCATGTTTAGATGGAGCTTCCTATATTCAAGTTTGGGTCCATTACCTCTTGTACTATCACTGGGCACCACTGAAAAAAGACTGGTCCCATCCCCCTGGCACCCTCCCTGTAAGTATTTATAAGCATTATAAGATCCCCTCTCAGTCTTTTCTTCTCCAAACTAAAAAGACCCAAGTCCCTCAGCCTCTACTCATAAGAAAGATGTTCCAGTTCCCAAATCATCTTCGTAGCCCTTTGCTGTACCCTCTCTAGTAGTTCCCTGTCCTTCTTGGACCTGGGAGCCCAGAACTGGACACAGCATTCCAGATGTGGCCTCACCAGGGCAGAACAGAGGGGGAGGATGACCTCCCTCAACCTGCTACACTCTTCTTGATGCACCCCAGACTTCCATTGGCCTTCTTGGCCACCAGGGCACATTGCTGGCTCATGGTCATCCTGTTGTCCACCAGGACTCCCAGGTCCCTTTCCACAGAGCTGCTTTTCAGCAGGTCAGCCCCCAACCTGTACTGATGCATGGGGTTATTCCACCCCAGGTGCAGTACCCCACACTTGCTTTTCTTGAATTTCATAAGGTTTCTCTCTGCCCAACTCTCCAGCCTGTCCAGGTCATGCTGAATGGCAGCACAGCACACACAGAGGTGTGTCAGCCACCCCTCCCAGTTTTGTGTCATCAGCAAACTTGCTGATGGAACACTCTGTCCCCTCATCCAGGTCATTGATGAATATATTGAACAGGACTGGACCCAGTACTGACCCCTGAGGGTACACCACTTGTTACAAACCTCCAACTAGACTCTGTGCCACTAACCACAACCCTCTGAGCTCCGTTTGGTGCCTAGTATCACAGAAGCAGTCTGAAGGGATGGCAAGAACTAGCCTAGGTAAGGAGCACGGCCAGAGGGCACAGCGATTGCTTTAGTTTGGAAATCAGTGGACAAGGAAGTGGCCTTTAGGTACGCGTACACGCATGCATGGCCAAGCCAGTTCCTCCAGGCAGAATCACTTCCCCCGGCTCTGATACATCCCCACTTCTAACACAAAACACACCGTGGATTAACAGGGCACAGTGACCCAATTCAGCACTTTGGGAGAGGAAGCAGAGAATGATGCTTCTTCCCTCAGAAAGAGCCACGTACTACCAGGAGCTGCAGAAGTTGCTGAATTCAGCAAGTTAAACGCAGGAACACAGAGCTGAACTCCCAAGGATGGATTGTTTCCTATAGCACAGGCAGCCCAAAAAAACTTGCAAAACCGGCAGGCTTCTCGGCTGTTACCAGAGATCTGTCAGCTGCACATGTACTCCTCTCCTTCCCAAGGGCACAGCAGTCTGGGGAGGCAGAATTATCAGCTACAGTTTTAAATCACCCTGTCCCACAACATTTACCTTAGCAAATTACGAAAGGTTTTGTTTATGCAGATGGACACAACATGGCCTTCACCGTCAGCAAGAACCAGCCGGAGGAAGCGCGTTAATAAAGAGCAGGTATAGGATACTGAGTTCTTCCCAAAAGATCCCATGAAGATAGAGCCTGCTGACTTGGCTGGCAGAGATACTAACAACAGGAACTACAATTTGTTCCCAGTCATATTAAAGGTTTAACCCTTTGTTCCTGTCTTTTGCTCACCTGAACACCTGTAGACAAGCAGATGGCCATTACTGCACCGTCCCCTCAATTCTCCACAGCAATCCTGCCAGCAGGAATAAACTCCTAAAATGCATCTTCTGCAGCTGAGAAGCATCTGAGACCCAATCTCCTGTTCTGAATTGCAGTAATCACTGCAGTATGAGGGCTACAGAGAATGTTTTGGCCTTCAAGCTAGCTTGCTGCAACTAAATCGGACAATATAATCTCTATTTCTTATTAATCACATCTTGATTTTCACTGTTTTGTAAGCATCCTGGAAATAAACACTAAATCCAGGTCTATTTGCCTTGTGATTGTTGGAAGCCTGAATTGACTTACAAAAAGGCTCATAAGCAAGCTTACAAATAAATAACTGACAGTGTGAATCCCTCTCACCCACTGGGCAAGTAAATGCACTTGAGAAATTTCAGAAGGAGCCAGCTCTGTGCAATGGAAGTTTTGCCATGTACTGTGACAGTCCCAGCCCTGCTCTCAGCACGTATCCAGGGCAAGGGACAAACACCACCCAAAATGCCTGCTCCATTCTTCCCCTTCCCCACCCCTTCCTTCCTTCCCCCCGAGCAGGCAGTGGATGGGAAACGGGCACTCTCCCACCTGTCCAGAAGCAAAAGTGCCTCGTTTCCTCATTTCCAAAAGCCATCGAGACCTGAAAACTCAGCACAGCTCTAGCAGTCATTTGAATTCCATGCCTGTTGCACCCTGAACGGATGAGTGAGCGAGTTATCCGCTGTGGATGCGGAGGATCACTAACAGATAATGCTCGGCACAGCCCACAGGGAAACAGGCTGAGTGGAAAGGCAAAACCTTACTGGAATAACGAGAAGCCCCGAGACCTTATTCTCAGCAGATCTTTGTCCCAGGCATGCAGCCGAGCACAATTCTGCAATGTAATGATGTGCCGAATTTTCCCCTTTCTCCCTCCCTCTCTGAAGGTCACACAAGGACAACCCTTTCTGTTCCCACTAAAAGCCTCTTCCCCCCAGGATTCTTCACACAGCAAGAAAGGGCATGAGCTGTCCCCCACCCCTCCTTTGCCCCTTTCAAGAGGGCAGGCTACTGTAAGGCTGGAATTTCAATAAAAAGCCAGTTGAGATGGAGGCAGATGAGATATCCCTCCTGTAATGTTCAGAGGAAATCATCCTGCAAATCACAGCTCTTAATAAGAACCAGAATTAAAATTTCCTTAAATAAATATAAGGAAAGAGTCCATGAGGGAAAGCAGCCAACAGGAACAGGGAGTCATGCTCGGGTCAGCCTCCGTTGTCTATCACCTCGCAGATCTCCCAGGCAGACCGTGCCAAGGGCAGGCCAGCCCCGGACGAGACCGGCGGCTTCGTGTCGCTGCTCCTATCGACGCCATCTGCAAACAGAAAGAGCTGCTGCATCCCTGTAGTCCGGCACCAGCACTGTAACAAGGCCCCCAGCAGGTACCGTAGGAGAGCAGCACAGCAGGGGCCTGGGGACCGGGTTCCTTTATCAGCCGTAGTCAAATGGCAACCAGCTCACAGGAATTTGTCTGTCTGCATAACTGGGAGACGGGGGAAGGTGAGAAAGGAAGGGTTTGACCGACTGATGCAACTGTTCCTTCCCCTCTCCAGGAGCCAAAACGTCTGAGTCAAATTTCACCACTGACTGCTCAGTTGGAGGGACTCTGCTTTCTAGTCATCTCCCAGGGGACAGCAGCAGTTCCTGCCCTGAGGGAGGTCAGGTCTCCAGGCTGGAATTTGGCCCAGCGCTGTGCTCTCTCCAAGGAGAGATCACGCCCTAACCGTGTAGGTCTCTGCAAGGAGACTGTAGCTCCGAAGGACACATGGGATAGCGGCAACATTCTCTATGGACAGACAACAGGTTACTCACATCCGCAAACACTTATCCTTCCCTCCACTTGCTACCCGCTGTCCGTCTGGGCTCCAATCCGTTGCATACACCTAGTACAAGGGAAAGAAAGTTATCACTGCTGGGAGGAGGAGTCATTCCTGCTTCTCTCAAACACCTCAGCTCAACGAGACACCTCACCTCGTCTGCATGGCCAGGAAGATCGATAGCCAGTTTCTTCATCTTGGCATCCCAGACCTTCAGTGTGCTGTCACTGCTTCCGCTCACCAGCAAGCGGCTGTCAGCTGACCAGGCGATCTGATACACAGCCGAGACGTGCCCTCTCAGCGATGTCAGGTACCTGGTGTGAAGGAGGCACAAAGAAGCTGTTAGAGGAGCAGGCAGCTAGGTTTGTTCCAAACCTGCCCTTGCCCAACCTCCATGTTTCTTCTCCACCTGTGAGCAAGCAAGCACGGTCACGGGATGCCCAGCACATCCCAAGCCAGCACACACAAGGCAGTCAATTGCTATACAGCATCCATAGGTGGTTCAGTCTGTCTAAAAAATCCTCCCAGATGGGTTCAGAGCCTTCTAGAGGACAGAGAGCTCTTCATCTCAACTCCTCTGCCAAGAAACCCTTATCTAGCAGGCAACACTATAGCCGCACCATACAGACGTGTCCTCCTTCTCTCTGGCTGAGCAGCCTAGATTTAGAAGGACTGTTAAAACTACTGACATGAACCCAAGCTCATCAGTACAAAGGCAAAACAAGGGAAGGACCGCTGCCTCAGCGAGCTCACCAACGCTCTAGCAGAAGGTTAAAAGCTGGACTACAGGAGCATCCAAACACCAACAGCACCATTTGTAACTACAAGAATTTGCATCATCCAGAACAAGCTGTTCTCTGGCACAGGAACCGTTTAAACTGGGTCAGCCTACAACGTGCAACGCACACGTCTTCAGGAGGGCAACCAAGTGGAACATCCCATCCCACCACGGCTGTGCCTGCCCCGGAGAACCGACCCTGCAGCAGGCAGCATGTGCTGCGCGGGTGCCAGGCAGTGCTGTGGCTGGGTGACAGTGGGGTTGCATGCACCCAGCCAAGCACAGACCCTGTAACACAAGAAGAGCCGGACAAGGGACATCCCAAGGGCAGAGAGAGACAGAGGCAGCAGAATTACTTTGCGTGAGTTCAGGCTACAGAGATGCTGAACACACCAGGGAGTTGCTGACAATGACATTGGGGCCCATTTCTGCGTAACCTGTGCATTACAGGCAGACACCATACAAGCACCAACTCTGTAACAGAACAAACCAACTCACTTTCCTGTCCTACCATCCCAGAGCTTTATGGACTTGTCAAAGGAAGCACTAGCTATTAGCCGGGTGTCTGGCGAGAAGAGCACTTGGTTAATCAATGCTTGGTGGCCCGTCATTCTCTCTAGCGGCTTCTTGTCTTCTGCTGGTCTCCAAAGAAACAGCGTGAAATCATCTGAGCCAGAGACGAGCCTTTCTGGTTCCTGACCCTGAGAAAGGGATGAAAGAGCCCAAGTCTTGTACAAGCCAGGTGGGGAGAGCTCGGAAGCACATCACTGTTGGGGTCAAGAGCCAACTTTCCACATTTACTGCTTCCACCAGTAATAGCATTAGAAATGACACTATGGACAAAACTTACCCTGACTTGGTCATACCTCTGCTGTGCCTTGTCCTTCAGTTCTGCCACTGAAAGAGGGAAAGGGAGAGGGGAAGAATGAGAGATTTGCAATCCTTACATGAAAGGAAACTTTATAACCCTGCGATGCCAATTCCAATCCTGGCTCTGTGGGACAAGCAGATGCATTTGTGACTGCTCAGCCACTTTCTCTTTGCCAAGCGTGGTATTTGGAGCAGAAGTCCTTGAAAACAGAGTGACCTTCCCATCCCCCAAACTGCTTGATCCTGTGCATGGACAAGGAAGATCATGGCTGCCAGCATGACTGACACCAGCACAGGACCTGCTTCCAGCTCTCAGGATTCTTTTGGCTCATGGCAGCATTAAGAAGAGACATCAGGTCTCCTCACTGTCCTCCCCACCGCCTCCTCCAGCCTACAACACAGGTGCTGCACTTACAGGAGCCGCTCACATCCTGTGGGTTGATGGTGGCTTCAGCAGGTTCGAAAGCACCAGTGCGGAGAACATAGTCGGTGCTAAGGGCCATGGTGTTCACCCAGTGAGCGTGGCCCTGCAAGGTGCGGCAGAGGACCCCCTGGAAACAAAACCACCCGCTTAGAGAGGGATGGGCAGGACAGAGCTAGACAGCGCAGGATCCACCAGACCCACTGCGCTGCAGGGACCAACCCTAAACTTTCCAAACCCTCTTGGCCCAAGAGGCAGGCAGGGCTGCAGCCAGGCTTAACAGGGAAGAAACAACCACTGTTGAGCTTCAGGGACCAGTTTCCCACAGGATCTTGCGAGGAACTCCCCCCAGAACAGGTCACTCAATGGGTGTTTCCAGCTTTTAGCCCCATTGTACACTTTAGGGATGAAAACATTGCACAACATCTATCCCTTCCAAATGATGTCAAGCAACAGGCTCTGACAGGTCAAGAGGATACAGCACCTCCATTTTCCAGGGCACAAGCTGTGCCAGGAAGAGCAGACAAGCCACATACACAACGTGTCCAGCCCCCTTCACCAGCAGCCAGCCCCAGAGCTGCCCGCCTGACTTACATCCTGGGTCCTCCAGACTTTGATGGTCCTGTCCTGTGAGGAGGAGTAGAGCAAGCCGTCGCCCCCCCACTTCACACACGTCACCGACTGCGTGTGGCTTGTGAGGATTTTGTCACACCTGCCCATCAGCGTGTCCCAGATGCGGATGCTGCCATCCTTGGAGGCACTTGCCAGGTAGCGGCACTCTGGGTTTCTGGGCAAAAGAAAGATCAAATCCGTTTGCACAGTGCACAGAGCTCCTCCACCAAGCTCTTCTCCCACCAGCACCAGAGGATTCAAGGACCCAGAAGTCAATAAAAGACAACTTTCTCTTTTGGCTTAAGATCAGAGAGGCCGGGCAGGGGCTGAGCGCTGACTTATGGAGAACAAGATCCCACAGGGCCAGGGAGAAGCAGATAGACGCTTCCCTCCAAAACCGACTCCAGGGCTGCACACTAACAGCATCAATCCAGGGTAAACCTGGCACCTGAGACCTTGGCAATGACCTCGTTTTCACAAGAGGCAGCTTCAACCCACTGGCTAACGAGGGGACCACAAACTGGTACCTTCCCCAGGCACTGGCTGGAGACAGCCCTGGGCAGGGGGATCGGTCTGCCTTACGCAGGCAGCACACACCAGCAGCAACGGGAACGTGTCAAATGCTCCCCCGCCTATGCCGTGCTTTGCCTCCGGCAGGAAACACGCCGGCCTGCGGACAGAGTGCCACTGTGCTGGCAGGGCTGAAAGCAGCAACCTCCGTCCATATGGCTCAAGGGGGGCAAATTTCACACATCTGGAAGCAGCTGGCCACAACTCAGCAAGGACAGGGGAGCCACAGCCCTCTGTCCTTTGCACAACATCTTTATCACTCAACACAGTTTTAACACCAAAGAAAGTGGTCCCTGGCACCAGCAGTGGTGAGGAAGAGCACAGCCTCCCCTGTTGTGCAGAAACTGAGCTGGGAGCGCAGCTGGCTGGAGACAGAGAAGTGGAGCCCTGGCAGGGTCATCTCCCTGCTTGCCATTTCCTCATCCTCCTTTATAATCAGTTTTTGCTAATCCAGTTAATTGTTTGTAAATAGCTGGAGTTTCCTACTGGAAAATTAAATTTGCAGGGCTCTGCTCTGAAGGGCCCTTTTTTCTTTCTTTTTATTTATTTATTTCTATAATGTCTTGGATTATTGGCTACAACTGTCCTCCTCCACCCATCTCTCCCAGACAGAGCTTTAGCTGATCGAAGGGATAAGGGGATTGCACCGTTAATCAGTCCTCATGATAAATAAAACAGGACGACAGAAGCAGCCAGGATGCAGGAGAGCGGAAAGGGAGTGCTCTGCAGAGCCTGAGCTCGGGCACTGCGCGGGGAGGCTTTCCTGCTCCCAGCTCAGCACGCTGGGGAGAAGCATATCAAATGTTTGTCCAGCATCATGAAAACATTGCTTTCCATGGGCAGGTATGTCTTACATACAGGGGAAAAGAGGCACAGCCTGGCAGTGACTTCCCCAGCACCCTCTCAGGGACTGTGAGCAGTGCCTGGGCTAGATGCATTTTTCCCAGCCCACCCTGAGGGCCGTTCTCCTGCACGCACCCCCTCTGCGCACCGTAACAGGAGAAAGGCAAACAGGAGCAGTGCCCTTCAGGTCAGGCTGCTCTTTTCCATTCGAGCAAAGGGGAAGGGCTGGGATGGCCCTTCACTTACATGTGGAGCGGCTCCCAGCACAGACATGTGATCCATTTGGAGTGGCCAGAGAGCACCCGGCCGATCTGATTGCCGGTGGCTGGGTCCCAGAGAAATATCTGTCCAAGAGAGAAAGCAAGAGGGTCGCGTCAGGCCACACACATCATGTGAATCCCAGGGACGCTCGGGCTCCGGTTAGAAAGGATAGGTGTCCTTGGGGTCGCATTTACATTGGCAGAAGCAGAGAGCAGAACGGGACGGGGGCAGGAGGGCTGGATGCCTTTCCAGATCCCTGCAGCAATCAGCTGACATCTCAAAGCATGAGACCTGATCGCCCTCCTCTCTGCCTAAAACGCTGCTGCTACAAAAATATCTGCCTCAACTCAAAACCAATCCAGGTCCCTAAAAAGCCAGCCTGAGCCTTTGACATCCTGTGCCAGAGAGTTAGTGAATGTTTGCAGAGCGTGATGAAAGCCAGAGCGCGCTAAATGCTACTTATTATCGGTTTCTGTGGGTGGGACACATGCTGGTTTTCTCTTGTTTTTTCACTCTCTACATAAATGTTCATCTAAAGAGCCAAGGCATTAGTCATCTGCTACTTAAAAACCTGGGAGAAACAGGGAAACGGAGGACAAGCAACTCCCTGGGTTAAAGCCAGAATGGCACCAAACCAGGGCAGAGCCACCCTGGCCTGGCTTGTGTCCCTGGGGCTGGTACCAAAGCAGCCCAACGGAGTGGCCACTCGGAAACCGAGCGTGGGACAGCAGCGCTCGGCAGCTCTGTGGCCACTCTCGTTACTCCCAAACTGCTTGAAGGTCAGATCAAGCGACTGCCCCTCTGCAGCTCAGCAACTTACTGACTCACTTTCAACTGCACACGAGCCCTGCCGCTTCCCCAGGCGTTTCTGTGCACACCTTAAGCACACACATCGTGCCCCACAGCTGGGGCAGGGCCTTCTTCGCATTCCTGCAAGAGGGAATTTGGCTGCGTCTGAGCAGGAGCACTGCGAAACAGGCTGCTGCTGCACATCTGGGTCATGCAAACAGCAGCCCTGGCTTGGCCAGGCGATACCCTTTCTCGCTCCAGACACCTCCCTCGTGATGGAGCCGTCTGCCAAGGACCACATTCAAAACCCGGACTTTTTCCTGCGCGGAAGGAAAAGCATCTGCCACAAGACAGCACGGCTCAGCAGCAAGAGGTCTACAAAGGTGACAAAGCCGGAGCCCTGCCTGGCACAGAGTTCACAGATGCTACTTGCAACTACTGTGACACATCCACATGCAGAGCTCCTCTGGGGAACGGCAATCCTGCTCAGAACAACTGGATACACCCCTCACGCCTCAGAAAAAACAAGTCTTTGCCCCTAATGCCCCAAAGCCCCTTTATCAGGTTTAATTTTGGTTCAAAACAAGGCTGCAGAGGGTCTCCACGCTCCCACAGACCTCCTTGGTGCAGCTGTCAGGGCACTTGGCCCCGTGCTGAGGGACCCAGGAGCCAACACGTACCTGGCTGTTCTTGCAGCCCGAAGCCAGCTTCTTGCCATCGGGCGACCAGGCGATGCTGAGCACCCAGTGCCGGTGACCTGGCAGAGAGAGCACGAGTGAGCGTGAGCGGAGAGCTGTGACTCTCTGTCCCCGGTGTCCCAGCACACAGCCACTCTGAGGCAGGACTGGAGGTAGGGGACACCCTCTGTGTTCCTCCAGGCCAGACCCTCTTCCTCCACTTGATTAGTGAAAAAGAGCTACTCCCTCCCGGAGCCACAGTCCCAGCTGATACGGCTCAGGCAGCGACCAGGCTCTGCTCTGTTTGTCCCCCAGAGCAGGCAGGGGGTCCCTGAGGGAGGGGGGTCGGGAGCTGCCCTCCCAGGGCACCCCTAAACCCACCTTTGGCTGTGAACTGTGGCGTCTCTGTGCTGAGGTCCCAGAAGCGGACAGTGGTGTCTCCAGAGCCACTCGCCAGGTACCTGGGAGAGGAAGAAGAGCCCGGCTCAGCACGGGGGGGAGGACATGACAGCAGCCGCTGCCTCACCCCAAACCCCCCACCCACAGCCAGACCCTCGTACTTTCCCGTGGGGCTGAAGGCCACAGAGATGACGGCCTCGGTGTGCCCCTCCAGGGAGCTGGTGCAGCGGGTCACCGCCCGCACCCTGAACACCGCCTGTGGCTGGTAGATGATGTCCAGGACCTTCTCTGTCTCCACACTCTGCCCTGCCAGGGTTTTCTCCAGCGACGCCACAATCTCGGCATCGTGGACGAAGAAGGCCAGAGGCACCGGCTCATCCTGGGGGAGAAAGGGCAGGAGAGGTAGCGAGGGGTGGGCTCAAGGGGTGCTGGGGGAGCGCGGGGAGGGGTTCTCACCTTCTGCAGGAGCGCGTTGCAGACCAGCTGCAGCTTGTCCGGGGTGATGGTGACCGGCACGTCGAAGGGGGAGCCCAAGGACTCCCCCGCTTCGTCCCGGAACTGGATCAGGAGCCGCTGCACGTCCTCGTCCGGCGACATGGTCTGCGGGACAGCGGGCTCAGGGGCGGGGAGCCCACCGGGGACGGGGGGACAGCCCCACAGTCCCCCCCCCTCCCTCCCCCAGGCAACAATACCCGCCTGGGGGGAAAGAGCCGCTACAGAGGAACGCGGCGTGGACCCCGTGGGAGGGAGAAACACCCCACCGGGTCCCCGCGCGGGATGAGAGCAGGAGCCCCACAGGGGAACCCTGGTGGGGGGGACAGGAGGCCCCGGAACGCCCCAGCACCCCCACCCCACCAGCCTCTACGTGCGGCCCCGACCCCGCTCCCCTCCATCGACCCTCGACGGTCCCGGGCCCCCCCGTCTGCCCCCCGCAGCCCCATCCCCGCTCACCGCGGCCATGTGCCCGCGCGGACCACGTGCGCCGGAAGCGGCCGCTCGGCGGCGGCGGGCGCTGTGCGCCGCGCTGCTGCCCCCTGGCGGCCGGCGGTGAGAGCAGCGATGCGCCCTCGGAACCCCGGGTTCGAGGCCGCTCCGGGCCACTTCCCGTGGTGGCGACAGTGGTGATTTTTATCGTATTTCTAAAATAAAAAGCAGTAAAACCAGGAAAAATTACCCCAGATATCCCATTCCAAAAAACTAAGCCAACGCTGAAGCCTTCCCAATTGCAGGGTGCGTGAACCCTTTAGGCTAAAGGGGAGAAGTGTGGGGGCTGCTATCAAACGTGGTTTATTCACCATACAAACACTGGCTTGTTGGGCTGGCCAGGGGCAGAGGAGATCTTGCACTGAGATGCAAATCTGCCAGAGAAACCCTTAACACAGCGAGAAAGTCAACGGCACCCACCCCGTCCAGCACAAACCAGTCAGAACCACAGCGAACATCAGACATCCACAACCCCAGAGATCAATGCTCCATCAAATCTAAGCACCGCTTACGGAGAGAAGAGGAAAAACTGGCAGGTGGGTCCAAATCAACAACCAAGCCTTGCTTTAGCCCTCGGCCACCATTAAAATGCAGCAACTTTGAGAAGTTGTTCTCCTCAGAGCGGGAGAGGCCCCGGGAATGAGCTGGAGCCCTGGCAGGGATTTATTTCTCCCTTGGTTTTTTGACGGATGTTTTTTCTTACCAGTTTCCAGGAGCTGCAGCACTACAGGTCTTTGCGACTGAGCCCGCTCAAGATGAGCTGAGCCTCTCGCACATCCACCCCGGGCAGCGCAGCAGCTGAAGGAAACACAGCCCTGAGCAATACTTGTGCCCAAACCTGCGGCCTGCAATCCCTGAACGCGCTCAGCTGGTTACTTGGGATCCTGCCAAGGTAGAAAAATGAGTAAGCACTGCATGCAGAACAGGTGAGGGTTTCGCTTTCGCACACAGAAGAGGAATCAAGTGTGTGTGCACAGCTCAGCACTGTGCTGCAGGACCAAGCCCTGCCCCTGCTGCCTGTTTCCCCAGCTCAAACACCTCCTTATCCAGTATTCACATAGAAATTATCCTTATTTTACCACATTGCACTTAAAATAGATTTACTAAAAGATTTAGTGTGTGCAAGTCTACCAAGGACAAACTGTTCAGGGGTTTGGTTCTTGTATAAACCCCCAAGACTCACACTGAAAAAACCCATGTAAAGTCAAATCCCATCAAAACAGAAAATTGACACAAATTTTAATATTTATATATTTTAAATCAAAACACAATTAAATATAGTATGTTTTAAGTACATGAATACTTGGGCATGAGAGAAATAAGAGGTGGTACATAGTACCAAAAACCTATACACAGCCTTTTTTGCTTTGTTATAGACAATACAGTGTGTCTCTATACAATCGAATATTGCAACAGAATAACACTCGCTAGTCAATCAAGATATTCTGAACATTGGAGATGATTTGAGTTCTTTGCAAAGTGATTTTTTTTGCACAAGTTTGAGGAAAAAAGCAATCATAAGAGTAAAGTAAAAAACCCAAAATAGAAGTGTTGTATACTAAAAATGCAGCAATAATATAATGGTGAGACACTGAGTACTTTTGATACCCTGCAAAATCAATTCACTGGAAAAAAAAATAGAGGTGCTGTGTAACACGGTGGCTTTTTAATTTAAACTAAAGATTTTGCAAGTTGCAAGTGTTGACAATGTCAGGGAGAAGGCCAGAGGTCATTAAAAATTCTTTTTCTTTGTAAACCAAACATCTGGAATTAGATACTATGTTGGTTGGAGGACAACAAGCTATGGAGAATGGCAGCAATTACTTTTTTCCTTGCTCGGGGGATGGAGAGGAAAGAAAATGGAGCGGTCTACAGGGTACAGTCTCCTCAAAACGTGGGCTGCATTCGGAGCCGGGCTCGGAGCAGAGGGTGGCACGAGTGCGAGATTGGCTTTCGAGTCTGCTCTGTGCTGGAAGCAGGGGTTGTGTGTGCAGGTGTACGAGCGCGACAAGGAAGAGTTACACTGTCCAGGCTTCGCTCCTGATCATTCTACGCTGCCTTCAAAGGTAATGTAGTTGTGAAGTAACATACATTTATCTTACAGCTGAATACGCATCTATTTCAAGTAAGGAAAAATAAAACTTAGAACTTTTTAGGTCATTCACTGCCAATGAATTCACCATTTCAGGTTCACTTCTTCAATGGCCAATGTTGGGGACACACCCCACGGCCTTTCCAATTATGTGTTTAAAAATTACAAGTAGTAGAACTAGAAACTACAGCAAAACCTTCCCCTCTTTGTTGTGGCTTGTGTCCCATTCCAGATATTTTGCTTAAAAGTCTTTTTGAGACAGGGTCAAGTATTTGTGAAGTTGATCACAGTTCTCAGCAACACATTCGTAAACTGCATCTTCATCTCTTTAAAAACCATCAGTATTGTGAATGCCACATACAACAGGAAAAAGTGTTTCTTCACGCTCTACAGTGGAGGTACGGGATTGCTTCTTTTTCATTCTTCTTTATAAATGAGGGAGATTTCGGCTGTTGGAGTAACAGTGCTTTGTTTTTATTGGCTGTGTTAAAGAATCCACCAAAAGGGAAAGTTCACTCATTCTTGAAGCAGAAAACCAGATTTCCTGTTCTGGTGTTTCTAAAATCATAGCTGGAAAAGGAAAAACAGGGTTAGAGTTCATTTTACCCTAAAACATACAAGGCGAATGCTCAGCAGAAAGACATTTTGTGTGTAAAAATGCTGAGGCCAGGTATGCTTATGAGTTGGGGAGAGGGAAAAGAAAAAAAAACCAAAACACCAAACCACAGCACACTCAACCTTCCGATTACTGTAACCATACTTGCTTAATTGAATCCAGAGCCTCTGCAGCCACTTGGTATTTCTAAATACTGTGCTGAGTGACCTTTTCATCTAGCCAGACTGGAATTATATCGTTTGCAGCCAAGCAATTAAGTGAAATCATTATACAAGTAATTTAAATATAACTGCTCTGGAAAAAAAGGAAACAGTCGCATAGAGAAACTATCGATCCATCCGTTTGGGCCCAATCACTGGGCACATGTTGACCTTCAATAATTTAAAAGTTAAGCACAAGTTTAAAAAAGTCAGATGCCTAGAAGCCAGAAGTACTAGAAATTAACTTTGTAAGCTGCTGTCTTCATTATTTCACAAAATCTCTTGCATCAGAACTGGTTTTTAAACAGAGAACGCGTGGACTTGTACAACAACAAAGTCACTGAAAACCAATATGCAACACTAAACCACTGGTCTAGTGACACAGCTACCGTGTCTTTTTTTAAACAGCGTAGGCACAGCACTCTGTAAACTAGTGCACCCAACAAGACAACTTCCCAGCTGTTGAGCTTTGCTGACACTTTAGGCAAATATACCAGCGTTCATTAACATGAAGCAGCAAGTGTGAACTCAAATAAGGAATTACAGTATTGATTCTGCAACACAAGTCACCCTTTTAACTAGTAGGGCAGTTTGTAAAGACTCAAAGTGAACAAAGACAATTTTAATGCTTGTGCAGGAGAACAACTGCAGGTGTCTGCTAAGAAATTCCTACATCATACGTTGGCTGAAACACTTCCAACCTTTGTTTCTTCATATCATGCTAGGCTAGTTTGAACATTTACCAGCGTGGGTTTCAGATGCTCTAGGAAGGCAAGCAAGAGCTCTGCTCCTCCCACAGTCTGGCTTAACTCAGATAAAGACACGCCGCCTTTCCACCCCCTTACCTTCGTAACCTTCTCCGAAGGCTGTTCACATTGCGCCTGCTGCATAACGTCATTGACTATCATCTTTGCTATCCTCCAAGCCATCTCTTCTTGAGCCTGCGTAGAAGAAACATCCCAAAATACAGATAGCTTCAAGTTCTTAAAAATAAAAATACAGTCCTCTCAGCATAATTCACACGCTCAACCTTGGAGATACAGTTAACATTCCCAACTCAGTGACCTGTAGTAAACATGTCCTTCCTTGATGGAAATGCATCTGGTTTCCAAGTACAGCATTAACCTCAATTACCGTGAATATTTATGGCTTGATGCAATTTCCAAGAGAGTTAGTGAAGTTTTTAGACTTATCTGTTGGGGACTTGTCTAAGCCCCTCCCAGGGGCAAAAATGCAGCGGTCAGTTCACAATAAAAAAAAAAAAAAAAGAGACCAAGAGCACCTCCACTCCTAGTTGTAGATATATCTTATAACAAAATAAGAAAATTTTTCTTATAAGAAAAACCTTGACTGCAAACCCCCAGTTCACCATTATATTAGATAAACCAGCAAACACTGGCAAAAATCAAACCAGTTTAACACATGCATGCAATTAAATTATATTTAGCACACAGTCTGACAGTTCTTGTTGGTGCATCAGACAGATACTCGGAGAAACAGCCAGGATTAGGAACATCAATACTTCATTTCCCTAATCTACACTGTAAAGTCAGTCACGAGGACAATATAAAAGAGGACACACCTCATCTGTATTTCCTTGAACCCATTTCTTCATTGCTTGTGAAAACATGGACCCTAGGTGAGATAAAAAACAGCAAGCAAGGTATATTAGCAAACTCTTGTGGCACACCTCAACAAAAGCTAATTCCTTCCATCCTTCTGAAGGGTTTGCGCTGCTGGCGTTAGAGAACACAGAAGAGTGGCATGAAAGACAAGGGATTACGTGGAGCCATGGTTCATTAGACACTAAGCCTGAACCATTCCTCTTTACCAGAGCTGAAAAGCAGCATTAACAGCAGATCCCAAACTGGGTGGGAAGCATGTGGAGAGCTGAAGTTCTTTTTCATCTCGAGACCAAATCTTTGAAGGTTTGATCATCAGCTCAGCTGCTAGCGGCTTCCATCCCTGCCAGGTTCCATCGACAGCTCCAACTCCCACAGGCTGCTCATACTCCCCCAGGAGTCCAGCTGGACCAGAAAAGCAGAATTTGGCTAGGAAACTGGGCCAGAGATTGGTTTTGCCTCAGTACAGGACGATCCCCTATGTATCTCTATTTGGCTTAAAACAGATCTGGAAAGAGTCAAGAATCTTGCTTATCTTGACTGCAGTAAAGAAAAGAGCAGTTCTGCAGATGTTTACAGAAATAGAGAGAAAGAGGAAAACCAACCTTTTGATTTTTTGACATCAGGCTCTGGTTCAGATTCTCTGATAAACTGTCCCAGGTCACTGACTCGTCCAAACGTCATCTTCCTGAAGAGAGGAGTAAAAGAACCACACAGGTTACCAGGAAAACTTTGGCATTATGGGAAGCTACCAGGAAAACAAAAAAGCCACTACGATAAAGACTCTCGTGTCTCAATAAAGACTGGCATTTTACCAATTACCACCTTTTCCACCTAAAATTGATACATTGGGAAAAATCTCCAGCTCTTCTCACATATCTGAATTCAAAGTGTATCTTAAAAATTCTTCTAGAAACTAGAAGTAGGCAAATGCTTCAGTGACTCAACCATGTAATATCAACAGGCAGCGCTAGCAAGTGCTCTACACTATCATAAAAATACGTCATGAGGGAGAAAACAGTTTACAGTACCTAAAAGGACAGAAGACTGGTATGCAATAGAAGAGCAAGGTAGCTATAGAAACAAAGAATTTCTGTATGAGATCCACAGAGCAGAAGAGCTTTATAACCAAGAGCAACTTAGGAAACAGAAGAATAGCTGTGCAATCTGCTGAAGAAATGAAGTATAAGCCCTTCTCTACCACGGGGGTAGGGAGAAATCAGAATTGCACATTACAATATCAAAGGCGCCTCAGCTTATTCTTTTCTGTTCCAGCCCCAAATAGTGTATTCTGGAGTCAGAGGAATAATAACTAGGAAAAAGAGAAAAACCAATTGGAAATATTTTTTCTGGCTGCATTCTGGTCAGAGAAACATTCACTTTGACATTGATGTTAAATCACACTATTGAAATAAACTGATTTTCAAATATTAAGACATGTACTAAGATTGCAACATCTTGCATTTACGCATACTCTCAATGCAGGAGGACACAGCAAAAATGAAACAGAGGTGAAACACATAACTACAAAGAATGAGATACACTGAATGAACCTTACCCTGCATACGTTCGTTGATACAAAGATTCTGGATCCAGACTTGCAGCATCTACAATTATTGCTTCATCAAAATTTTTCAGGATTTTAACATTAGCCTTTTTGACATTGGACTACAAATAAAAATTCTAAGTATTAGTGCCCAATGCAGACAACTAATAGCTTCTTAACAAAACTGCTACTTTAGTGCTTTTACACTTAGATAAACCTCCATAAAGTCTCTAAGCAAGCATAGAAGAATTAGACATCATCTACACAGCCATGAATTCCTAACTCACTATGACATTGTTTTTAAACAGAGGATGATAAAGTTATATGAACAGAGCCAAAGACACAATGTACAGGTCAGCATACGTATGTGCAAGGACGACTGTCTAAGCATTATCAACCGAACAGATCTGTGCAGGCGTGCAATTTATTTGTTTGTGAGTACGTAACACTGAACTACCTCAAAAGCTGCAGCAGCTTCACTCATCCCTCTCATGTACTTGGTAAGCAATTCCCAAACATACTATGCTTCCTCCATACACAGAGAACAAACATTTATCTTTTGGTCTAGAGTATTTATATAAGATTATGAAAAAAATATTCAAGCAAACATTAGAGCAACAGCAGGGAGAGCACAAATGCACAGCAATCTATTAGCACCTTAACACAGAAGAGAAACATTTATGGCAGCTGCCCTGCAAACTCCTTTCCTGCTGCTCTGCGTAAGCGCTGTTCTTTATGCAAAAATATGCAGAGACCCAGCGATTCTTCTATTCAGATAAGTGGGAACGCACACCACAAAATGCAGCAATTCATTCCTAACTTGTCCAAGCCAG
Organism: Anarhynchus alexandrinus; assembly: GCA_008711295.1. Taxonomy (NCBI): domain Eukaryota; kingdom Metazoa; phylum Chordata; class Aves; order Charadriiformes; family Charadriidae; genus Anarhynchus; species Anarhynchus alexandrinus. The sequence continues at coordinate 1,681,983 of VUYV01000131.1, forward strand.
GCAATTACCAGCAGCTTCTCCTGCTCAGATTATCAGGCAGCAGGATATTTCAATATGGGGAATAAAATCTGTGTTCTGACCATTTCACAACTAGGTGAGAATATTCCCTCATTGCAAATTCGGAGGTTTAAAAATATTACAAACAGTTCGCAGACTTCCAAGTTGCTTGAAACACAGTACATGGATAATGTTGTTCTAGATACTGCATTTAAAACCCATGGTAGCACTGCAGCATTCGATAAAAGCAACTCAGCAAAAGCAGCTGTAGCTTAGCTTTTCTGCTCTCAGCGGGGCTTGCAGTTTGCGAGCTGACCTGGTTACAGATAAACTAGAATCTGCTTCTCCTCTCTTCCTTCACATCTGAATGAAGCAAAGCTGCAACTTTTGGAACGGAAAACTCTTGGTCAAAAACACATCTCTGACGTTATGGGGACGGTTTCAGAGCGTAATGAGCTCCGCTGCGCGTCTCTGAGGCTAGGCCCACACGGGAACACAGCTCTCAGAAAGCGGCACCATGAAAGGCAATAAAAAAGAAAGATGCTGGCCCACAACCAGGGCACTGTGCACAGTTAATACACAGCGGATGTTTCTCAATGGCTTTGGAAGGGTAACAGAGCCGAAGAAGCCCAATCACATTCTTGTTTCTACACAGTACAGCGAAGAAGCAGCCACATAGCTCTAATCTTGCTTAACAAACAATCAGAATGCCTGACCCAGCAATGGACTTTTTTTTTATGCCCAGCTTTACATCCAACTATATACATGCAAGGAAAATGCAGGTATCACCCCCCAGCTCAGAGCACCTCGGTGGTTCTATAGTAAAGTGTCAGAGCTCTGTTTTGGGAAGGTCGGGAGCCTGGCCATTTTCTATCAGACCAGCACGACCACCTAGCTGGAGGACAACAGTAGGGAAAAGTCTGCTGAGACAGACTAGCAAACATCACCTGCTCAGGTATTAACTGCCGTTGCTCTACACGTGAGTAGATAGATGCCTTAAACCCTAGAACCGAGTGGACTCTTCAGGACAGAAGATCTGGCACTTTAATAGAACTGAGCACACAAAACTTGTATATTTAAATTCTATAGCATATTCATAAGTGTAATTTTTTTTTCCTAGTTATAACTATGGTATTGATAAAAAGTTATTTGTAGTAAAAAGCATTCTTAAATGTTATGGCACTACAAAACAGTCTGCAGTGAATATTAACAGCTTAATAAAAACATAACTTTGATGCAAAGAACTAAAAGCAGTACCTGACTCCGGGTGCAACAAATACGACAGATACCCTTCCATGCCAATACTGTTCCTTTGAACTTAGCGGCAGGTAGACTAAACGTGTCCTAATACATCACAAGCTTTAATATTAAAGTGGAATGGGAAGCTTCAAATTACAAGATGTTTCCTTACAGTGTAGGAACTTTGACACTGACACAGAAAAGCGATTGCAGCATTTCCTATAACAGAATCAAACCACAAAACTCATACCTGGGAGGCAGAGCCATCTGGGCCCCCTATAGAATCGCTATCAGGAGAGCTACCGGAGCCATGAATACTCAGTGCAATATTCCCTCCTGGAAATTCATCTCCTCGGACTGAATGGATGAGATCATTCAAGTATTTGTAGTAAAGGTTGCTGGACAAGAAACCAGGTAAAAAAACCTGAGAGACAGAAGGAGGAGTCCTCTTTAATCAAGGCTGGTCCACACAATTACTATAGGTTATTTGCAGAACAGAAAGGACACACAAACATCTCAGTCCTTGTGTAGATGGTATGCAAGGAAAAGTATCCACACATCAAATTAATCCGGATTAGTGACTGCATTGCATTAAATTTGAATCCTACTGCAAAATGAACAAAAATAACTGCATATTAACCAAACTGTCCAATAACTGGAACTGAAGTTCAGATTTTTTTCTTCCTCTAGAAAAGCCTGACAACCCAATAGGCTTAGTTGTTTTGCTGTGCTGTTTAAAAATCACCTGCAGCTCCAGAATCAAATTATTAATCTCTAGTATTCAGGTATCCCTGGGTTACACTATTAGCCACGCCACTGGTATTAGACCTGCAAACAACTGCTACTAGCAGGAAGGAAAATTTTGTGAAGATATATAAGCAGCTGTTGATAGCAATTCACATGGGAGGAAATTCTGTTACTTCCATTAAAATGCAATAATCACCCAAGACAAACATTTCATATAGAACTAACAGAAGCCAGTGGGCGGTATCTTTTCAAATCAGGCTGGGGAAAACAGTCTAGCAAATTTTATGAAAGCTGTTATATTATCCAGGTAACCAGGCAGCCAGTAGAAGAACAGGACAACTCAGAGATGCAGACAGGGACACTTGACACGCTGCAGTATCTCCACGTCATCTTTACTGTCAAAACCGTTCTGAAGAAGGTATCTCACCGTCTCCATGGTAGTCCACGCCTGCCGTAAGGGAGTAGTGAAACAGTTAGGGAGAGGACCACCTTCCCTGCAGATGTTGGATTCAATCTCTAACCTCACCGAGTCATCAAACCCAAGAGGATGCGTGGCTTGAAGGGAGAAGTACCTGCAGCACCGGACAGGGGAAGAAGACAACACAAAAGGATTTGCAAAACTTTGCAGGTGGTTAGTACCCACCCTCTCCACCGAAGACCATTAATCATGCTGCAGCCACTAGATGGTGCTGGCTTCAAAACCGTACATAAAACTGAGCCTCACTAACTACAGGGGAAGAAAATCCCCAATTCACAGAAACATTTTTGATAAAGCCTTGCCCTGAAGATACAGATAAAAGAAACAGAGCATCATCTGACTACTGATGAGCAGAGTCTTACACACACAGCTTTGCAGCCGGGAAGCAGGAATGAAGCAGGAAAAACCCAGAACTCTGAATCAGCATTTGCTCTGCTAATCACATCATTGAAAACTGCGTTTATGGATGGAGGGGGGGTGACTGATCAAAGTCAGAGTGAATTGTTTGTTTCTTCTCCAGTTATTATTTCCTACTAGGGTATAACACAGCAAACTTGTGGCAATCAATCTCACGCTTAAGCTTAAGAACAAACTACTTCTGGAAGCAGTTTTGATGTCTGTCTTCCAGTTGCATTATCACTAAGGCGAAGCACAAAATAAAGGAAAAAAAGTTACATTACTGAGAGTGAGAGAAAAGTTTGATATTTAAAGGGATCTGGTCACCTCCTTAAAAAAAGGAAAATATTTTGAAATAGTAAGAACAAGCACTATTTGGTTTTTACTATGTGTGATAACAGCTCCTACAGTCTACTTTAAATGGACAACAGTATCTGAACCTTAAGGTTTTTCTGCAGTGATGCATCTGCTATTAGGTTTAAATCCTTTACATTTTCAAATGGCAACCAATTGGTTTTGATATCTCATGACCAAACATTAACTCAAACAATCAAGTCCTGAAAATTCTGAATTGTGTTTAAGATCAGAGCTCTTATAAGTCCTTATAACGATTTTCTTCTCATGTATAAAGAAAAATTTTAGAAGTTCTTGTATGCCTACACATCGAAGGCCACCTTAAAATGTATTTCGGCATAACAGTGCGAGACTGCACAGTTATGGTTTGAAAATGAAAAGTTCCTTTTGCACAGTGTAACACAAAACTACAAGCACAACATTAGAGCTTCAGAAACAAATAACTGTTGAACTCCCTCACTTGTCATATAAAATCATGGCATCATTCTGTGCTTCTTGCCCATCATACTGGCCTTTTTTGGCAGCAAGTTGAGACTGGAAGTTATCTGCTGCCAACCAGAACTGCAATACGTTAACTGCATCTTCCTTCTCCATGTACTGCAAGGGAAATTTAAAAAGAGGAGAAATTAAAGTTTAGCAAGAAACTTTTAATAAGCATAGACAAACCTGCTCCTTCCCATTTAAAACAAAAAACACAGCCCATATATTAATGATGCAAAGTTGACACCAGGGCATATAAATATTCTGAATTTTCAGATACAGTTTTGCATACAGATTTAGTTTGTTTACAAAAGCAAAAAAAAAAAGAACTTGTGACATTTCTGTACTGATTTTCACATTTAGTTTCCAACAACCATTTACTAAAGACAGAGGAAACCCTACTTTCATGCTATGCTTAACTGACATTGAACTCAGCGTATTGTCTCAGCCTCCCAGCTTGCCGTTTCAAACTACATTGGCTTGTCAGACCATCAAGACAAGTATTTTACTACTAACAGATGATTCCCTAAATGTATAGGACCCTGCAACTGTAAAATCATACATTTAACCTACCACATTCCAATCTGGTATCCTCTCTAAGTGAAGCTAGTGAATTATTTGTTATCTGTAAAAATGCTTAAGGCTTTCAAAGTCACTACATCATCTGGCAAGATTAAGACGACTGTCAAAGCTTCTACAAAGCAGAGAGACCCTCAGAAGCACTCACTAACTGGAGAAGATATGCACGAATACTCTTTCTACAATACGGTGTACAGGTTTGAACATTTGAAATAGTTCTATTCATGGGCAGGAAACAGTCTTATGCATTTTTTCCCAGAGAAAGATACATCTCATCTTTTTTATGATACTTGAGGTGTCTTTATCAGAATCATCAGGGAATTAATAGTTTTTTCCATTTGATAGAAAGGAATAAAAAAAAAAACCCCAAACCCAAAACCTAACACTCACCTCAGAGAAATAGAATAGGGCTGATTCACAGAAAAGTATGTCAGCCAGATAAACAGTCCCACTAGTCAGCACCTCAATCTGATATTTACAGAAATGATGACTTCGCAAAAATTCACTAAAGTGCCTGCACACAGATAGAATAACAATTAGTTATTAAGGGTCAACAGCATTCAAGGCACCTTATGAATCAATTAGTTCTTGCCCCAGAAGGCTTATACTTTTAGTTAGATAAAAGCAAAACAAGCAAGAAATGGTGCAGGTTTACAAATGACAAGACAGACAGAAAGAATGCAGTAACAGCATGCACGTACAACTTCAGCAAGTGATCACAAGAATGGATTTGGAGGAACAGTTCTGAGCAGTTTCAAGTATAGAAGACTGCACAAAAAAAAAGTGATTATACAGTTATGCCTCCATAAACATTAACAGAACAACCTTCTGCAAAAGGACAATAGTCACAAGCAGCCAAACCATTCAATCCACTTACTCTTGTTCCATTGCATTAAACACTATTGACTGTGCTGTAACAAAACAGTTAGGGTCCACTTGTCCATCTTCCCCACAAATCTTTGCTGCAAAGAAAGACCAGGTTAATTTTAACGTGCGTTTGGCTGATAGAGCTGAAAGACACGAGCGATGGCTAGTTAATGAAAAATTGCAGTTCAAATCCACTAGAATCAGCTGATTCTGAGTGCGCAAAGAGAGTTTTTAAAGTACTGCAGATAACCAAATGCTAATATTACAGCTAAAATATTTGATTGAGACTTAAATCTGGATTCCCTCCATAACCACCAGGAATTCTTTCACTCGTTTAAGCAAAGTCTCTGAAAGTTCTTCTGGGAATACTGCACAGCACTACTCAAAGGTCAGATCCACTGATACTTGTAATGTGATCTACTATCTTTTTACAACTGACTTTAAAATTCATAAAAATAAAAAGAAATATGAGCGTGTGTGTTATTAAAAGTAAATTTTTACGGGGAAGGAGGAAGCTCTGAAATGAGTAGGCAGTATACATTCTTACCAACTATGTCATTTCTCATTGCTTCTGTAATAGGTATTGGTTTAGCAGCATCTGGAGAAATATATTTGGTAAAAGTACTAACTGCATCCCGTTCTATACCTACAAGGAAGAAATACAGAATCAAACTTTGAATTCCTTGGCAGAGGTCTAAAACAAGGAGTGAATAATAAACACCTGCTCTTCAAAAAAGCAAGTATCTAATTATCAGCGACAAGTTTCCTTCCCATGAAGCTTTCGGTCCACTACTCGATACTTTGCTACTGACAAGCTACTGTGACTGTGTTTTCTGTAGCCAGGTCACAACAAGCCCAGCACGGACTGACTAGTGAGATGGAATAAAGCAACATAGCTCTGAATTTCCTACCACCAGACAAGACAGCACCCTCTTCCTCAGCTGCACACCTCAGTCCCAGAAGTAACACCATTCTGGCAAGAACTGCAGTGAAGTTCCCAATTTCTAGGTCTCATCATAGAGAATAACACACTTGGATTATAAAGGAATTAAAAGGAAAAAAAAAAATATCTTTAAACGGGATGCCTCAGAACAAGATGTATGCTTTACGTGCCAACTTTCAAGAGTTGAGACACTGCTCTGGAAGAGAGAAAAAAATTATATTCCAGACTTAACAGATTTCTCAAAAAGGACCTAGTCCTTTCAAATTCTTTTTAGACGTCAGAAAGCTGAGGTGCTTTTCATGACTTAAGTATCATCGTGTTTGTTTAAGCTACTTTGCGGCTGAGGTTATGTATTGCGGAGGTACATGCTAACTACATGAGAAAGACAAACAGCAAGAGAAAGGGATGCAACACAAGGAAACAGTTGGGCAAACAAAAGGAACCAACGTGAAGAAAGGAGCATTTCCTATTTGTCTGTAGACTTGCACAAATGAGGGAGGACTGAGTAGATGCAAAGTAGAGCAACAGGTTACTGTGCATGTAGCTTACTATCAAAAGTTAAGTATTTTAATTTCATCCTTACTTCCAGTAGCCTCTGAAGAGGTGGATTCCAAATGAGAACAAATCAATTACAAGGGGAGGAACTCTATCAAATAAATCCAAGAACAAAAACAGTACGTTCCACACAAAAATCTCTACAAGTCTCTTGTAACCATTACTTATGTCATTTTATGTGATACAGAATATTTACCTGCCGTGGAAAGTTAATTATCAATTCTCAGCCCCGTCATCCAAATTTTCTGCAATTCTTTTAAGTTGGGGGTGGGATGGGTGAGGGAAGAACGGGACATTGCAATGATCATCTTCATTTCTTAAGATTACACATGTAAGAACAGAAGTAACCTAAGCTTATTAGAGTACATAATGATTTTGTAGTCTCTTCAGCAGCATATTTATTTTTAAACAACCAGACAGTCAAACAATACATAGCTCAAACTGACCATTAGCTTATACAGCAAGTTAACTTTACTGATACACAAAATGATTTTCCACCTCGCAGCATCATATCATACTTCCTAAGAACGCGTGAGACCCGAGGCACCCCACCGCACAAAGTAAGCAGCATCCAGTATGCTCCCCATCTCCCCACCTTTTTAAAGAAAGGGAACACACGGCACTTACTTTTCATTAGTTTTCCTGACAAGTCTTTTAGTGCAGAGGAGGGGCTGTTTCTATTTGATACTGTAAGCTTGGAAGATTCTTGCTGATCAGCTGGAACAGAATAGGTCCCTGTCTCAGATTTTCTTAGACAAAGAACACCGGTATTATCACCCTCCTGACCCGAGAGCACGTGGTTCTGGCTGTTGCTAGTTCTGTCGTTCTTGTCCAAAGCCACTGCCTTGGTCCTGAGCAGATGGACTGTGCTAGAATCCTCCAGTCTCTCCTCGAGCAATCCAGATGGAGAAGACGACGTGATTTCCTGCTGTTTCGAGGGTGACACTGGCTCTGCCAATGAACTCTGCTTAACTGTGTTCAGGCTATGTGCTCTAATACGGGACCACGTCGTGGAGTGGAAGCTTTCAGCCTCTAACCAAAACTTAACCAAGTGTTCCATTCTGCGTAGTTCCATAAACTGGATAAAATAAGGGAGGGCTACATTGTCCTGCAGAACTTGTTCAAGGGTCTTTGAAAGGCTTGATTTGGTCTCTTGAGCCTGATAATTCAGACACGATCTGCCTAAAGAAAAATATCAAGGGAATGACTCCATATTGTACTACAGACATCAGTATTCGATACAAAAATGCCCTGCAATGCAACTGGTGAAGAGATAATTCCAACATAATGGTGGTACACGAAAGCAAAGGAACCTCTTTTAACAAACAAATGTACTATCCCCATTCAAAACCCTTCTAGGGTCACACAGATGTTATTGTATACAGCAGTAAAATTATTTAATTACCTAAACTACTTGCCTGAAAACCAAAGGAAGGTGAGCATACCAGTAATACACATAGAATAAAAAGAAATGTTGACATTATTATAGAGCTGCTGAAGCTTTACCTAAGTCTCCAAAATGAGCAGCTTCCATGTGACTTGGCTGCTTCTTGAGGGCAGCTGTCCGACTGCTTGAAAAAGAGTCCATGTTGGCAGAGATGGCATTAATTGCCACATGGCTTGGTCCTGCAGCCTCCAGCAAGGCATGATTTCTAGTGCTTCTTTGAGGGGAATGTACTGGTATTGGAGCTGGAATCAAGACAGGAACAATTAAAAGACAAGGATCCCAAGATCTCTTCTAAGTGGTATCCAATGCTAAGCACCCCCAAGATACACCAGAAAGTTTGCAAGAATCAATCTTACTAAAAACCTCATTGTACCACTGAGTGTCATCTTTGATCAAAGGTCTGATGAGAGTAAAGACCACAGAAATAAACAACTTTTATGATAGCAAGAATAAAATAACTTCCAATAGATCAGTGGTACCCACCCACCTATATTTTCCTTATTCAGTAGCTAATCAAAAGACGCCAAGTCTAAGTTTACACATGAAATATTATTCCTTAGTCTTCCTGCTTCCTTGATAACTGCCATCGGAACAGCTTAATACTTTGTCAACAATTTAGTTTAGTTGTAATGTTCTTGCCAATCCACTTCCATACCTTTTTGAAGGCTAAAATGTGTCACAAAATCCTGAACTACAAAGCTATCTGAGTTTTAACAAGAATACTTGTCAAAAATATTTTTCTTTGCCTCTATTTGGTTTTACGAGAAAAAGCAATAAGGAAATACCTGTGATGAAACCCAGGTTATAAGCCTTAACCTCCGCTAGCTGTTTTAGAACACGGCTGGCTATTTGAGCCCACAGGGAACAAAGAAGAACTTCCTCACACAAAAGTCTGCCATGAAAAAGCATCAACTAATTGTTAATTGATGACAAGGCTGAAAAAACAAAACATGCTCATAGCAGTTTCAAAAGCTCTCAGGAAATTGCATTTGAGTAGGATGTCATGCAAGGACATCTTACACCTCTGACTCTTAAAGCGAGTCAGATGACAGACTATCTCAGCACACTACTTCCTAATGTGTTTCACCAAGGTGCCAAGCAACTTGGTTTTGATGACTTTCATGCTGCATAACTTTATTTTTATTCACAGTTTTATGACACGCGATGACAGAAGTCGACAATTTCACACTTGCGTGTCACAGTAACAGATACCTCAGGAGCAACGGTACAGGAGAGCTAAAATGTTTAAGCCATTGCAAAGTGTCTCCAGTTGCAGTGTTTGGTACCAAGACACTGCTCACCGCCTCTTACAAAGCCTTTGGTACTTGATACCAGCAATAATGGAGAAAACACTTTTTTCCCAGGCCGAAGGACGGCAGCCAGTTGCTTGGCTGATGACAGTAACTAAGGAAAACTTGCTGGAGGCTACTCGTGTACATCCAGAGCCACGCTCCTCATAACGCTTTAGGCTTTTGTGAATTAGATTCAAATTTAATTTTAAATTATGAACATTTGAGGCAAAATCGTTCTACTTAATCTAAGGATCAAACACCTGTTCCAAAACCTCCAGGTAGCCCTGCATTTCTAACCTAACATCATACAGATCGTGGAGTAGCTGCTCGCCAAACTGGAAAGATGCTCTCCGTTTCCAGCAGCTCACAATGTGTAAGACAATTAATTTTTAAATTTATTATTTTTTTTTTTTACAGGGTTACCATACCGTAGCCTTTTACCGCTAAACTCCTTCAGCTACTCGTTGGAAATTGTAGTTGCACTGAAATCATGGGGTGTACTATTAAATGGATGCAACTTACTGTTTCCTATATTTTATTTGAAAGACCACCAAGGTGAAAAAAGCCTTCAATTTTCTCTTGATATCCAGATAACACATTAACAAGTACAGAAATAGGGTTTTGTCTGAGGATATAAAAGTAACAGATCAGATTCACACAAATTACCTCATCTCCTTTTAGTACTGCAATAAAAACTGACAGGATAAATAACCTCGTTTTCCCACGGTTTATAAATTTCCTTCCCATCAATATTTTTCCTCTCCTAACAGATTTAGCACCAAGATTTCTGCATCACGTGGAGCAGCATTAGAATAGCTACTCAGTCTGACCAAGATGCAGATCTTTAGCCTCACAAGGCGTATCAGTCCAAGTCAAATCAGACACTGGCAGCCTCTTTTGCAAATTAGACACAGTTAAGCTGCATTTTCAAAACTGCAAAGTACACTACATGTGAGCAAGAAACTTCAGAAGCAATTTGTTGTAGATAAGGAATAGCCGCTATTTGCAAGGTGACTGAATTGCATGATCACTTTGAATTAAAGCTCATGTCTGACATAATTTAATAACCTTCTGTACTTACAGATTCAGCAAGATGACTAGGAAAGATTAGTTACTATAAATACTCAGAAACAGAATTAAGTTTTGGGTTTGTTTTGATTTTAATGCATAGGTCACATCTGCGCTCATTCGTAAGGAAATTAGCCCACTGGTTAAAATAAAAGTGGCAGATGATATTAGATATCTGAATTTATAGCCAAAATAAATATCGATCTTACTTTTAATTGCTTTCACATCTGTGGTCTTTTCTTGTTCTTTGCCTTTCACTGTAAAATACAAAGGAAAAAGTTAATGCTATTTTGGGTGACTAATGGCATTTACCAGAGAACAGACAAAATTCTCATCTTCAGCAAGTATCCGAGGCAGACATAAACTGTCATTTTGTTAAAGCTGATCTCTCTTATTTCAATCTGCACATCTCGTAACTGACAGAGGCTTTCAAAACTTTTGTGTTGGCTTATTTTCAAAAGCAAAACCTTATCATCTGTGAATTAAGTTTAATGAAATACAGTACATTAAAATTAACACCGAGAAAGATGCTTGCTGTCTATATGATTAAAGCAAGGCTACATTCAAGGTTACTTTAATAAATAGCATTAATTGGAAAGAATGGGACAGATGTGTTTGAAGTGTAGGGCACTGGCAGATGCTCTCTATGAATTAGAAATCACACAGTGAAAAACAGCATCTCCCAGTGCAACACACACAGCCAGAGAGATCTACATGGAACCAGGTCCACAAAGCCAGAGCCAGCCCATGACTCCTCAGTCATGATGGATACCGCAGAAATATTCTGGAAACACACCGCAAATAGTTAATTCTCTCTCAAATAATATTGCTTAACTATCCCCAAGCGTATGGCAAGCAACTGATGGGAAGATAATAGTTTAAAAAAAAGTTGCGATGAAAAAGTGATTTTTTTTTACTTATTGTTTTTTAAAGGAAGCTCCTAAAGGAAGTGAATGAGGAGATCTGTTAAAAACAAAAATAAAGAAACTGAAGGAGTACATAAACAGGATGGCATGAGAAACAAATTAAGTGGTGATATTGAAGAACATGATCTACCAGCAAAACCTTCTTGGGCTGCTCCAGGCTGGGATTATTAGTACAAATAGGTCATCTTTGAACACCGATTGTGGAGTCCTTCCAAACCTAACCACAAATCATAACCCAGCACAATCAAACATTTACATCACAAAACACGAGCAGATTTTAAACACCCCTTCCTATTCTGACCTAAGCATTTTAAGTATTTTAAAGGGAAACATCAATCTCTGCTTACATAATTGTCCTGCACGGTGGTGGTGGCTGCAGCACTGCCGTGCCACCAGCCGTCACTGCGAGAAGCAAAAACAGTGCAGGTCTGCGAATCGGCAACTCAGCATTTAAGATTTAAGCTAGCAGCTAGCACGGTCCCTCTCTGATAGAGAGGTTTAAGCCTCTGTTAAAAGAGCTGGATTCTTTTAAAACTGAACTCTTGCAGCTGTGGACAGTGAGAATAACCAGCTTTTACATAACTGAGGACGTGCTGATATGCAGGAGAAAAATCAGTGAAAAAAATCTGCATGTCTGAAGTAACACTGAGGTATAATGGGAACACAGTAACATCTACACAGTACTACGAACCTTTATCTTTCCAAAATTATTTCAATAGTTGATTCATCAAACCGATTCCTAACTATCGGCAATGATTCCTGAGTTTCAACAGAAGAGTCCTCCAGAAGCCTAGTCTCAGTTTAAATTCATCTGTTCCTTCTTACCAGCTACCCAGTTCCTCTCTGTCTAATTAACAACTTATTACTGGTAACGCCAACTCCTGGCTGATGTTCCTAACCTCTTTACACACAGGCTTTTGTCCCCATCAACTTCAAGCAGAACAAAATGAAGTAGTTAACAGCAGAGGATAAAAGAAAATTCCTATGTGTGACAAGAGCAAATTTTACAGAGTAAAGTTTCACTAAAGAAATTTACTTTCATGTTCCTCAAAAAAACGGATGTCACTTGGTGTCTGTGTGAAGCCAGAGAACTGCGGCACGTGATGACCAAGGACCAAGAGTTTGTGAGAATTTCCAGTAGCAAACCTCATTCAGAAAGGAGTAACGTGTCAAACCGATGCAAGCCGTCCACGTGAGATTTGAGAATTTTTATTCACATCTTGAAATACAGAAGAATGAACAAACCTAAACTGTTCACACATGTACGTGCACAAAAAACAATACATAATTTCAGAGGTCAGCCAACTAGTAGGACTGCGTATGTTATTTCCACGATAACCCTACTGAATGAGCGTGTACTCTGGCTGTTTTCATTGATAACAATTTCACAAGCTGCCCCCAAGCACCCGGCTGCTGGTTCAACTCTTATAGTTTAATTTTTCAACCTATTATCCACCCTCAGTTTTCCAGACCTTTATTTCAAGGCCTACGCTAAAAAAACATTTCACTACCGGCTTTGATTTTTCTACATTAGTAGTTTTATGAGTCTTGCTATGATTTATTTTTTAAAAACTGTTTTAATTTTTATCCACTGTGATATCCTCTTAAACAACAATAGCTCAACCCAAGAACACTGATGCTTTTATATGGTTTTGGCCTGCACGCGTCTAATCTTCAGAGTTTTACCATAAGCCTTAATTTGTCGCTTTTCTCCCAGCTGCAGTTTAAGATCTTCTCTAAAAGCCACTATCTAAAATGGAGATTATACAAAACAATATTACTTTATGTACAGCCCAGATGAAAGCTTACTTCTCTCCTTAACAGCGCCTCTCTTGGGCGCTTAGTTCTGACTGTGCTTCTCTGACCAAAGATCCTTTAATCAAAGTAACACAAACAGATACTCATTAGACATTTCATGACTTTCTCCCTTAGAAAATCTTTACCAAAGCTTACATTGTTCCTATGTTCCGCATCAGGACGGAACATCAGTTCCACAATCCTCTTCATCAATGAAGCAGCAGAACCTATTTTTGAGCAGTTTATAAGCAGTACGAAAGTTTCATTCTGCAGCTCAACATGAGTATGTAAACACCACAAAAAGAATTATGGAACTTACAAAACCTTCAGTGGGCTTCAAGAATCTTCAGAACTACTAATATAAATAGAAGTTTAAACTCATTTCTTCCAGGATTACTGCACTAACCTCCACAAAGAATGAATTTTTCAATGCTGGTAATTTGGCTTACAAGATATGTCAGTCAAGAGCAAAAACATCATCTCAGATAATGCATTTTTTCCTCCTAACTCAGTCTTGGCTCCCGAGAGGTACATTTTGAGCTTTACTAACTGAGAAATGCTTTAGGTGAGGGTTGTATCAGCCACTGCTGGAAGAGCAATGGCCACATTGCTTGAACTACAGCATTACGAGATAACAGAACTATTTTCCCAAGAGGCCCTTCCTAAAAGGTGCCACTTTCAACAAAAACCACTCAAACCACATATCGTGCAGATTGAAAGTGCACTACACCACATTTCAACACAAGCACCTTCAAAATGTTTCACTCCCAAAAAATACTTGAGCTAAATCCATTTGTGTTATAGGAATATTATAAATATTTCAGAAGCCCTAAATTTCAAATCTTAGCTTGTGCTCCAGAACATCAACAAACATATTACAAAATAAATTGTCAACGACTCCTTTGGCTTTTATGAAGAACTCAGTGTGATGAGGTCCCTTTCTCAGTCAGGGTTTTTAGCTACTGCTGTAACACGCTTAGCTGATTATATATTTACAAAACCAATACATTGTGAAAAAAAAATAATTCTGTAAGCAGGTGAAGAGGCTGAAAAATTGCAGGAGGTGCGAGGCCTTTTACACCAGTCCCCCTGGCTGCAGGAGTCCCCCGTTTCAGAGCCGCTAAGCCCCGCTCCCCCCGCGCAGAAGACGGGCGAAAGCCACCGCAGCTGGAGCCGCTCCCCGAGCCGCCCCGGGAAGGACGGGGCTGCCCGGGGTCACTGCCACAGCCCCGACGGGCCGGCAGACCGCAGCCGACAGCCCCAGGCCCCGCAGCGGCCGTCCCCGCACAGCCTCGGCCCCCCCCCCCCCTCTTCCCCCACCCCCGAGGGAGGGAAAAGGCCCCGCCGCCGGGGCCGGGAGGTGCCGGGACTGACCGTCGTTTGCGGGGAGCTCGCTCCTCAGGGGCCGAGCTTCCTCTCGGGGCCCGCTCGCCGTCCCCGGAGGGGCAGGGCCGGGGCCCAACAGCCGTGCGGGGGACGAAGGCGGCGGCCGCCCCTCAGCCCCGGGCCTCCCGCCCGCCGCCCCCCTACCTTTCCGCCTGAAGAAGGACATGGTGCCGGGGAGGGGGCGAGGGCGGCCGCTGGGGCGGGGGGAAGAAGGGGAGGGAGGGGGCGAGGGCAGCAAGCCGGGCTCCCTATGAATGAGACTCCTTCCTCCGCCCGCCGCCTCCTCTCCCTCCGCCTCTTCCTCCCGCGGAGGCGCCAGCGGCCGCCATGTTGTCAACAACCGCCCCGCTCCCTCTTCCGGGCAGCCGGCGGCGCGCCGAGCATGACGGGATGCGGCCGCGGCCCCCGCCTCACTCAACATGGCCGCCCTGGCAGACCAGCCAATCCGCGAGTCGCGGCGGCCATCTTGGATGAGGGCAAGAAGCTCTCGGGGGTCCATGGCGCGGGGGGGGTTGGAGGGGTTGTGGCCATCTTTGATCATGGCCGGGACACCGGGAGGAGTGAGGCGCGGTCGGCCATCTTGGATGAGGGCAGGAGGGCCTAGAGGAGACTTTTTGGGGACGCTCCGCGGCAATTTGGGCACATCCTGTGGGCGAAGGGTGACAGCCTGCCCTGAGGACAGGCGACAGCGAGCGAGGGACAGGAGGGAGCGGCATGGCAGGGCCGGTGAGAGCCAAGGTGCCATGTGAAGCATCCTGGAGAACTCAGAGATGTGGGCCCAAAATGTCCCCTTTGGCCACAGGGGCTGGGACAGAGGAGACGTGGCAGCCCCACAGACCTCGCCTCTGTCTGAGCACCGGCATCGTGTGCGTGGGCTTCGTAGTCCCAATGGAGGCAGCCACAAGCCGCAGGTCCCTCTCTGAGCAAGGCCCCGGTCCCTGCAGGCAAAAGCCCCTCCTTGCGCCTGGGGGACATGGTGGCACTGGTGGGTGTGTTCGTGTGGTGGCAGAGATNACCCTTGGTGCACACACCTTGGTGGGTGTGTTCGTGTGGTGGCAGAGATGTGGCACAGCTTCCCGCAGCGCCGTCACTCCATCGCAAACTACCCGGTTATTGGTGCAGTGTAACCAGAAAACCCTGCCGGGCAGCATGGCGCCGGTCGGGATGTGGGGACACTGCATGGGTGCTGGAGCGTCTCATACGTCAGTTCTGTCTGTGCCCTGAATCCTGCCACAAAAATCCTCTTAATTATCCTCCTGAGGCAAATCTTCTTTTTTCTCAGCTACAAAGGATGTTTGTAGTATATGATACAAATGCTTCACAAACACTTTATAAAGGCTATTATTATAAATTCTGGTTTATGTATGAGGAAACTGAGGCACGGTGCCAGAAAGCAGCTCTCCCAAAATCACACAGCTACACCTGAGCCATGCAGCAAACCATACAACCTCATGCCTTGGAAATTGCCGCGAATGCTGGAGAGCCAGCTGAGAGCAACAAACTCCAGCGACGATGAGCATGGAAGAAACACAAACCACGTCCGCTCTCCTGTGGGCTTTGGCACTCCACACTGGACAGGAATTGGCTTTCTAAACACGTAACTCAGCCCAGTTCCTCTTCAAGGTCTTTTAAGCCACGACATTTCTGGGCTTGATCCCCAGGACCTTGTCCCAAGGGGCCGAGTCTGCAAAACACCATGAGAGTCCCAAAACAAGCCCTGCAGGTGGTGCAGGGACTGCAGGAGGCAGCTGCAGTTCTTCCTTTTACGTCCCCGTGTCATGATGGATCGATGCAGTGTCATCCCTCTGCGATGTAACTGTTCCTGCTGGTGGTGCTTGAGCCACGAGAAAATTATGTAATTAATAATCATTACATAGATTTCTGCAACATCTTTCATCCAAGTGTTCCAAAGCTCTTTGCAAACACTCAGTAATTAAGACTCATAAATTGTAAATTGCATAAAAGGTATATGGGGATCTTTTCAGGGCTGGGATGAAGCCGTCTCTTGGGCAGGATGTTGCAGCTGATCAACACCCTATAGCAACTGCATTTTCTCTTTTGATACTATTTTTGTTAACTGATGCTCTTTGATACATTTTTGTACACATGCCCAGCGGCTGGTTTGAGGATAATGAACTATTATATATGTTTTTTGCATGATGAATGGAATTATTTAATTGGCACATAACCTAAGAGGCTGGTAACAGACTGAAATATTCAAAAGGTGAGCGAATTTGAAAGAAGGGTGTGGCTCAGGGAACACTGAATTAACATCTTCTGTCAAAAAAGTTTGCGCTCAGTCCTCTACAAACATGCATAATAACTGGCAGTATAAAGACAGCCCTAATACCACTGATTCTCCAGTAGACTACACACACATTTCTCTTTATTTCCATGTAGCTGTGTGTGGCTGAAGGGTCTGTTTTGCAGATCAAGCTTTAGATTTCAATTTATATGTTGGGGTTGACGCAGGACGCAATGTATTACAGAGTCCTGGTCTGCCAGGCTGGCTGAGCCACAGTTTGTGCTGAAATTCCCAAGGGAGTCTGTGTTCAGGACCCTCTTTCTGACCTTATACACTGATCTTTTTTCTTCAGCCAAGCCCATAGATCCCGACCGATGCTGCTCCTCTGGCTGAGCGGTGGTAGAAGCAGGCATGTTTTCTAACGGGTTTGTTCAGCTATGCGTATCTGCTTCAAGTAGAGTGGACGCTTTCACGCTGGGACAGGCAGTCTCCCGAGGCTGCGCTACCAGCTGCACAGTGACAATCGCTACCGTCCATAAGGCGATGCTGTCAGAAACCTGTCTAGCTGGCAGTGTGATTTTGGGGTGGGTAAATTGTAGGCATCCCCCATCACAGTCAATGGGGAAGACCTTCTCTGTTGCAATTAATTTTCAAACAGCAGCTCCTCTTCCAAAAACCTCATCCGACCTGTCAAAGTCTTTGGGATAATTCAATTATCTTTGCATCAGATTCTAGATAATTGATGAAACCTCAAGCTACAAGTACGTTTGGCATGAATTACATTTCCTGGACTGAAATTTTCTCCCCTTTTGGGGAATGTGCAGAAGGGCTGAAGCGCCGATCCAGTTAGTCACTCAGCCTTGGACCCTGGAGATCTGAACTGGAAGCATGAGTAACATCAGGTTCTGGAGTTTTTAACAGAACATGACAGATTAATTATCTGAGCAATCAGTTGAAATATGACTTCAGGACATAGATTGGCTAACATCAGAGAAGCTGGGGGACACCTCCTTAAATTAAAACATTCAAAGAAAAAAAAAAAGCCTCATTGCCTGGTGATTTTTCCCTCTCCATAGCTAGAAAAATAAACAAACTTTAATATTTTAAAAGATCTAAATGGGATGCTCTTGTTTGGACAGAATTAATAAAGCAGAACAAGATTGTTGATAGTTTGGCATCTTTGACTCAGATAATTAATCACAGGGAACTGCTCTGCTCAATTACAGCATTCAGGAAAACATAAATGTAACAAAACATGTTACAGACCATTGCCATTTCTCACATCTTTGGGACAGTCCATTTATTTACATGTATTTACTCAATGTTGGGATTCTTATATATAGAGATATATATATCTTATATATAGACTTCTCGCTACTTTGGGAATACAAATAATAAAAACTATATGACCATGGGCTTTAACAGCCTAGATCTTACTCTGGAATCAATAATAATGTCAAAAATATATAAGGAGTCAAAGATGCTTTTGTACAGAAACACGCTACAAGCTTAAAAATCATATATTCTAAACATTGCCATTAGCATTGTTAAAAAATTATAGAATATTATTTGAAACAAGTAATTAGACATCTTAGACGAACTTGCAAAATAAGCAATACAAATTCTAATCACTAAGAATCCAAGAATTAATGGTGGGGGAGACTGGGAAAGATGCAGCACACACATAACGGTGCACAACAGGATGCTGGGGAAGCTGTAAAATTGAGAAGACGAAACTGATACGGTTACAGTAGGGGTGCTCCAAAACTGCAATTGCAGCAGCTTCAATTACATACTTGTATTTTTCTCTCTCTCTTTTTTTTTTTTTTTTTTAATGGGAAAGCAAGTGGCTGCATGCACACATAAAATTCATTGCAGATTTGGATGTGGCTGACCTCAGTCCATTAGCCTTAATGGGAACGGGAGGGTTGGTACTGGCTCCTCAACTGCGCTGAGGATTTCAAAGAAGGGAATTCTCCCACGTCCCAGCCTGGGAAAAAAAAAAAAAANAAAAAAAAAAAACAAACCCAAACAAAAAAAAACCTCAAGAAAATGATTTTATTAAAACATTGCAATCCCTCCTTGTTGCCTTCCCCTGAGCACATGGCCAAGGAGGAAGGTTTGCTCCTCTGCACCCGGTGGTTGGGCGAGGGGGAGCTGTCTGACTCTCAGTGGGTAAAAACCTGAACCCTGAAGTGTAATACAGAACAAAATGGGGGGAAAAAAAGAAAAAGTCTCATCCCCAGCAGAAAGAGCTGCATCGGTGACCTACTGCTGATGATCTCTGGGCATCTGAGCTCTGGGGAAGGAGCACTGAGCAGGAGCATAGACATGGGACACAGAAAAGCCCTCACAGCAGTTTCTGCAGCTTTTCCCCCACCCTGACCTGGCTGCAGGCTGTTCCTTGCAGCCTTTTTTGCAGAGCTTTTGGGCCACTCTGGAATTATTCTGGTTTACGGACAAAAAATGGGATCCCTACTTTCTCTATCCAGGTGGTATTGCCAGTGTTGTGTGGGACTCACCTCAGATGACCTTTCTCCAATTCACAGTGGTTTTCCTGAATTCTTGGTCATTTATGGTGTCAGAAATACTTGAATAAAATCAAGTTAAAAAAAAATCCAGTTTAAACCACTATCTCTGTTTTTCCCTTTATGCTTTTTTTCCCTTTTGTTTTTCTAAATGCCTCAAAGAGTATAAGAAGAGACGCAGCACGTGACACAGAGATTTCTGCAACCCAGGGATACTGGGGAAAAACAAGTCTGAGTGTGATTTTGTCCCTTCAAAACTTGCCTGCAAGTTACAGGACGCCAAGCCCAACAATTTTAAATGCAAGAAAAAAGACCACCACCACCCCGAAGCTCAAACTCTTTCCCCAGACATAACTGCGGCATTTCATCGCGGACGTTTTGTCCGTGAATTCAGCTGTAAAGGATAAATTATTTGCCCATCGCTTTCCTCCCCGGGCAGCCCCGGGGAGCTCAGCCCCCCCCGGCCCGGCAGTCCGGGCGCCCACCAGGAGGGGGTGCCAAACCCCCGGGTTCTGAGCTGCCGGAGCGCAGCGCTGTCAGCGGGGGGAGTCCCGCTCCGGCGGCCTCTGAGCCGTACGGGCTGCGATCGAAACACCCACCGGCGCACCCCAGATCTGAAAGGAAAGCTCTTTTTTTTTTTTTGGACCAAAAGCTGCCCATCACCTTGAACTCTGTTTCAGCGGTGTCGGCAGTAAGTGCCTGAAACCCGCCTGAGAGCATTAGAGCGGGATTAAACAATTTTTTGCTGTGTTTAATAAAGGACTTGCCTCTTTTGGCTTGCGGCTGGTGGACGTGGGTACGCGGGCTGGGAGGGACAGCCGAGCTGCTGGAGATGGACGAAACCCCGTGAGATCTGCGAGGCAGGAGCATAAGATATCAATGAATGCTGCAAAGCGACCGGGAGGTTTAACAGGAATAAAACCTGGCTGATGCATGAAGTTTCAGAATGACTGTTATAAAAATTCATCTGCACTGGGAGGCGCAGCTTTTATACCTGAAGTATAAGCCCAAATTCCCGGGCAGCCACTCTGCCGCGCTCTCCACCCTGCCTTTAACGCTCTTTGGAGAAATTAAAGGATTAAAGGGCAAAATTAATATTGCTCGAGCGAGCAGACCCCCAGTAAGAAATCTCCCAGAGAGGGGCCGTGGACCCCGGCGCGCCTCCCGGGGCTCTTCGTACCTTTGAAAATCCCCCCCGCCCGGTGACACCCGGGCTGCGAGACATTCCCCGCAAACCCGCAGCCCCCACGCGTGACCCTGCCGGGGAAAGCTGCACCCGCGGAGCCGCAGCATCTCCGGCTGCGGCCACCTGTGTGTTTGTGTGTGTGTGTGTGTGTGTTAAAAATATTAATCTTTAATCGCTCCGCAGCCTGCAGCCGGGTAGGGAAAACGGCGTAAAAGCCCCCCAAAAACGTGCGCGCAGGTGAGCCCCCCGCCCGCCGCGGGTGTCGCAACCGCGCCCGGCCTCAGCCGCGCCCCGCGGTGGGGCGGAGGGGTGGGGGGGGTTGGGGTAGGGGGGAGGCGGGGGGCAGGCGGCGCGCAGG